>CM050166.1:309150955-309728401 GCA_027410445.1 Discoglossus pictus | reverse complement strand
GAGCCTCTGCTCCAGATGGAGTACCTCCCCCCGGAGTGACTCCAACTCAGCTTCGCGCTGCCCACTCGCACCCTTGGTATATTCCTGACACAGAAGTCGCAAATGAACCTTGCCCACGTCCCACCACAGTTTTTACGTGGCAAAGTCCCCCTTGCAACCCCTCCAGTCCGTCCAAAACTCCCGGATCAATGTCACGAGCCCCTGGTCCTTCAACAAAGCATTGTTGAAGTGCCAATAGGCGGCTCGTGGCGCTGTTGGCGTTAGCGCCACTGTCACAGACACACAGTTGTGGTCTGTGAACGGAGCCAGCCTAATGGCACAAGAACCGACTCGTGACATATAGTGACTAGATATATATAGTATGTCGATCCGGGAGTGGGACACCAGACCGGCTCTCACCCTGACGTAGGTGAAACCGTCTGATGCCCCTGGGTTCTGTTCTCGCCAGATGTCCTCCAGGGAGAAGCGGGCGATGATCTCCCGCAGGGCTGACGCAGAAGGCGGGTACGGCTCTGGACTATTCCGGTCCAGAGCGTCGAGGGTGCAGTTGAAATCACCCCCGAGTACCAAACACTCATCTGCGTCAACCGTCTCCAAAAACTGGGACAGTCTGGCGAGGAACCTCACTCTCTCGAGCCCTCCAGCAGGGGCATATATATTAACTAGGTTAATGATGCTACCCTGCTCTCGGACCCGGAGGTGGATTAGACGGCCTGGGATAACAGCTTTCACAAGCAGCAGCTCTGGCTGAAAAGACTCTGAGAACAGGGTCACCACTCCACATGACGCCGATGTGAAGTGGCTGAAGAAGACCCTGCCTCTCCACTCCAGTTGCCATGAGGCCTCAGCCTCTGGAGTGGTGTGAGTTTCCTGCAGGAAGCTCACAGAGTACCCTCCCTGATATAAATAGGAGAGTACCTGGAACCTGCGGAAACTGTCTTGACAGCCATTGGTATTTAGCGTGCTGATGTGCAAAGCCATTACTGCGTGTCAGGAATTGTGCGTTCCTCAGACCCTTGAGACTGCTGATAGGACACGCACATTTTATAGAATTTCCGGACGCGGAGATGCTCCGCAGTCCCAGAATTCTTGGCCCTAGTGCTGACCACTAGATATTGCTGGAGAGAGTGGAGAATAAACGACATATTCTTCCAACTCTCCAAGGCCAGCCGCAACTTCCTTTTCTTTTGTCCATGAAGGGTGCTCTCAAGGAATAGATCTATTTCCTTGACAGGGATAACCCACCCAGAATCTGATGTTCCTTCTAGTGGGTCACCCCTGGGCTCCTCTTGGCTGAGGGCTTTTACTCCATCCTCCCCGGCTGGAGTCAGTTTCCTCAGCTTTATTCTCAGGGACCCCCTCTTAGATGATACAGAAGGAGTCCCTTTAGCACCCTTCAAGGTAAATAATGGACCCTTGGATTGCTGCTGCACCCCTGTAGCTTCAGGAGTGCATTCAGGGGTAGCTGGCTGGACAGCAGTGGCTGGCATGGCTTCCTTAATGGAAGCCTTGGAGGCTTTATATGCCTCCTCTGCCAGTTCCACCGCTGCTTGCTCAGCTTGGATGGCACCGATGTTAGGGTCAGTGGATGGCTGAGGAGGGTAGACAGGCTCTCCCATGATGTTAACAGGAAAACCTGTTTTATCACCCTCCCCCATTTCCACTTCCCCTTGTGCCACATCCCCCCTGACAGACAAATCCATGGGGTCCTGAATGGGGGTCATGCCTATATTCCCCTCCCTCCAGTAGTGACTCGGCCTGGGGCTCTAACAAAGCCCGAGGTACGTCACTAGAGAGTGACACTGGAGGAGGAGACTGACTGGTGCCCTTGAAGCTCAGCACCTCAGGGACACTGACTACCCATTCAGCAGGGGCTTTGTTGGGTCCCCCCTCAAAGGCCAGAGGCAGAACCTGATCTTTCTTGTCTACCCCTGCCTCACTTGGGAGACCCTCTTGCCCCTGCTTTTCCTCCAGACCCTTTTCCACATTAACCCCTATAGGGTCTGGAGAGAGAGATGTGTGGTCTGGCACCGGCTGGCTGAGCTTAATAACTGGGCCAGACAATGTCACCGGATGAGGAGGAGATGTTTTGTTCCTCTTCTTGCATTTAGAGGGAGGTGCTCCACTATAGAGCACTTCCCACTTATCAGCAACCTCCCTGTTGGTTTTATGCTTCCTCTTCCTGGGGACGTCACTCCTGGAAGAGGAGCTGCCACTAGCTGCCTCCCCTGCAGAGGGCTTATTATCCCTCTGCTTACACTGTGCCCCCACACTAACTGATGTAATTATGGTGGGGGCAGATTGGGACTTGGGAGATGCAGCTGTGACACTGGGAGGACCGGTGACATTCTTCCCCTTTTTCCCCGTGTCTGCAGTCTTGCTGGAGACCACAGACCCAGATGGCTTTTTTGGGGAAGAAGGGGGTTTGGAGGCCGTGGTGGTGGCTTGAGGAACGGCCTCCTTGCCTGAGCTCTGTGGGGGGGCTATGACCCTTGAGGTCCCCGCTGTTATGGGCTCAGCGGGGATGGGTGCCGTACTGACGGAGGTGCCATTTGCTGGGGCTGGGGCATGATGCTTTACATTAGGACAATTCCTACGTGTATGCCCCAACCCTTTGCAATGATAGCACTGCACCTCCGTAGTGCTGTAAAAAATCCTGTGCAGCACCCCCTCAAATGGAACCCCAAAAGACCCCTCTATGTTTTCTGCGCCCTGAGGCAGGCACATTTGTACCTGCCTCTTGAAAGAGAGCACATGACGAAGTGCTCTCTCTCTGCACCCCAGGGGAATTTTAATAAATGGTGTTTTTACTTCCCATAGGGTTAGCAGGTGGGGGCGCAGGAGGGAGTCTGGTAGGAAGGGGGGCACATTAGAGAGTGTTACTTTTGTGCCCAACCCTTCCAAGGGTTCTATTGGGACATATAATCCCCCCACTGTGATGCCTCTCTGTACAAGAATGTGAGCAGCAGCCAGCGTACGGGTAAAGAAAACTGCTTTCCCGTACATTTTGCTGGCTGCTACTATAACAGAGGGGCTGATGACGTTAGCTGCAGCACGCATATAGATATCAATGCTGTAGACCCCAGACATCTGACATTTAACCCCATGCTTCCTAGTGATCTGCCCCTCAGCCCCAGCGGTGGTATTACTGGGGCCAGCAGAAACCACCTGTGACCAGGTATTAGCCACAGGGGTAGGTCTGCTGGCAGAACCACCAGGAGCTGGGGCTGCCTTATCTGCCTGGGGCCTATGCTGTGCAGTGCTGCAGCTAGGATTTTCAGGGGCCATTATTCCCCCTTTTGACCCCTGAGGCTTCTTAGTGGTCTTATCCCTCATGTTTAGACCCTTTTTTTTTTTTAGTTTATTTGTTTTATTTATTTTTATTTTTTGTTTTATGATTTTTTACTGTTTTCTTTGTTTTTAAATATAAAAGTGGGAAAAAGAAACAAAAAGACAAAACTAAGGGAGACAAAACTAAGGGAGAGAGAGAGGTGATGATTGGCAGTGGAAGGGTTAATGGTCTGTTGCAAGGTGACTAATTGCAACAACACAGAGAACACAGAGGCTTTTTAACCCCTCTGTGTCTCTGTGTGAGATGTTAAAAAAAAAAAAAAAAAAAGCCTTTTCAACAAAAATTATAATTGTTTCCCCCCCCACTGTCTACAAAGATGTTACTTGTCTTCTCTCCCCCAAAACATAAAACCCAACACCAAACAAACAAAACTTCAACAAAACCTAATAAACTTTTTAAAAGAAAAAAAAGTCAAAGTAACAAAGCTCCAGGAGTGAAGGTGTAGTGCTAAGTGAGGGGTTTGGCAAAGTATCCAGGAGACAGCTCACTCTCCTGGGATAGAGACTTGAGCCTGACTCCCAGAAAACTAAAACATAAATTAAACTAAGAAAAATACCACAAAAACTCCCAAAAATGAACAACACCGTGCACAAAGTGCTTATAAACAGAAAGGTGTTAAAATAAAACTTGTATTTGACGGACTAAGACCCTAAAAAGCCTTTTGTTTGGAGCTCAAGCATGCACACAACATGCTCTCTTGCACAGTGTATTTTAAAATGATGAGAAAAACATGTTCTGTAAACTAAATAAAAATCATTTTAGGAGGTTAAGAGAAAAAGAAACCGAATGGGGGGATACCGAGCAGAGCACACCATCTACAGCCCACTGGGAGACAAACTCATCCATTCCCCCAGTGGACAAAGCCAGGTGGTACTCTGCCCGGATATGGGAGCGCACCAGCACCCGGAACATGGCCTCAGGTGACAAGGGAACCCCCCCTATCAAACACTGCTTCCTGGACTTATATATAGCCAATTTGGCTAATGCCAGGAGCAGGTTGACGAGGAGGTCCCTGGCCTTATTGCCCCGGGACACTGGGCACCCAAAAATAAAAATGTGAGGGGAGAAATGCAGCCAGAACTGCAGGAGGAGGCCCCTCAAGAGTGACAAGAGGGGCTGCAGTCTGGCGCAACTAAAATAAATATGATACACAGACTCTCCCTTGCCACAGAATGGACAAGTGGAGGGAGAGTCCGTGAATTTAGCTAAGTACTCTCCCGTGCTCAGTGCACCATGGAGTACTCTCCAACTCAAGTCCCTGGGTCGTGGAACTAAATCAGAATAAAGTTCCCTCCACCGGGGCCTCTTGCCCTCGTCAGCTGGTAGGACCCGCCTCCAGATGGTATCGGGACGGGTCACGAGGGCAAGGAAGTGCACTGTATGGAGCACGAGAGAATATAAGCTCTTCCTCTGCATGCCGCGAAAGCATGCCGAGGGTATGTCCCTCAACTTTGAGAGGTTGGGGACAGGAGGAGCCTGAGGGGAAACACGGGGCTTGTGTCCAATGCAAACAGCCGGAGCAGGGGTGTTGAAAGGTGCATGTGGCACTCCGGCCTGCAAAGCCCCGCGAAGGAAGGTGCACGAGTCGGGCGAGATGGCATCCCTAATCTCCTGGAGCAAGCGCCCTGAGACTTTGGGCGTCACATATCCCAAACGGAGCGCAAGCTCCTGGGGTGACACCCAATCAGAACGCCCATATTCCAGGAGATCCCCGACTCGGGTCATCCGTGCATGACTAAGGCGGCGGATGATACAGGGGGACTGTAACATTGGAGCCCCCACTGCTGGATTAAATAGCAGGGGCTCCGTGAATATTTCATCCCCCAAAGGCACGCCCTGCCTGATCACGGAGACCATGCTCCAGGCCTTGAGGGTTTCCTGGTAGTATGCCGGCAACACAGAGAGGTCTCTCCCAAACCCCTCGGGCCTGATCAGAAATAATTGCCGGTCATACCCCAGGTTGCGCAACTGGCGATAAAAGCTGGATGCCAGTGCGCACCACTGCGGAGAGGGATCTGCATATAGGTATCTCTGCAGGTACTGAAGGCGGAAGGTGGACAACTGGGAGCACACACAAACTACTCTCTGTCCACCCTCCACCAAAGGCAGACTTGCCACCCCTGCAGAGACCCAATGCCTTCCCATCCAGAGGAAATCTAACAAATTCCTCTGGATATTGGTGACAAACTCGGGGGTCGGACTCAGACAAATCAGCCGGTGCCAGATCTGAGAAGCCACCAGCTGATTCACCACCAGAGTCCGCCCCCTAAGGGAAAGCATTTTTGCTAGACCCCTCCATCGTCCCAGACGAGAGAGGACACTGCCCTCTAACTCCCTCCAGTTGTCTGGGACGGAAGCGTCCGCAGCGGACAGGTAAACCCCCAGATATTTAATGACATCTGCCTCCCACGTGATGTCACGAAACGTGGGAGGCAAAGAGTCCACCTGTAAATTACCCTCTAAAAGGCCTGTGCATTTGGACCAGTTGATCTGAGCGGAGGAGGCAGCTGAATATACCTCCTGGCACTGTTTTGCCAGCTCAAGATCAACTGGATCCTGGGCCACGAGGAGCACATCGTCAGCATAAGCTGAAAGGACAATCCGCATGTCTGGATCTTTTAGCACCAGCCCTGTGAGCCTTTTCCTCAGTAGGCAGAGGAAAGGCTCAATGGCCAGTGCATATAACTGTCCAGACAAGGGACATCCTTGACGCACCCCTCGTCCAAATACCAAAGGTGCTGTTAGGGACCAATTGATTTTAAGTAAACACTCTGCAGAGGCGTACAGCGTTCTTATAAAGCCCACAAACTGTGGGCCAAAGCCGTACGCTTGCAGAGTGGCTATGAGGTAACCATGGTCCACCCTGTCAAACGCCTTCTCTTGATCTAAAGAGAGAAAGGCGAGTGACAGACCAGTCCTGCGAGAATAATGCAATAGATCCCGGACCAGAAAGATACTATCAAAGATAGTCCGGCCCGGGATCGCATAGGACTGGTCAGGGTGAACCAATTCTGCCAGCACAGACCCAAGTCTAAGCGAGATGGCTTTAGCTACAATCTTGTAGTCCGTGCTGAGCAGAGAGACCGGTCGCCAGTTCTTAATAAGCCGGAGATCCCCCTTTTTGGGCAGCAGGGCAAGTACTGCCCTGCGACAAGACAGGGGCATCTCCCCGGTCTCCAGGGCTTCCCCAAGGACCAGATGGAAATCAGGTCCCAGAGTCTCCCAGAAAAATTGGAAAAACTCTACAGTCAGTCCGTCCAGTCCTGGAGACTTCTCACAGGACATGGCACGGAGGGCTTCAGAGAGCTCTTGAAAAGATAGTGGTATATCAAGCCGCTCTCTTACACCCTCACTGACTGTGGGGAGCCCCTCCCATAGCACCCTGCAGGCGTCTGGAGAAATGGGATCCGGAGAGTAAAGATCTTTATAAAAGTTCCGGGCTCTATCCCGGATACTCTCCGGATCTGTAAGGGGGGCACCGTCTTCATCTAGAAGACAGGTGATGTGCCTACTGTTACCCCCCTTTTTCTCCAGTGAGTAGAAGAGGCGCGAGCCGCGGTCTAGATCTTTGAGAAAACCTAAGCGGCTGCGCACGTATGCCCCCTTGGCCTGGTGTCGTTCCAGGTCACAGAGGACACCCTTCCTCTCTACATACTCGCTCTGCAGGGATTGGTCCCTACAAGTGAACAGCCTCTGCTCCAGATGGAGTACCTCCCCCCGGAGTGACTCCAACTCAGCTTCGCGCTGCCCACTCGCACCCTTGGTATATTCCTGACACAGAAGTCGCAAATGAACCTTGCCCACGTCCCACCACAGTTTTTACGTGGCAAAGTCCCCCTTGCAACCCCTCCAGTCCGTCCAAAACTCCCGGATCAATGTCACGAGCCCCTGGTCCTTCAACAAAGCATTGTTGAAGTGCCAATAGGCGGCTCGTGGCGCTGTTGGCGTTAGCGCCACTGTCACAGACACACAGTTGTGGTCTGTGAACGGAGCCAGCCTAATGGCACAAGAACCGACTCGTGACATATAGTGACTAGATATATATAGTCTGTCGATCCGGGAGTGGGACACCAGACCGGCTCTCACCCTGACGTAGGTGAAACCGTCTGATGCCCCTGGGTTCTGCTCTCGCCAGATGTCCTCCAGGGAGAAGCGGGCGATGATCTCCCGCAGGGCTGACGCAGAAGGCGGGTACGGCTCTGGACTATTCCGGTCCAGAGCGTCGAGGGTGCAGTTGAAATCACCCCCGAGTACCAAACACTCATCTGCGTCAACCGTCTCCAAAAACTGGGACAGTCTGGCGAGGAACCTCACTCTCTCGAGCCCTCCAGCAGGGGCATATATATTAACTAGGTTAATGATGCTACCCTGCTCTCGGACCCGGAGGTGGTTTAGACGGCCTGGGATAACAGCTTTCACAAGCAGCAGCTCTGGCTGAAAAGACTCTGAGAACAGGGTCACCACTCCACATGACGCCGATGTGAAGTGGCTGAAGAAGACCCTGCCTCTCCACTCCAGTTGCCACGAGGCCTCAGCCTCTGGAGTGGTGTGAGTTTCCTGCAGGAAGCTCACAGAGTACCCTCCCTGATATAAATAGGAGAGTACCTGGAACCTGCGGAAACTGTCTTGACAGCCATTGGTATTTAGCGTGCTGATGTGCAAAGCCATTACTGCGTGTCAGGAATTGTGCGTTCCTCAGACCCTTGAGACTGCTGATAGGACACGCACATTTTATAGAATTTCCGGACGCGGAGATGCTCCGCAGTCCCAGAATTCTTGGCCCTAGTGCTGACCACTAGATATTGCTGGAGAGAGTGGAGAATAAACGACATATTCTTCCACCTCTCCAAGGCCAGCCGCACCTTCCTTTTCTTTTGTCCATGAAGGGTGCTCTCAAGGAATAGATCTATTTCCTTGACAGGGATAACCCACCCAGAATCTGATGTTCCTTCTAGTGGGTCACCCCTGGGCTCCTCTTGGCTGAGGGCTTTTACTCCATCCTCCCCGGCTGGAGTCAGTTTCCTCAGCTTTATTCTCAGGGACCCCCTCTTAGATGATACAGAAGGAGTCCCTTTAGCACCCTTCAAGGTAAATAATGGACCCTTGGATTGCTGCTGCACCCCTGTAGCTTCAGGAGTGCATTCAGGGGTAGCTGGCTGGACAGCAGTGGCTGGCATGGCTTCCTTAATGGAAGCCTTGGAGGCTTTATATGCCTCCTCTGCCAGTTCCACCGCTGCTTGCTCAGCCTGGATGGCACCGATGTTAGGGTCAGTGGACGGCTGAGGAGGGTAGACAGGCTCTCCCATGATGTTAACAGGAAAACCTGTTTTATCACCCTCCCCCATTTCCACTTCCCCTTGTGCCACATCCCCCCTGACAGACAAATCCATGGGGTCCTGAATGGGGGTCATGCCTATATTCCCCCCCTCCAGTAGTGACTCGGCCTGGGGCTCTAACAAAGCCCGAGGTACGTCACCAGAGAGTGACACTGGAGGAGGAGACTGACTGGTGCCCTTGAAGCTCAGCACCTCAGGGACACTGACTACCCATTCAGCAGGGGCTTTGTTGGGTCCCCCCTCAAAGGCCAGAGGCAGAACCTGATCTTTCTTGTCTACCCCTGCCTCACTTGGGAGACCCTCTTGCCCCTGCTTTTCCTCCAGACCCTTTTCCACATTAACCCCTATAGGGTCTGGAGAGAGAGATGTGTGGTCTGGCACCGGCTGGCTGAGCTTAATAACTGGGCCAGACAATGTCACCGGATGAGGAGGAGATGTTTTGTTCCTCTTCTTGCTTTTAGAGGGAGGTGCTCCACTATAGAGCACTTCCCACTTCTCAGCAACCTCCCTGTTGGTTTTATGCTTCCTCTTCCTGGGGACGTCACTCCTGGAAGAGGAGCTGCCACTAGCTGCCTCCCCTGCAGAGGGCTTATTATCCCTCTGCTTACACTGTGCCCCCACACTAACTGATGTAATTATGGTGGGGGCAGATTGGGACTTGGGAGATGCAGCTGTGACACTGGGAGGACCGGTGACATTCTTCCCCTTTTTCCCCGTGTCTGCAGTCTTGCTGGAGACCACAGACACAGATGGCTTTTTTGGGGAAGAAGGGGGTTTGGAGGCCGTGGTGGTGGCTTGAGGAACGGCCTCCTTGCCTGAGCTCTGTGGGGGGGCTATGACCCTTGAGGTCCCCGCTGTTATGGGCTCAGCGGGGATGGGTGCCGTACTGACGGAGGTGCCATTTGCTGGGGCTGGGGCATGATGCTTTACATTAGGACAATTCCTACGTGTATGCCCCAACCCTTTGCAATGATAGCACTGCACCTCCGTAGTGCTGTAAAAAAATCCTGTACAACACCCCCTCAAATGGAACCCCAAAAGACCCCTCTATGTTTTCTGCGCCCTGAGGCAGGCACATTTGTACCTGCCTCTTGAAAGAGAGCACATGACGAAGTGCTCTCTCTCTGCACCCCAGGGGAATTTTTATAAATGGTGTTTTTACTTCCCCTAGGGTTAGCAGGTGGGGGCGCAGGAGGGAGTCTGGTAGGAAGGGGGGCACATTAGAGAGTGTTACTTTTGTGCCCAACCCTTCCAGGGGTTCTATTGGGACATATAATCCCCCCACTGTGATGCCTCTCTGTATAAGAATGTGTGCAGCAGCCAGAGTACGGGTAAAAAAAACTGCTTTCCCGTACATTTTGCTGGCTGCTACTATAACAGAGGGGCTGATGACATTAGCTGCAGCACGCAGATAGATATCAATGCTGTAGACCCCAGACATCTGACATTTAACCCCATGCTTCCTGGTGATCTGCCCCTCAGCCCCAGCGATGGTATTACTGGGGCCAGCAGAAACCACCTGTGACCAGGTATTAGCCACAGGGGTAGGTCTGCTGGCAGAACCACCAGGAGCTGGGGCTGCCTTATCTGCCTGGGGCCTATGCTGTGCAGTGCTGCAGCTAGGATTTTCAGGGGCCATTATTCCCCCTTTTGACCCCTGAGGCTTCTTAATGGTCTTATCCCTCATGTTTAGACCCTTTCTTTTTTAGTTTATTTGTTTTATTTATTTTTATTTTTTTGTTTTATGATTTTTTACTGTTTTCTTTTTTTTTAAATATAAAAGTGGGAAAAAGAAACAAAAAGACAAAACTAAGGGAGACAAAACTAAGGGAGAGAGAGAGGTGATGCTTGGCAGTGGAAGGGTTAATGGTCTGTTGCAAGGTGACTAATTGCAACAACACAGAGAACACAGAGGCTTTTTAACCCCTCTGTGTCTCTGTGTCAGATGTTAAAAAAAAAAAAAAAAGCCTTAACAAAAAAAAATCTAATTGTTTCCCCCCCCACTGCCTACAAAGATGTTACTTGTCTTCTCTCCCCCAAAACATAAAACCCAACACCAAACAAACAAAACTTCAACAAAACCTAATAAACTTTTTAAAAGAAAAAAAGTCAAAGTAACAAAGCTCCAGGAGTGAAGGTGTAGTGCTAAGGGAGGGGTGTGGCAAAGTATCCAGGAGACAGCTCACTCTCCTGGGATAGAGACTTGAGCCTGACTCCCAGAAAACTAAAACTTAAATTAACTAAGAAAAATACCACAAAAACTCCCAAAAATGAACAACACCGTGCACAAAGTGCTTATAAACAGAAAGGTGTTAAAATAAAACTTGTATTTGAGGGACTAAGACCCTAAAAAGCCTTTTGTTTGGAGCTCAAGCATGCACACAACATGCTCTCTTGCACAGTACTTGTAAGCAGGACACACACTCTGGTTAGCGGTCAAGCAAATGAACTTTGATTGACGGTCAGGCAAATGCAATTAGATTTAAGAAAATAAAAGTTTGGGTTTTTTAAATGTGGACTGTTGGTACCCCAACTAGATTGGATTGGTTGAACTTGGCACAGTACTTGTTAGCAAGAAACACACACTATGGGTAGCGGTCAAGCAAATGAACTTTGATTGACGGTCAGACAAATGCACTTAGATTTAAGAAAATAAAAGTTTGGGTTTTTTAAATGTGGACTGTTGGTACCCCAAATAGATTGAATTGGTTGAACTTGGCACAGTAATTGTAAGCCTGACACACACACTATGGGTAGCGGTCAAGCAAATGAACTTTGATTGATGGTTAGGCAAATGCACTTAGATTTAAGAAAATAAAAGTTTGGGTTTTTTAAATGTGGACTGTTGGTACCCCAAATAGATTGGATTGGTTGAACTTGGCACAGTACTTGTAAGCAAGACACACACACTATGGGTAGCGGTCAAGCAAATGAACTTTGATTGACGGTCAGGAAAATGCACATAGATTTAAGAAAATAAAAATTTGTTTTTTTTAAAAGTAGACAACTAGTAAACAATATTATATTGTATGCATTGTGCACACACAGTATAAGCTGTGAGCCTGACACACACACTTGCAAGCAGGGGCTAGCAGGGAGACAGGCAAATTAAATTAGATTACACAGAAAAAAAACAAGAAAAAAAAAATGATGTTATAGCCCTAAAAAGGGCTTTTTGGGGTGCTGTGTTTACAGCAGAGATCTGATGAGTCCTTCAGCACTGCACTGGACACTGAATAAACTTGCCTAGCTATTGATTTCCCTATTCAATCAGCATCACCTACACTCTCCCTCCTCTCTGTAAGACTGCAAGTTAGTTATGATTCCAAAATGGCTGCTGTCCATGAGGTAGATGGCTTTGGAAGGGAGGGTATTCTGCTGATTGGCTGGAATGTGTCTGCTGACTGTGATATGCAGGGTCAAAGTTTGCTCAATGATAAAGTATTGGGGGCTGGTCGAATCTCGCATATGTTCGCTGTTCGCCGCAAACGCGAACATGCTATGTTCGCCGGGAACAATCCGCCGGCGAACTATTCGCGACATCTCTAATCCTGATGTCTTTCCAGGAATAGGATCTGGCTGATCAACAAGTACAGAAACACCCCATAGGGAGATCAAGAGAGTGCAAGCCCTGGGACCCTGACTCCGGAGACAACACATGCTCCTCACTCAAAGCAAGTAGTGGTAAGAACCATACAGATGATGACCACCTTCCCAGCAGCAGCAGACCAGAGCGTAGATCCTGATCACAGGGAAGGATCCAAGTCAACAAGGTTTATCCAATTCCAATCCAAAGGCAATGGGTGAGGAAGGTCCGGTTATCATATGTGCTGCAACCAGTGAGGAAATGGAGCGGCCACTGATAACCAATTGTGGGGTGTAGCTGCAATTTCCATTGTGTCCCCTGGCTCGGTGAGGCAGATTACAGTCCGCAGGCAGCGGTTCGACCCAAGGACGTGGACAAAGTAGCCAGGGTGGATCTACCAGTGGTGCAGGTAGATCTGAGGGGGGGTCCAGTGCTGTGTAATTAAAAAAACACTTTTTGAATTTTTTTTTCTGGAGTGTAGTGGCACCCCTTGAGCCTGCTTTCTTGACCACACACCCCCAGCCTGAAATTTGTTTGTGCCTTTTTAAAATGGAGCAATTCTACTGAAGCTCTAACAGGTGGCAGTGTGAAGCAGTTCAGCACGCTGGGGATATGTATCAGGGAAAAATATAAGCGAGCAAGAGCTGCAAGGTGGCACCAAAGTATACAGGAGGATAATCTTCTGGTGTCACTGCAGAAGCTGCTCCCCATCACAGATTCAGCCACGCAGGTTGATACCAAGAGCCTGCCTTCATGACTTAGATTGTGCAATAATCAGGGGAGGGCATTGTCCCAAAGAACCTGAGTAATCTGCAATTGAGCCTGGGGGACAGTCCACCACACGCTGTGCTAAGGAAGAAGCAACCACCACTGTGGCCAAGTTTTCTGATATCAGACAGGAGGTCTGTTCAACTACCTTGTCATTAAATGATTGTGCGGCTGGTTTATCCCCCTTGGAGCTACTACAATGCAGCCCTTGGATTACAAATTAAGGCATTCCAGATCACTGTCCACAGCAACCCCTGTATGCCTTCTATATCTTAACACACCTGGAGACTGTGTGGGCTGAATGTCACTATTCATCCCAATCAGAACTGCTTCACCAAGAAGCATTTTAAATGCCGTCTTTGGGTCCTGCCAGACTCTTTTTCCGGCCCACAGAAAATAATTTATAACTTTGATGCTGCATTTGGATGGGAGGTGCTTGTGAGGATCTGTTCCTCTCCCCAACCATCAGGATTTCAGGACTAAACGTGAACACAGAAAAAAACTTAATCACCATTATATATCGCAACTCGTGGTCTGCCGATAAACTGAGTATAGTAATTTCTTGTCTTGCATTGCCACTGTGTGGCAGTTTGAGAATTGCAAGCATTTATTTTCCCATTGTTAAATTACATAGGAAGTAGCCATTGTTCTGATTGGCCCAGGGACTTTGGACAACAACCAATCAGAAATTTGTCTAGCAGGAAGTCACCCAATTTTGCTCATGAACATGAATGGGGGAAAATTAAAAATAGAACTGGTGGACTTGGCTGTAGAGATTGGGACACAAACTCTGTTCTCCCTGATTATTTTACTATCGATTAAAGAGACTAAAAGGACTATGTTCATTGATCATCTTGATTATTATGCCTTGTCTCACTTGTATGCTCTAGGTTATTATACTATATAGTTGAACCCTGTATTGTGCTGTGATATGTTGTATTTTGTATTTTACTGTAGCATGTGCTGTGATGTTTCATATTGTGTGTTATTGTATTGTGTTCCATTATATTAATAGGGCTTATATTAATCTCCATGGCTTGCAACCCTTTGTATTCCAAGTCCAGCAGCAACCAGATCATACTGGTTTTCCTGGTCCTGCTCTATTCCTGTATTGCTATCTTAGAAGAAGCGGATAGATGAAAAAGATGAAATCAGTGGGTAGTCTTGATCTCTTTAGCCTTTTCATGCTGACCGAATAGCAGATTGTACCGGTTATGCTCATTCTGTGATCCTGGGTCCTTGATGCTTTTGCTGATGATACTGATATGCTCGTCGGGTAGAAGGGAAAGAGAAAGTGAAATTGGGGAAGATAAGAGGGGAAGTTGTGAGGTAGATTGGGGGAGAGAAATGGGTTGGGGGAGTTGGGGTAGATAAAATGTTTTTCTTGCAAAATTGGAATTCCTTTTTTTATATTATAAAATATTGGCTTTCAGCAAAGCCTAGTGATTGAATGCTTTAAGAAATGATGCATGTTTGCTATTTTAAAAACTTTTGGTTTCTTTTAAACAATATATACTTTTATAGGTTTATGTACAGGGATTGATTGACCCTTTTAGTCACAGGGTGTCAATAATGTGCTCATCAAAGCAAAAATAAAGCTTTCTGTGCTCTTGTCATTCAATGGTCAGAAATAACTACAGTTAGCCAAATGTATTATGAGTGCCCACAGTGGACATGCACTTTAGTTATTAGCTAAAATTAGTTTAGCTATGTGCCTTATTCAATTGCAAGGCTGCATCTCGCTGTATACAAGCCTATTGTCTGTGGGTCTGCTGCAGGCTTGGACTCTGCTACAATTAAATTGAACAAGGCTGCATGTCATGGACTGAAGCCGAAAGACTGTAAACCCCTCCTGCTGCTGCAAACTGTCAGTAGGCTGGACTAGATATGGTCCGCAGTTACTATCAAATCCCGTTATTACGGACTACGACGCAGGCCTCAAAGCCAGTAGAAAGCGGTCTTGCCGAAGATGATTGATAGAGAGCGATTATAAATTTGCGTTCCACCCGCCCATGCGTTGACTGGGTTGTAGACTCTTACAAAGTAGCATGCAGGTCTCGGAGTTGGTGGCTTGAGCATTTATAGACAGTAGGCAATTTTTGAGAGCAGTCATCCGGTTGTATTCTTTTATATTCTTCTAATTATGATTTTACACTTAATCTTTCATAACACATATTTACAGATTACACATAATAAAAATACACATAAATTAAATAACACACATAGATACAAATAGTGCTAGGTCACTCCATACACATACCCCCATCCTATACCCCACACCCCATCCCCCAACAGTTAATAAATACACATAGAACACACATTTGTTTTCCAATAATACAGTAACACTTAATTGTATTTATTGCTATATTCTTTTGGGGATGGATTTAAATGGAGGGAGAAGAGAGAAGGGGAGAAGAGTGGAGAGGCAGGAGGAGGAGAAGAAGAGAGGCAAGGAGGACAGAGAGGAGAGAGAAGTGACCCTGGGTAGTGGTGGAGGAGAAGAGGTGGAGGAGGAGGAGAGTGGTGGAGAGTGGAGGTGTGGAGAGTGGAGGAGCGGAGGATAGTGGACTAGCGGAGGTGTGTAGTGACAGGTTGCCCATAGAGATAGGTACATCAAGTACAGGGACAGAGGGGGAGGGGCCTGGGGTGGTAGTGGTAGTTCTGGGTAGGAACAGGCCTAAGGAGCAGATGAGGGAGCAAAGGATCACCATCCACAGTTGGGAGGACAAGAGGCTAAAGGCAAGCACAGGGCCCATAACTACATGAACCAGGAGAAAGTGGTCCTTCTTGGTGCAATACATGGATACTCCTTTAGCCTTATAGGGGGAAGGGAAGTTAGACCTGGGCCTAAGGCCCAGGCATGGAAGGAGTGGCCGCAGTAACAGCAGTGGGAACAGCGGAAATGTATGTGAGCTCTATGAAGCATAGGTTTGACTACATCAGGGCCAAGGTGAGGAGGATGATGGCCAAGGAGGTCAGTCAAGCTGCAGCATCAAGTGGTGCACCCCCTCCGTGACTGTGTGATACCATGAGTGGGATAGGGGGGCCAAGGACCTTCTGAGCCATGTGCCCACTGCTGGAGCTTAAGGCCTGCTGGCCCTGCAGGACCAGCCTCCATGTCAAGTGACTATCACATGGACATCACACACACTACACATGTCCATGATGACCAACTAGTCCATGTATGTGTGTGCCCACTGCAGCAATGGCAGTTACAGACCGCAGCCGGAATCAAGATGGCATTATGAGCCAAAAACAATCAAGATCAAGAACCAAAGATTAGATCACATTTAGCATATGATAGCTAATCTGAGTTTCAATTAAGAGAATTATCCAGGTCTGAGGCTAGATGTCGGATAGTTAGAAATTAACTAAAAACACTGTATCATTTACCATACTTAACACATATACCTTTGTTTTCTCTTTTTCAGCATCATGGAGGTCTGGGTCCAGTGGTGAGCCAGGGGCAGGGTACGTCGGCTCCATCACAGCAGGACATTGGTGAGCGCCCCCCACCCAACAGGAACCGGTGCAGGGGGAGGAGGATGTAGGGGCTGCACATATGTTTTGTGCCTTCTCAATAGCACTCCTCAATCGATTGGTCACAATTAGTGATGTCGCGAACATCAAATTTGCGGTTCGCGAATAGCGGACGCGAACTTCCATCAAATGTTCACGAACGGGCGAACCCGGCGAACCTCCATAGACTTCAATGGGTAGGCGAATTTCAAAACCCACAGGGACACAATTCTGATGGGAAAGTTGTTTCAAGGGGACTAACACCTGGTCTGTGGCATGCCGGAGGGGGATCCATGGCAAAACACCCACGGAAAATTACATAGTTGATGCTGAGTCTGGTTTTAAGCCATAAAGGGCATAAATCACCTAACATTCCTAAATTGTTTGGAATAACATGCTTTAAAACATCAGGTATGATGTTGTATCGATCAGGTAGTGTAAGGGTTACACCCGCTTCACAGTAGCAGACCAATCTCCCTGTTTAATGCACCGCAAACAACCGCAAACAGTCACTTTGCACAACCGCAAACTCCCCATTTGCACAAGGTTGGATACCAAGCTAGCCATGTCCCATTCCTTGTCCTCACTGATGTCATTGAAGGTTTCTTTATCCAACCAGGCACCAAGGGTCCCCGAAAGGTGACAACAAGCCCCCTGAGACACCTGCTGTGTTTGGTCTTCCACCTCCTCAAAGCCACCTTCCTCCTCTTCTTCACACTCCTCTCTCTGCGTTGCCTCTGTCTGCGTTATTATAAGGTGTGTACTGTTAAGTAGTACTATTCCTATCGGTTTAATCCCTGTTATGTTCCCTATTAGGGGACTTGTATATGGCATTGATTTTTGGAACAGGGAGATGGAAAAAGATGCTTGGTCGGACCTCCTACTTCGAATTTGGGGCACTGCACGTGCAATGTAATGTGACACCAGAAAGGAGTGGTGTATTAAGTTGTACTATTTATTCCTATCAGTTTCATACCTGTTACGTCACCTATCAGGGGACGTGTATATGGCATGGATTTTTGGAAGCGGGAGATGGAAAAAGATGCTTGGTCGGTCCTCCCACTTCAAATTTGGGGCACTGCGAGTGCAATCTATGGTGCCACCAGATAGGAGTGTCACTGTGCACTGGCAAAAGTTGGCAGAATAGGCGCTGTAGGCCTCACACACACACCTGTAGGCAGGCAACTGATATTCAATTGATTACAGTCAAAAAAAGTGTTGTTTTATGTCACTGTACACTACGGTTGCACCAGATATGACGTATCACTGTGTACTGGCAAAAGTTGGCAGAGTAGATGCAATAGGCTTCACACACACGCCTGTAGGCAGGCAACTGATATTCAATCGATTACAGTCAAAAAAGTGTTGTTTTATGTCACTGTACACTATGGTTGCACCAGATATGACGTATCACTGTGCACTGGCAAAAGTTGGCAGAGTAGATGCAATAGGCTTTACACACACGCCTGTAAGCAGGCAATTGCTATTCAATCTATTACAGTCAAAAAATTGTTGTTTTATTTCACTAAGCACAATAAAATCTGTTAGGTGTTATTCTGTCACACACACACGCTGGAAGGCAGGCATATGCAATTAGATTACACAGAAAAAAATTATAAAATAAAATAAATGATGTTCTAGCCCTAAAAAGGGCTTTTTGGGTTGCTGTCCTTCAGATGGAAGGCTCTGGAAGGGAGTGTATGCTGCTGATTGGCTGGAAAGTGTCTGCTGACTGTGAGGTGCAGGGTCAAAGTTTCCTCAATGATAAAGTATAGGGGGCGAATCGAAAAGCGCATATGTTCGCCGTCCGCTGCGAACGCGAACATGCCAAAATCACCACGAATAGTCCGCGGGCGAACTGTTCGCGACATCTCTAGTCACAATGTTAACCTAATCTAGCCTAGCTACAGAGTATAGGATCATGCCTATTTAATGGTGATATTTTGTACTCAGATGGCTACCTCCCATCACATGGTCCATGATCCTCTTCTCTTTGGATATGTAGTGTTCTGTGTTACATTTCACCAATTGATGGTCATTGAGAAATGCTGTTGAGAAGAGATGCTGCAGTCCCTATATATTTTAAGGCATTATTTTGCAGGTGTTATTATTTTCTTATGTTTTTGTTTTAGGTACAATTCAGGTCCATGAAGGCATCTTCTGCATCTGCAATCATTGTGAAGGAAATGTATTAAGTGTAAAATTTTCTTAGTGCCTTTCAGATAGACATGCTTTCAATGACAGCCCCCCCCATAAATATTTAGCTAACACAATATTAAAGCTGTCATATATCCAGATATCTAAGATGTTGTTAGCTTAAATGTAGACTAATACCGCTATGGCAATGGACTTGCAGAGTTTCACAAAGGCATGTTAATGACAGCCAGCATTAATATATGCACTAGTGAAGAATGTGATCCTGACCTCAATATCAGTCTGTTTCCGGGCTTGACTGCATTTGCAGTCTTGAGGGATTGTAGCAACTGACCAGTGATTTGCGACTTGAAAGATCAAAGGCTTTGATGGCCTGTAAGTCCGGGTTTAACAACTGCAAGGATTTCAAGCCTGTAAGCTCCTCAAAAAACAAACACCAAATGAATAGCAAATTAGCTTACAGGCTCCATTATGTGCTCCGGTAATTTACAATTGCTCAATTGTATGAAGCCAATTGTATTGGTTTTAGGAAAACTGCAAAGTATGTTTCATAAATCAAAACAACAAATATACAAAAACAATATTTAATTAACACACATAAATATAATAACATGATATGAACCATGCCTGTGTAGATGCATAGTAACCTATTGCAAATGTGTCTTGACTCCAGGGTCTGGAAAATATCCTAAATCCTGGCACTGAAAGGGTTAAACTTGTTAGATGGTAAATTATCAATATATTAATTTATTTTGCTGAAAAAGTAAACCTAAAAAATTAACTTTATAGGACTGCAGTGCTCTCATTTTTCTACACAGTCGTTTGAATAACTAAATGGATCAGAATAAACAGAGGATGTTCAGTCTCATTAAAATGCTTTCTAAAACATGTGCTCATTATCAAAAAATATCAATGCAAACAATAAATTCATATCTCCCCGTCCCCAATTTCTTTAGCAAAACGCCCTTTTCATAATTCCCCCTCCCTGTATGAGGGGTCTGTTTTCTTAATATGACCTCCCCACCCCAGTAATATTATATAAACCCCCCTCCCTGGTCTCCAAATACACCAGAGCCAGAGCTTGGTGTTACCTTGTAAGGTCACTTCACATTTTATTGCTGTACTTTTATTACACATGAGAAAATAGGGAGTAGAGTAACATCTGGGACTTCCATGCTTGGACCAAATACATCAGAATCATATAAAGTAGAATAAACGGTTTCTACCACCTATGAGCAACAATTGGTGCATATCACATCACATAGTAAGCCCAACATTAAGTATTGTGGCCAACATTACATTATGCATAAAAACAACATGTTGTAGTCTTTATTCAGTATTTTTCACTCCTGCAATAACTGAGACCTTTGCTGTGTCCTAGTGAATCTGAATAAACCATTGATCACTCTAATCTGGCAGTCACACTAAATACACAGTGCCAAAACAAATCTCACACTCCTTGCCAGCAATGGCGGACTTTAGGCCTGCAAATGCGGACTCTCTAAAAGTGAAGTTACCCCAAATTTAAGCCAAAATGTAAGAGTTTAGATGACCAAAAATCCCCTAAGAGAGAGAAAAAATGGCAGCCGAAAAAAACGAAAACGAGGCTAAGCACGCAAAACTACTACACTTACTAGTAAACCCAACTAACACTTAATGCGGAACATAACACACAGTATGCGGATCGTACAAGACCATCATTTCACATAAAACAGATAACTATTACACCCAAAATGGCGGCTGGAACGGCTGGAACGCAAATTGAAGCTTGGAACGCAAATTGCGCATGCGTATTGCGTGCTAACGCTTTGAACCTCCTCAAAGTTTATAAATACTGCCCACTTTCCAGAAAATTCTACATTTCGCCTCAGGTGATGAACAGTGTGACTGGACAGTTCACTGCTGGCGTTACTTCAGGAGAGAATTCATTCACAATTTACAACTTTACAGTCTGCAAATTACAACAGAGGTAAGCTATAATACATTTCATTAATTAACAAATACATAAAATGAAACGACTAAAAAATGACTTGCAAGAATTCACAACAACAACTGGATTGATGTATAGTAACATTTTAAAGACAGACATATGTCTATGTGCCCTATAACAATCAGAATTTAACTACAAAAAAAGGCAGAAATAGATTGAACTCACAGCCATTGCAAGAAATTCAATAATTTCACCCAAATAAAATGTGATGAATACAGATTTTGCCTGCAGCTAATTCTTTTACTTTTATGCACATTTCCAACAGACTCTGCATCAACAGCGTCACTGAAGAATTTGCAGTGTGGAGTGTGAAAACAGAATTATTTACAACAACACAAAGAAAGAAGAAGAGGTAAGATACAAAAATACATTAAATTCACAAAAACACGATGCTCTTACAAAACAAACACTAAATATATCATTAACAATTTACTTTTCTCTTTTGAAACAGACACTGCATGAAGACTGTATCATCAACATTAGCAGCAGGGGACCCTCTGTCAATCAAGGTATAGTATAAAAAGTACAACTGAAAACTGAAAATTTACTATTTGCTGCCCCTCACATACACAATTCCAAAAAGAAGAAGCCTCTTTTGTCTGCAGAAAACTACAACACTAAACCAAGAACACAATTACAACTGTGGCCTACACAAAACAGGAAACTACTAAATAATTGCCAGGGATCAACCCTTTCACACACACTTACAAATATGCACTTTTTTAGAGACAAAAAAGAAAAGAACAATGCAAATACATTCTGTCACAAAAAATAAGATGCTGTTGTTCAACTCAATATTTCACTCAAATAACATTTATCTTTATCTTTTACAACAGACACTGTGGGAAGACTGTCGCATGAAGATTTGCAGCACCGGATACAGTGCCAACAACAGACAACTAAGACTTACAATAACAAGGTATAGTACAAGTACAAAAAGAGAAACAATAAAACCATGTTTGCTCCATTCCAACGTCAAAAATACAAATATAAAAAATAACAAGAAAACACTAACAAGAATGACACAGATAAAGGCCGATCCTTGAACAAATATTACTTACAATTTTCCAAACAAATCCTCTTTTAGCTCCAACCACCTATAACACTAAGCCCTAACTTAAATCTATTAACACAAACGTACTGCACACAAAACAGGATACTACAACTAATAGTTGCAACACATATCAAATTCAAGAAAAATTGTCTTCTATCGCCACTAACCTACAACATGAAACCCACAACCTAAACAGATTCACAAATTAGGATACTACAACAAATCTTATTAAATCTTCCAAAATGCAACTAGCAAGTCTCTTTTAGGGACAACACCCTACAAGCCCAACAGTACTACCTAATAATACACTGTCAACAATTGCCTATAGAAATATATATATATATATATATATATATATATATATTACTACCAATAGTCAATTTTGAAGAATATGCCCATACGACAAATCTATAAAGATTACATCAACTAAATAACAGCCACCAAAAAATTATAGGACAAAAAATAGTAGTAACACATAACAATTTCCCACTATGAACACACTTTATCATATAGTAACCTACAACCCAAAACACAGAACCGGAATCTATAATAACACTGTTGCACAGAAAACAGCATACCAACAAAATCACACTAAATGAACTTACTAAAAGAATTCCAATTATTAACCACAATAATAATACATTGTTTTTATTTACATATTAAGATGGCGGATACAGACAAGACACAGAAAAAGAAAAGACGCCAAAATAGAGAACGACAAAAAACATGGGCTAATCAGCAGGAGCAGAAGGAAATTTGCAGAGAAAAAGAACGCAAACGACTTACAAGCAAAAGACTAGCAGCTGAAAAAATAAAAACAACCCCTAAGAAGGCAAAAAAAAATCAAAAGCATTTAGAACCTTTTGCTGAACAATCACATACCATTTCTACTGATGACTTACAGACTGACATTGACATATGTTCTTCAAATTGTCCTTTAGTTAAGTCTTTAGCAGTAGAGCTTCATAATTGTGGTGAGATGAATATTCTCTGTCAGTTTTGTGAGGCTTATCATTTCAAACAGGAAAGACCCACAGATGGACAGTTTATTAGTTGCTGTCAAAAAGGCAAGGTCAAACTTCCAGAAAGAAAAGAACTTCCAATCTATTTACAAAACATTATGACTGAACCTGCTTTTCCCAACAACAAGAATGTCCAAACAAACATAAGATCATACAATAGTACCATATCCTTTGCATCTATGGGGGCAACATTAGCTGCTAATGTGCCAGGACATGGCCCTTACTGCTTTAAAGTGCAAGGACAAATTTACCATCGTACTTCCCATTTACATCCAGAGCAAGATAAAAGAAAATTTGCTCAACTATATGCCCTAGATACAATGGAAGCTGTTGGCCAACGTTTGCAGCTTCAAGAAAATAAAAAAATGCTTACCCAGTGTTTTTATAGAGCTAGATAAAATTATGGCCAATAACCCCTAATCTCAAGCTTATAAAAAAATAGCAGAAGTAGAAAAGGAACAACAACTTCATGCAAAAATACATCAATTGCCAATCCCAAAGGTCAATATGGTGCTTAAAAGAGATAGACATACTGATAAACGCTGTTATAACTTCCCAACATCAAATGAGGTTGCAATGGTGTTTCAAAATGATGACGGAGAACCACCGTTTCAAAGAGACATTAGAATATATCCCAGAAATAAGGAGCAACCATTCATTAATATAAGTATCTTGAGTACAAATTTAGATCCAATGACATATCCAATATTTTTTCCACATGGAGAAGCAGGTTGGCAACCAAAATTAACCCTTCCAAGTTACGCAAATTCTAAAGTCCGAGTGCAAAATAATATTTCCATGCTTGAATTTAAAGTCGCTCAAATAGCCATTCGAAATTTATTTAATCCAATTTTATTTGGGGGAAAACTAACACAACAATGGATTATTGATTCCTATTTGCAAGTTGAGGCCAATAACTTAAACTTCATTAACTATTAACCAGATAAACTACGTGTAGAACAGTATTGTGGATTAATGGACTATGTCGCTGAGGTTGCTACAAGCCGAGACATAACAGTTGGGAAAGCCATCATTTTACCATCGTCTTTCCAGGTATCTCCTCGCAATAACTTGTAACTCATCGCATGATTCACGGACCATGTGGAGATCTTAATCCACAGTCACCATGTATGGAAAATAAGAAATGTACTAAAGATTATCGAGATAAAACTTATGCTAATTGTGATGGCTATCCATTATATAGAAGAAGAGAAGGACAAACTACAATCATCCGCGGCAAAAAGGTTGACAACAAATATGTAGTATTATTATTATTATTATCTTTATTTATATCGCGCCAACATGTTCCGTAGCGCTGTACAGGGGGTTATTACATGGCAAAAAACAAACTTAACACCTTAAAGAATGGAGGGCCCTGCTTTTGAGCATATAATCACATGTACATAGTGCTTGTTTCCAAGACACGGACACACAATTGAAAACTCGCAAACTTACAATCTAAGGGTTTAGGTGTGATACAAGAGGGTGACAAATACAAAATGGCAACGTGAATGCAATTTGTTTAGTCAATTGGAGGGGTCTGTGAGCTGTACTGTAGATTGTGGGTGGGAGTGTTATTAAGCTGCGGAGTGTGCAGTTGTAATTATAAAGGCTGAAGGTGATAAGATTTTTTAAATAGGTGTGTTTTTACACATTTTTTAAAGGTTTTGAGGCAGGAAGTTAATCTAATGGAGCGAGGAAGGAGTTCCAAATAGTAGGGGCTGCAAGAGAAAAGTCCTGAAGACGGGAGTGAGAGGAGGCGATGAGAGAGGAGGAAAGAAGAAGGTCGTTAGCAGAACGAAGGAGGCGGTTGGGAGAGTATTTTGAAACAAGAGCAGAGATATAAGGGGGTGCACTCTTGTTGAGGGCTTTATGCGTTAAGGTCATGATTTTAAATGTGATTCGGAGTGGAGTGATTGACAGAGAAGAGCTGCAGACACTGAGCGTTTGGTATTGAAGATGAGTCTAGCGGAGGCGTTCATTATGGATTGGAGGGGAGACAGACGAGAGATGGGGAGGCTAGCAAGAAGGGAATTGCAGTAGTCGAGTCGAGATATGATGAGAGAGTGTATTAGAATTTTAGCTGTGTCTTGTGTAAGATAATGACGAATTTTGGAGATGTTTTTTAGGTGAAACTGACAAGATTTATTTATCGATTGGATGTGAGGAATAAAAGAGAGGGCGGGATCCAGTAGAACCCCAAGACAACGGGCCTGGGAGGTGGGAGTGATGATGGTGTTGTCAACAGTGAGTGATATTTGAGGAGTGGAAGCTGTAGTAGAGGGTGGAAAGATGAGGAGTTCAGTCTTAGACATGTTGAGTTTGAGTTGATGGGTAGACATCCAGGAGGATATCCTAGAGAGGCAGTTGGAAACTTGAGCTAAAAGAGAGGGGGATAGATCGGGTGCAGAGAGGTAGATTTGAGTATCATCTGCATAGAGATGATACTGAAATTCAAAGGATTTTATGAGGGTGCCAAGGGAGGAGGTGTAGATGGAGAAGAGGAGGGGGCCTAGAACAGAACCTTGGGGAACGCCAACAGACAGAGGGAGAGGTGAAGAAGAGGTGCCAGAGAAGGAGACGCTAAATGCACGATCTTTTAGATAGGATGTGAACCATAATAGAGCTGTGCCCTGGATGCCAAATGAACCGAGAGTTTGGATTAGAAGAGGGTGGTACCATACAATCCACATTTACTCATGAAGTATAATGCACATATTAATGTAGAAGCCTGCACTTCCATAAAATCCATAAAATATGTCTACAGATATATTTACAAAGGCTATGATGCAGCTACTGTAGTTATCAAAAGTGCAGAAAATAACAAAACCAGTGAGTTAGTACATGATAAACTTGCCTCTCATGTAGATGCTCGCTACGTCAGTGCACCAGAAGCTATGTGGCGTCTACTAAAATTTGAAATGCACGATCGATCACATGCAGTATATGGATTAGCTGTACATTTGCCACAAAGACATTTAGTGTATTTCCATGCTGGTAATGAAACAAATGCTTTAGCACAAAGTGAGCAGTGCCACACTACACTAACTGCATGGTTCCAATAAAAAAATATACTGACTTAGAGGCAAGATAATTCTTATACATTGACATTCCATACCATTATGTTTTTGTTAATGTATTATGGCGAAAAAGAAAAAGGCGTGGAAATAAAATAATAGTAATAATTTACACTGTAGGTCCAAGAGACCTTGAACGTTTCTGCTTACAACTACTACTTCTAAATGTTACTGGTGCACAAAGTTTTGAACACTTAAGAACTGTTAATGACATAGTATTTGAATCATTTCATTTAGCTGCCAGACATAGAAACTTCCTAGCTGATGATACAGAATGGGAAAGATATCTAGAAGAAGCAGCACTATGTCAAATGCCACGGCAGATGAGTGAAGAATTTGCATTCATTTGTATCTTCTCAAATGCTCCAAATGCATTAGCCTTTTTGCAACGATACAATGAGCCTATTGCACAATTAAAAGCATTCATTGAAATCCAAGAGGTCTTTTTAACTCATGGATTAAGTTGTGCAAGTTTTAATCTGCCAGATCCAGGGCTTATTGATGACATAAACTTTGAAGACTATGACATTCAACGACAAAGAGAAAGAACAGAAGAAAGACTTGCAAATTTAAATACATTACAATTGCAAGCATTTAATGCTATCAAAAATGAACTAGATTATGACATGGTGAAAGAGCTTTATTTCTATCTCGATGGACCTGGAGGATCAGGAAAAACGTATCTATATAATTTATTGATGAGTTAAGTACGAGCACAAGGTCAAATAGTGCTAGTATTTGCAACCATCGGAATTGCCGCACTTTTGTTGGAAGGTGGAAGGACTGTGCATAGTGGATTTAAACTACCAGTGCCTATTTTAGAAACATCCATGTCTGATATTAGAATGACATCATTACAACGCAAAAAAATGTAAAAAAGTAAATGAATTATAATATATATGAGGCTATAATGATGTCATGCCATAGAATGTACTGACCGTTTGTTTCGGGAAATCATGGCTAATGCTTTGCCATTTGGAGAAAAAGTCATGTTGTTAGGTGGTGATTTTGGACAAACATTACCTGTCATTGTACATGGAAATCGAACAGACATTATCGAAACATGTAAGTCAAGTACACTATGGAAACATTTTATCCATCTTCAATTACAACAAAATATGAGATCAGAAGGAGAAAATGAGTTCAATGATTGGCTTATTACAATTGGAGAAGGAAAAACAGAACGAATCCCAAATGTACCTAGCGACACTGTGCACATATGATTCGCAAACAAGATCTTATATCGGCTATATTCCAAACTACTATAAATTACGAGGACTATGCAGAACTTGCTAACAAAGTCATACTAACATGTAAAAATAAGGATGCATTGATCCTCAATAATGAAATATTTTAAAAAATGTATGCACCCCAAAAAAATTATCACAGTGCTGATTCTGTACTTGTTGATGACAAAGAAAGTCAGCAAACTTTTCAACTGAAATCATAAACTCATTAACTCCCTCTGGAATGCCACCAAATATTTTGCAGCTAAAGAAAGGTGCAATTGTGATGTTACTGCGAAATATTAACCCAAAAAAAGGCCTATGCAATGGGACAAGATTAGTGATGTCGCGAACATCAAATTTTCGGTTTGCGAACAGTGGACACGAACTTCCAACAAATGTTCGCGAACGGGCGAACCGCCATAGACTTCAATGGGCAGGCGAATATCAAAACCCACAAGGGCTCTTTCTGGCCACAATAGTGATGGGAAAGTTGTTTCAACGGGACTAACACCTGGACTGTGGAATGCCGGAGGGGGATCCATGTCAAAACTCCCACGAAAAATTACATAGTTGATGCAGAGTCTGGTTTTAAGCCATAAAGGGCATAAATTACCTAACATTCCTAAATTGTTTGGAATAACATACTTTAAAACATCAGGTATGATGATGTATCGATCAGGTAGTGTAAGGGTTACACCCGCTTCATAGTAACAGACCAATCTCCCCATTTAATGCACCGCAAACAACCGCAAACAGTCCCTTTGCACAACTGCAAACTCCCCATTTGCACAAGGTTGCATACCAAGCTAGCCATGTCCCGTTCCTTGTCCTCACTGATGTCATTGAAGGTCTCTTCCTCCACCCAGCCACCAAGGGTCCCCGAAAGGTGATAACAAGCCCCCTGGGACGCCTGCTGTGTGTGGTCTTCCACCTCCTCAAAGCCACTTTCCTCCTCTGACTCCTATTCTTCAGACTCCCAGAGTCTGGGGGCTTCTACTGCCCAGCATGGAAGATTATACACAGGTCAGAGTCTGGGGGCTTCCACTGCCCAGCATGGAAGATTATACGCTTTGCCTCTGTCTGCGTTATTATAAGGTGTTAAGTAGTACTATTCCTATCGGTTTCATCCCTGTTACGTCCACTATCAAGGGACGTGTATATGGCATGGATTTTTGGAAGCGGGAGATGGAAAAAGATTCTTGGTCGGTCCTCCCACTTCAAATTTGGGGCACTGCGCGTGCAATCTAAGGTGCCACCAGATATGGGTGTCACTGTGCACTGGCAAAAGTTGGCAGAGTAAATGCAATAGGCTTCACAAACACGCCTGTAGGCAGGCAATTGCTATTCAATCTATTACAGTCAAAAAGTGTTGTTTTATGTCACTGAGCACAATATAAGCGGTAAGCCTGACACAGGCAGGCAACTGAAATTAGATTACAGGAAAAAAATGGTTGTTTTCAATGTATGTTACACCATCAGGTATGAGTAGTGAAAATAAGCACAATATAAGCTGTTAGGTGTTAGCCTGTCACACACACACGCTGGCAGGCAGGCATAGATTACACCAAAAAAATTATAAAATAAAATAAATGATGTTCAAAGTTTCCTCAATGATAAAGTATAGGGGGCGAATCGAAAAGCGCATGTGTTCGCCGTTCGCGGCAGACGCGAACATGCGAAAATCGCCGCGAATAGTTCTCCGGCGAACTGTTCGGGACATCTCTAGACAAGATTAATTGTTCAACAATTAAAGGACCATTTCATAGATGCTGAAATTCTAACTGGTACCCATAAAGGAGAGAGAGTTTTCATACCAAGAATAGATTTAGCACCAAGTGAAAGTATCTTCCCTTTTGTACTTCAAAGAAGACAATTTCCCATCATCATGGCATTTGCCATAACTATTAATAAATCACAAGGTCAAACTTTCAAATCTGTGGGTATATTCTTAGAACAACCAGTATTTGCACATGGCCAATTATACGTTGCCTTCTCAAGGTGCAAAAACCCACAGACTATTAAAGTTTACATTGCAAACAATGAAAGTCAAGGTGATTTTTACAAAAAACATTGACTACTATGAAGTACTCTAACTTTCATTGCAATAAACACAACCCATCCATCACAAACTAAAACCAAAAGCCAAAAATTACCTATACGACAATTTTACAGCAAAAAACAAAGCTAAAAAATACAGAAGTGTGCTTTCATTTCAATAAATACTTTTTAGCTCACTACAAAACTTTTTACAGCATCACAATTGCCATATTAAACTACATACAATGGCAAAACACATAGAGAACAGTGGTTACACATCGCGGATAAACTTTAATGTCTCTAGTTCTCTTTTTAGAGAACCACTCTTCCACATAGGAAACTCTATGTGCCATTTTCAACTATTACAACAACAACTAAAAAATTTAAACTATTCAAAACCACCAATGACAAAATAACTCATGACTATTATATGGAAGTACTGTTTATGCATGAGTAGACCCACAAAACACTTGCCTTACTTTAAACCAAATTCAAGTTCAAACGTTAATTAACTATGTTATTGTTCACAAACTTTAAAACCAAAAAATAACGTTTGTTAATTGGAGATATTTTAAACAGCATAAGGAAGTTTGGTTACACATTGTAAATGTATAATTTCATGTTAAATATTCATCCAGACAGTAATCCGATCGCCACTTAATGGGGTGAGGAAGATTTTTTTTTCCTGCTTTCATACAATTGGCTACGTTTCAAAGAGGGTTTTTACTGTTTGCCTTCCTCTGCATTCAATATATATTTCGTTTAACAGTTCTTAATCTACAATTTGCATGTTAAAAAAACATTATGTCAAGTTTACTATACTTATTAAGCCAATGTTCACCTCTTATTACATACAACCGTTAACACTGATTAGCCCCACCCCCTTGCATTTTACCAAAAATCCTGTTCAAATGTTAATTAACTATGTTACTGTTTACAAGGTTACAAGTTTAACAAAAAACAAGATAAAGTTCCTTCATTGTACATATTTCAAAGTTTATGTTAACAGCAGAAGGACGTTTTGTTACACAATGTAAATGTATAATTTCATGTAAAATATTAATCCAGGGACTAATCCGATCGGCAGTTCATGGGGTCAGGAAGGAATTTATTTTTTTCCCGCTTTGATACAATTGGCTACGTTTCAAGGAGGGTCTTTACTGTTTGCCTTCCTCTGGATTCAATATATATTTTGTTTAAGAATTCTTAATATCAAGTTTACAATACTGATTAATCCAATGTTCAACTGATCTTACAGTCTAATATTACCACTTTTACCAAAAAACAATTCAACAGTTCCTCAAACAAAAAATACAATGTTCCAAAAATAAACATGTTTACTATAATAATTGTACTTCTTTCGACATAAGAAAAAGGTTACAAGTATCAAATACGTTAATTATCGACCAAACAAATCTGCAAACATACACATCTCGTTGCCGTAATTTTTTGACGGGCAAGTCGCTAGTCACATAAAATAGTTGTCAAACTACGATTCGTCGTCACGCTTGCAGCAAATCGCAGTTTGACAACTACAACTGATCGCTGTGCTGCCCATGCGCATTGTGCCGAAAGGGCGCGCACAAGTGGACGGTCGCGTGTGAGCCCACGGATGGGCGTGCATGTGCACAAGCGGCCGGTTGCGCGTGCCCCCAAATGGGCGCGCATGCACACGAGCAGCCAGACGTGCGTGCACAAGGGAGCAAGAGAAGGAAGTAAGAGACAAAGAGATGGGGGTGAGACACACGGAGAGGAGGGGGTGAGACACACTTGGAGGAGGGGGGAGAGACACAGAGAAGGAGAGGAGAGACCCAGGGGAGGGAGAGGAGGGGGAAAGAGATACAGGGGAGGGAGAGGAGGGGGAAGAAACAGGGGAGTGAGAGGAGGGGAGAAAAGACACAGGGGAGGGAGATGAGGGGGAGACAGGGGAGTTAGAGAAGGGGGAGAGACACAGGGGAGGGAGAGGAGGGAGAAAAGACAGAGGGGGGGAGACACAGAGGAGGGAGGAGACACACAGGGGAGGAGGGGGAGAGACACTGGGGAGGAGGGGGAGACACACAGGGAAGGAGGGGCAGAGACACAGAGGAAGGGGGAAGAAACACAAGGGAGGGAGAGGGGGGAGGAGACACAGGGGAGGGAGAGGAGGGGGAAGAAACACAGGGAGAGGGGAGAAGAGACAAAGGGGACAGAGAGAGGGGAAGAGACACAGGAGAGGGAGAGGGGGAAGATACATGGGGAAGAGACACAGGAGAGAGGGGGGCAAAGAGACATGGGAGGGGAAGGGGGTGAGACACAGGGAGCGGGGCGAGATGAGAAGACACCACATTGCTTCTAAAACACTTACATAGTGAGCATCTAAATAAGATGAAAATTCATCATGTAAAACTGGATTGTCTTGTTCATTTTGTGCACCTTGCACAATAAAACATATTTGATGGATTTGATAAAAGTTCAAGCTTCTACATTTATGTATGCATTGTACTTCATCAGCAAATGTGGATTGTATGGAATCACATATCTATTATCGACCTTTTGGCTACGGATAATAGCTGTTTGTCCTTCTCTTCTTTTATAGAAAGGGTACACATCACAATTAGCATACATCTGCATTTAAAATTGTTTTGTGCATTTTCTATTTTCCATACATGGTGAATTTGGATTGATATCTCCACATGGACAATTAATCATTTTATTAGTTACAATCTCATAACGTTTTGAATGTTTGTCTGGATGTGGCAGTTCAGCAGTAATTACTGAATCCACTCTGTCTGCCCTATTCAATGCATCTTTTTCTTGCAGGATTAAAAGTATATGTACATGTGGCAGGCCTCTTTTTTGAAATGCAATTCTATAAACAAAAACCACACATTTCCCAAATAATTGTGCTTTAGTTATATCATGAATTAATGAATTTAGTTTTATTTTGAATACTCTAGCCACCAAATCTGGTCGGTCAGAAGTATTTTGGCCAAGTTTCACATTTTCTTTGATCTCTTGCCATTGTGGATTACATGTGAATGTAATGAATAAATCTGGTTTGCCAAATTTAGTCACAATAGCCATGGCATCTTTATATCTTTCTCGCATGTTGCAAGGAGATCCTTGAAAAGAGGATGGCAAAATAATTGCTCTTTCAGCAGGAATGTCTTTGTTGTCAGCCAATTCAGCAACATAATCCATCAATCCACAATATGGTTCTACTCTAAGCTTGGTTTGTTGAAATTTGACAACATTTTTAGATTATTTGCTTCCTTGTAGATAGGAATCAATAATCCATTGTTTTGTGAGTATCCCCCCCACATAAAATAGGATTAAAATGATCCTAACTAGCAGTTTGTGCCACTTTTTATTCCAGCATAGAAATATTGTTTCTAACACGAACTTTACCTTTGGGATAACTTTGCAATTGTAATTTTGGGTGCCATCCTGGCTCACCATTTTGAAAGAAAAGGGCATATGTCATTGGATCCAAATTACTACTTAATATATTTATTTTTAGAAAAGGTTGTTCTTCATTGCTTGGATATATTATAATATCCCGCTCAAATGGTGGTTCACCATCATCATTTTTAAAGAACATGGCAACCTAATTTGCTGTTAGTAAATTATACAGTCTTTGATCAGTATGGCAATCTCTTTTGGGAACCATATTTACTCTTGGCATTGGCAAATGATTTATTTGTGCATGTGCCTGTTGTTCTTTTTCAACATCTGCTATTTTTTTGTATGCTTGACTACATGGGTAGTTGGCCATAATGTTATTGAGCTGTTCAAAGACTATGGGTAAGCATTGCTTATTTTCAGGAAGCATCATTTGTTGTTCAACAGTTTTCATTGCATCAAGGACATATAACTGTGCAAGTTTTCTTTGCTCTCCTGCTTCTGGGTGTAAATGTGAAGTCTGGTGGTAAATTTGTTCTTGTACTTTAAAACAGTAAGGACCATGTCCTGGTATATTTTCTGCTATTGTTGCACCCATTGAAGCAAATGAAATTGCACTGTTATAAGACCTAATGTTTTTTTTTAATTGGTTTAATTTGGAAATTTTGGATCACTCATTATACTTTCTAAATATTCTGGAAATGTGTGTCTTTCTGGAAGTCTTACCTTTTCCTTTCTGTCAGCAACTAATAAACTAACCATCAGTTGGTCTTTCTTTCAGAAAATGATAGGCACAAAACTGATAAACCACATTCATTAATCCATAATAATAAGTGTCTACTGTTAGTGCTGTAAATAAAGCACCATCGTGAGCTTCCTCAACATATATATCACTACAACTTTCTATATCTACATTGTTGTCATGTGTATGAACATTGGTTTCATGAGGCAATATTGGGTAATTAGGCAATGTTTTACAGGCATTTTTTTGTTTACTTTTTTTTTCTTTTTAAGCTCCAGCAGACTCAGTTTGTGGTCGGTCTTGTTCTCTTAAGAGTTGCAAAGTCTCAGGGGACTGTGCATCTCTCCATCTTTGCTTCCGTTCCCTTGCCATTCCTCTTTTATGTTCATTCTTGTCTTCTGCATTGTCCACCATTGTAATCCTTAATTGTAAATGCAGGTGTAAGATCTTGATTTTCTTTTATTGTACATAATGTTTTTACCTTTCATCAATGCAAAACCTAAATCGCAGTAATGAATCTGTAAAATTACTTGAAATGCATTTGTAATGTTTTCATTAAATTAATTAATGAATCAATCAATGGGTTATTTTTAATTTGCATACATGAAAAGCTAAAGAGCTAAACATGTGTATATTTATAAATAAGTTCAGGTTATGATTAATTATGAAGTAACTAATAAATGAATATACATTAATGAAATAATCTAAAACTATCATCAATGCAAAACATAAACAGGTAATCATGTGTTCCTAAACACGGGCAAACACAAAGAGCTATAAGCAAACTATAGATTGGTCTGAAAAGGATTTGTAATATTTTGATTAAATGAATTAATCAATAAATCAAGTTATGAGGTGTAATTGTCATTCATTAAAACATAAATGGCTAAGCATATATGTATTTATAGGGCCTCATTCAATTGCCATTTGGCCAATTGAATAGGGCTCTAAATAAGCACATAACATATGTTTTTAAAATAAGTTTTTAGTTAGTGAAAACCTTGCTTTTGGATAGATGGTTACTAACTAAAAACTTATTAAAAAAAAAATATGTTATGTGCTTATTTAGAGCCCTATTCAATTGGCCAAATAGCAATTGAATGAGGGCCATAATGTTTTTGTAAGTATTGATTAATAATTAATTAATAAAATAATATACGTTAATTAATTAATCAATAACTGCCATCATCAAAATAAAAATACTTAATCCTTTTTTCCTAAAGAATGTCATCATTAAATCATATACCTGTCAAGTTGATCTTATAGCAGATCAAATCCTGCATATTTCACTCTCTGTCTTCAGGCAGGTGCAGAGATGAATCTGTGGAATGATCTGTGTATAATTCATTAATCATTGAAAGTATCCTGTTTAATTGGAATACATGCAAAACGTAAATGCCTAATCAAACAGCCTAATCATCAATATATTCATAAGTAAATGCATTAAAAAATATTAAATGTAGCAAGAATCATGATATAATAAACTGATTGCAAAATTTAAGTTCTTAGAGGGTCCTATCCCTGTCAGGCAATGAGCAGGAACAGAGATATATAAGTGCATTAGAAAATGTACCTCATTTTTGGCAAGTTTAAAATGTTTTTTTTCTCTCTATAATTATTAATAATTAATAGTTAATCAATGAATGTATGTTATTGATCAGTGCTCCAGATATCTAAATGCAATAGACAAATAGACAATATTTATATTTTCTAATGATTATTAATTAATTAATTAATAAATAACGGTGATCAATGCTAAACAAACAGCCTTATCCTTTTTTTCCCTAAAAAAGAGCATCATTAAATGATATACCTGTAAAGGTGATCTTATTGCAGATCAAATGCTGCAAACATCACTCTGTAAGCTGCATATATGATCAAACTGTAAAATGAGATGAAAAGCATTTTTAATGCTTGAATGCAATTAATTCATTAATCATTAAGAGTATGATGTTTAATTGGCATACATGCAAAACATAAAGGTGTAAGCATGAATATGTTCCTAAATAAATGTACTATAAAATATTAAATGTAGCAGGTGTCATAAAATAATAAACTGATTTCAATATTTAACTGCTTTGAGGATCCTATCCCTTTTTAGGCAATGATCAACAACAAAGATATATAAGTGCACTGTAAAATTTACATATTGTTTGTGCCAGTTTAGTAATATTATTACTAATTAATAATTACTTCATTAATGAACATTAATAATGAATTAATCAAAGAATAAATATGTTAGAAAGAGCTAAGCATTGATATATTCATAAAGTAAAGGCAGTCACAAATATACCTTTTTTCATAATGATTAGTATTTCATTATTACTAAATTAATGTCCATTAAAAATTAATTAATCAATTAACAAATATATTTGAAAGCGTTTAGCATTAATGTATTCATAAAGTAAAGGCTGTGTAAAATATAAGATTGTGCATATATTTTTTTAATAATATATATTATTTTAGTAATAACTAATTCATTAATAAATTAATATACATTACCTATTTGTAATTGATAGCCAGCAATCAGTATCCTGAAGAGCTAACAATCTCTTTAGATTTTCTGGCAGCAAAAAATGTCCAGTCAGGCTGTCATCACCTGTGGAGAAAGTGTCAGCAATGTGCCAATTGTGCCCTATATAGAGGCTGCCTGTGCGAGACAGAACCTTTGGTTTAGGCTGGAAAGCCGCCATTTCAGAATCGTAATGTGTAGATTTGCAACTTAGTGTAGTAAAATGGTGGCGACATTCTATGCGTTACGTGCCTCATGAGAATTGGCGGTGTTTAGAGCGCTTCGTGACGTTTAGCCTCGTTTTAATTTGTTTCAGCCGCCATTTTTTTTCTCGCTTAGCCAATTTTCGAGTGCCAAAACACGGCAAATTTGGCTTAAATTTGCATAAAACCTCACTCCCAGACGTCCTGACTGCTTCTAGCCTAATACAATCCCACGTTTCTTAACTGTTTAGAGCCTAAGTCCCACCTTGCGAGGCTCGCAGCTGATGAGCGCTCATCGGCTAAGTGCTCCGAGCTTGGAAGACTTCTGTGCTTCAACGGCTCGCCTCGCTATGCTATAATTATTACCACTATCTCAATTTGAGTTATAACTATTTCACAGCTTATACCACAATGAATACCACACATAAACATAATAACAAATAATAACTCTAAAGATATTGCACTCCAATAAAAAAAAAAAACAAATTATGTATTTAAAACAAAAAGCTTAACAAATATCTCATAAATCCAATTTACTAACACAATAAAGTAGAAAATACATATGACTGTAAAGGGAAACTAGACAGCTGGGTATTCAGTCATTATCTAGTAAGTTTACTACAGTTAAACATGGTTGACTTTGTGGACTATTTCTAAAAAGTCCTGTCCTGTTGTTGTTTGTTCATGTTCCTATAGGTAGAAGAGCGAGATGTCCCTCCTCTACGCTGTTTGTAATATTTGTTTAGTTAGTCTTGTCCATATATATAGTGCTTTAATCCAAGTCATTTTACATACAGTATAGACTTGATTATCTGACATACATGGGACCAACAGAGTTTTGCATAATTCAAAATTTTGGATAAAGAAGAAAAGATTGATAGAAGGGTGAAACAAATTGCATATTTAATGAAAAGCCAGTAATAAGACACACATGCAGAAAAAAATAAATAGTAATTTTAGACTGTATTGTTGGCAAAGGCTGCCAGATAATACTGTAATTATATCCAAGAGGGAAAACTACAGCAGACTATTCAGCACAATACAGTAAATAGAACACTAAAGGCTATGTTGGATAAATCAGAAGGTTGTATAACCAAAAGTTAGATAATTGAGACACTGCTGTAGTTAGAAAACAGTACATGATTGCTTTAAGTATGATAAGGACATTTATTTATGTTATTATTGTACAATGTCTTTCAGCTTAGCACATTCTTAAATAGGATCCTTGTTGTGCTGGAAGGAAATCACTACACTAGACGCAGAAAATATTTTAATATGAACAGAGGATGAAAAATAGGACCTGAATCCAGTAATATCGTAATAGAGGTTGTGTATAAATATCTCATGTTGTGTTCTCAGATGGATTTGCAACATTTTAACTGAATATGCACAGGATGGCTCTATTACAAGCTTTGATAATTTAGTGGTAATAACAGGTACAAGAATGATATTTCAGTAATTGTAGCTGTGATGATACAGGTTAGAGGCAGTGTCTGATTCCAGAAAACACATCCAACTGATTCCCAAATCTCATCACAGGATTCATATCTAATTCATTAGCAGGAGTAATAGTAATGAGAGCTCTTGGAGCAGGAGTCAAAATAAAAAAAAAATATAAAAAAATAAAACAAACGATAATCACCGGAGGGAAAGAAATATAGAGCCGCATTCAATTCAGCACTCACAACTCGATCGCAGACAGCCAAATGCCTGCGGCTGAGTTGCATGCTCCCTTTGCTCTACTTTTGTAATGCTATTCAATTGTCCGAGGCTGAAAATTAGGGGCCTATCGCAAAAATTGTAACACCATGCCATCGGATGTTGCATTTCCGGGCTTGAACATGTAACTCCTGATGCAGAAACAGCCAATGGAAACAACAAACGTCATCATGACCAACCTCCAAACCCATAACTTGTAAGTTAAGGCCGTAGGACTTTGAAATCCAACCTCCATTTTTTAAAGTCCTACGGGCTTGAAGGTTGAAGCCCGTAGGACTTCACATTAATTGCCATGATCGATATAACATGAATTTTAAAAAATTAAATAAAGTATTGGAGAATGTTGTGCTATTAATTCTAAGACCTAACATCATTTTAACTCTAAATAAAAGTACAGTATTGCTTTTTTATTTGCTTTTAAAGTGCTCTGATTTGTTATTAAGCCCTTTTGCGAGACCTTATTGGTATCAATAACTTGTGGTTAGATATTTTCCATTTGCGGGCTCGACGGAATGGTTAGTGAGGGTGAATCGGAGCAATTGAATACTGATTTGTGATTTTAACCTTGTGACAGTGAAAGATCCAAGGCTTAGAGGGCAATAACTTTTGAAAATTGAAAAAACGCTATAAATCGCAGCTTGGAGCCCTTAACTCAATCGGCGCCCACAAACCAAATATCAAAATAACTCTCCCGAAAGCCTCATTTAAATGAGGCTCATAGACTGCAATGTGTACCATTGAACAGCAAAGAAATGTTTATTGTACCACAAAACACAACTAATATACAGTTCAGTAAAAAAAAATCTCATCTGATATCTATAATGAATATCTGGCAAAAATAGCTGAAATCATTTAAACAAATTCAAAATCTGCTCATGTATTCCAACAAGCTTTAAACCATGCTCCCTAACATCAACTAAACAACCTTTCTGACCAGACACTCTACAAGATCACCATGACAAGCTAGATTGCAACCTCTCACAATAACAGAACCCTGAACTAATTCTGTACCACTATGTATTGTTTTTTGTCTTGTCTATCTTTTGTACAAACTGTAACTCATGTATTTGGAGTTATGAAATATGTTGAAATATATAATAGATCATTTATAATAACAACAATTCGAAATTCATATAGCCCTGTCTTATTTCTGTCCTGCCCTTTAGTAACTTGTTCTCTTAACTTCATAAATATATAGAATGTACTAACATCTGATACGGAAAAGTAACTAGAGAAAGAGGACAATGTCTTGCAGAAAACACTGGGTTGTTAATGATATATGTTGTTGCACTTTAGGAAGCGTTTGTGTAGTGGTTGGTGATAATTGCTGTACCTATGTCCTAGCAGAAAATGATGATCATAGTAGTCTTGCTATTGGCTATTAATTATCTCCATAATCTCCATGACCAATATGAACAAGAAACAAGTTTAAGGGATATTGGCTCCGTGGTCCAGGTTATGGTGTTTAGTTGACTGGTGTCTGAAGAGCATTTTTTTGGGACTCTATTTTCTGCCCTTGCCATTGTTGTCCTTTAGAGATGTCGCGAATAGTTCGCTGGCGGACTGTTCCCGGTGAACATAGCATGTTCGCGTTCGCGGCGAACTGCGAACATATGCGATGTTCGATCTGCCCCCTATACTTTATCATTGAGCAAACTTTGACTCGGCACCTCACAGTCAGCAGACACATTCCAGCCAATCAGCAGCATACACTCCCTTCCAGAGCCTTCTACCTCATGGACAGCAGCCCTTTTGGAATCATAACTAACTTGCAGTCTTACTGAGAGGAGGGAGAGTGTAGGTGATGCTGATTGAATAGGAAAATCAATAGCTAGGCAAGTTTATTCAGTGTCCAGTGCAGTGCTGAAGGACTCATCAGATCTCTGCTGTAAACACAGCACCCCAAAAAGCCCTTTTTAGGGCTATAACATCATTTTTTTTTGTTTGTTTTTTTCTGTCTAATCTAACTTCATTTGCCTGTCTCCCTGCTAGCCCCTGCTAGCAAGTGTGTGTGTCAGGCTCACAACTTATACTGTGTGTGCACAGTGCAACCAATACAATCTTGTTTACTAGTTGTCTACTTTTAAAAAACCAAAACTTTTATTTTGTTAAATCTTAGTTCATTTGCCTGACCGCCAATCTAAGTTCATTTGCCTGACCGCTAGCCAGTGTGTGTGTCAGACTTACAAGTATTGTGCCAAGTTCAACCAATGCAATCTAGTGGTGTACCAGCAGTCTACATTTAAAAAAACAATAATTTTATTTTCTTAAATCTAAGTTCATTTGCCTGACCGCCAATCTAAGTTCATTTGCCTGACCGCTAGCCAGTGTGTGTGTCAGGCTTACAAGTACTGTGCCAAGTTCAACCAATCCAATCTAGTGGTGTACCAGCACTCTACATTTAAAAAAAACATCTTTTTTTCTGTGTAATCTAATTTAATTTGCCTGCCTGCCAGCGTGTGTGTGTCTTAGGCTCACATCGTATACTGTGCACACTTGCCCAGTCAGTGCCACCACTCATATCTGGTGTAACAGTCAGTAGTGCACATTTAAACAAAGAATACAATTTTGACTGTAATGCATTGAATAGCAGTTACTTGTCTGCAAGCTTCTGTGTCAGGCCTACAGCGTCTACTCTGCCAACTTCTGCAAGTGCACAGTGCCACTCATATCTGTTGTCACAGTAGCTTGCACGCATAGTACCAATCTGTCAAAACCTGTAATGATGAATGAGGTCTAGAGTAGCCTGGTTCCCTTATCCTCTACAGGTTGAGACCTAATGTTTGGGTGACTCCAGACCAACACATAAGTACAAGTAGCACACAAACTCAAAGCCGCCATCCTCCTCCTGGTCCAGCATCATCATCCACATCAACCACTGCTGTCCTCCTTGCCCCCTCTCAACCATCCGCCACTCCGTCTCTCACCTTGAGCAGTTCCTGCTCATCTGCCCATAGTCAGGTGCCTGTAAAGGACATGTTTGAGCGTAAGAAGCTAATGTCACAAAGTGCCCCAAATTTGAAGTGATACGACCAACCAAGCATCTTTTTCCATCTCCTGGTTCTAAAAATCCAGGCCTTATACACGCCCCCTGATAGGTGCTGTAACAGGTATTAATCTGATAAGAGTAGTACTTACAAACACGCCACTCCTATCTGGTGGCACCTTTGATTGCACGTGCCGTGCCCCAAAATTGAAGTGATACGACCAACCAAGCATCTTTTTCCATCTCCCGGTTCTAAAAATCCAGGCCTTATACACGCCCCCTGATAGGTGACGTAACAAGTATTAAACTGATAAGAGTAGTACTTACAAACACGCCACTCCTATATGGTGGCACCATTGATTGCACGTGCCGTGCCCCAAAATTGAAGTGATACGACCAACCAAGCATCTTTTTCCATCTCCCGGTTCCAAAAATCCAGGCCTTATACACATCCCCTGATAGGTGACGTAACAGGTATTAAACTGATAAGAGTAGTACTACTTAACACACCTTATAATATTGCAGAGAGAGGCAACGCAGTGAGAGGAGTCTGAAGAAGAGGAGTCAGAGGAGGAAGGTGGCTTTGAGGAGGTGGAAGTCCAAACACAGCAGGCGTCCCAGGGGGCTTGTTGTCACCTTTCGGGGACCCTTGGTGGCTGGGTTGAGGAAGAGACCTTCAATGACATCAGTGAGGACAAGGAACGGGACATGGCTAGCTTGGTATCCAACCTTGTGCAAATGGGGAGTTTGCGATTGTGCAAATGGACTGTTTGCGGTTGTTTGCGGTGCGTTAAAAGGGGAGTTTGGTCTGTCACTGTGAAGCGGGCCTAACCCTTACACTACCTGATCGATACAACATCATACCTGATGTTTTAAAGGACGTTATTCCAAACAATTTAGGAATGTTAGGTAATTTATGCCCTTTATGGCTTAAAACCAGACTCTGCATCAACTATGTAATTTTCCGTGGGAGTTTTGCCATGGATCCCCCTCCGGCATTCCACAGTCCAGGTGTTAATCCCGTTGAAACAACTTTCCCATCACTATTGTGGCCAGAAAGAGTCCCTGTGGGTTTTAAAATCCGCCTGCCCATTGAAGTCTATGGCTGTTCGCCGGGTTCGCCAACATTTGCGGCCGTGTGCGTACGCTGTTCGCGAACCGAAAATGTTATGTTCGCGACATCACTATTGTCATTTTATCCTGATCTGTCTGTGCTCTGGTGAGGAAAGAGTGTTTGTACTTTTATTGATGATTCTCATACTGCTATCCTAAAAAAATTTATGTTTAATTTCTCATGTTTCCATTCCCATGTTTCTTTTCGTATGCTTCTTTCTACAAACTTTTAACAATATTCCCCCACCACTTTAGACATGTTATATAAGACAAAAGCAATGTGTTATACGATTGGATCACTGCACATTTACTAGTGACCTGTGCTTTACTCTCCAAACTTGTAAATAAAAAAACTTGACTAGCTTCAACTCAAGAACTATATTGGTAAAAGTAACCCTGTTCACTTTTCATGTTTTCCTTTTTATGTTTCAGTTCTCATGTTTCTTTTCTCATGTTTTCTATGATATGAGGTTCTGCAAAGGTGTTAATAATCAGTACCATATAGGTCCTTACAGGACCACCATGGTTTGGGTTTAACTTTAGAACCACCACGGCATATGAGTCAATGTTAGATACCATGGAGGTTATTGCAGGACTTCCATGGCATAGGGGTTTATTGTAGGTACAAAGGAGGTCCTTGCAGGACTTACATGTGGGGTTCATATTTATATGCAACAGGGGTCCTTACAGGACCTCCATGGCATAAGGCCTAATTTTAAGTGCCATGAGAGTCCATGGTGGGAGTTCATTTTTAGCTTCCTTTAAAGATCTCTGAGGCAGGTGGTTATAGGTATACTAGTGACTTGCCCGTCAAAAAATGATGGGCAATACAATTTTAAAGCTGGGAATGTGAGTCTCTGGCACTCTTAACTGTTTCGTTATGTGGAAAGAAGCACAACAGTTATAATAACTTTTTTTTAACAGTCAACTTGTATTTTAACAACTGGTAAACTGTCATTTTTTACCCATATTAAACTTTTTAATTGTCATGTATGCAGAAATAATGTAACAATGGATGAAGTTTTATGAATACATTGTTGTAAATGATTACATAATACTTTGCAACACGCAACTTAGATTTGAAACATTAGTGAACCATTTTATTAACAATACTAACATTTGTAAATCTGAGGTATGGATGAGAAACATAACATTAGGTCAACATCATATGAATGAGTATATTAGACCATTACATAATGGTTTTTAACATGCAAGTTTTATTTAAAGTACTGTTAAACCACATAGGTATTGAATCCAGAGGAAAGTGAACAGTAAAAATAAACATTAAATCTTAGCCAATTGTCTGAAAGAAGGGAAAAAATGAATTTCTTCCTGACCCCATTAACTGGTGATTGAATTGCTCCATGGATCAATACTCTGTATTTAATTATACATTTAATTTTACAACAAATAATCCTCCTCCTACTAACATGAACTCTTAATTACATACAAGGAAAACACTTTTGTGACCTATGAAAAAAAACAATTGTAACATTACAAACATGAAGTAAATGTATTAAAATGTAAACAGTAAAAGTAATAAAATGAAACGTAACTGTTTTGTGGGGCCAATCCTGGCAAAAGACCACTTCCAAGACATTCAATAATTTTTGTTTTTGCTGGTCCAAGTGGTTCCCCTAAAAAGAGCACAGCAGATTTGTAATTTTGTCTATGGGATATAACCACTGATTATTCTTGGTGGTTTATTTTTGTATTTTTGTTGTTATTGTTGTAGTTTTGTAAAATTGTACATAGAGTTTACTATATGAAATAGTGGTAATCTAAAAAGAGCCCGAGTGACATAAAATTTCGTCCTCAAAAACCCCCCCACTGTTCTCTATGTTTACACAACCTCATAGTACACAATGTTTTTGGTAAAAATACTTCTAACGTGTAATAGATCACCCTGACTTTGGTTTTCTTCAATTGAAACTTTAATATCATCTGGATTTGTGCACCTTGAAAAAGCAACATAGAGTTGTCCATGTGCAAAAACAGGTTCCTGTAAAAAAAATACCCACAGAATTAAAAGTTTGTCCTTTATTTCTTTATTTATGGTCATGGCAAATGCCATCATAACTGGAAATTGTCTCCTTTGAAGGACAAAAGGCAAACCACTCTCACTTGGAGCCAAATTAATTCTTGGTATAAAAACGTGTTCACCTTTATGGGAACCAGTCATCATTTCTGCATGTATGAAATGATCTTTTAAATCCTGCACAATTAATCTCCCATTTCAAAGACATTTTTTGGGATTCAAATTTCTCAATAGCATGACAATTGCCCCTTTTTTTCAATTGCAAAACATGTGGTGGCATTCCAGATGGTGTTAAAGAATTGATAAATTCTATCCTAAAGTTAGATTCACTGTCTTTATCTGAATCTGCACTGTAATAATTATTTTGGGGTGCGTTGATGAATTTTACAATGTTGTTATATAGATTCAAGGCATCTATATTCTTGGATTTTAATATCACTTTGTTTGCAATGTCTGAGTAATCATCGTTATTGAGAGTGTTTAGAAAGATTGCCGATATGAGTGATTCCTTGCAAACCATCTGTGATGGAATTTCAACGGTATCATCCGGTAAATTATTTATTTGTGGATGTTTTCCTTCTCCAATTTGAATGAGCCAATCATTGAATTCATTTTGGCCTTCAGATCTCATATTTAATTCTAATTTCAGGTGTGTAAATATTTTCCACAGTTTACTTGTCTTGATACTTGTTTCAATTATGTCAGTCCTATTTCCATGTGGCACAACAGGTGATGTTTGTCTAAAATCTCCTCCTAACAACATCACCTTTCCACCAAATGGCAAATTATTATCCAACACTTCTTTTAATATTCTATCAATACATTGCAAAAATGACATGACATCATTGTTGCCTCATCTATGATAATTAATTTAGTTTGTTTAAATTTTTTTGCTTGTAAGAAATTCAGTTGAATATCTGACACTGATGTTTCTAAAATGGGAACTGGCAATTTAAATCCACTTTCTAACAAAAGTGCGGCAATTCCAGTTGTTGCAAATGGCATTGCTATTTGACCCTGTGCTTGAATAAAACTCATCAAACAATTTTGCGGATATGTTTTTCCTGATCCACCAGGGCCATCTAGATATAAATCATGGTCTTTGACCATTTCATCATCTGTAGCATTTGTGACGGCATTAAATGCTTGCAATTGTAAAGTATTGCCAGTTTTTCTTGTGTTTTTTGTTTTTGAAGCTCAGTGTCATAGTCATCAAAGTTGATGTCATCTATAAGTCTTAAATCAGGCAAATTAAAACTTGCACAATTTAATCCATGAGCAAGAAATAGTTATTGAATTTCCATTAATGTTTTTTAGAGTGCAATGGTCTCATTGCAACATTTCAAAAAGTCTTCACACATATTTATTTTAAATTTTTCCCACATAGCAAATGCATCAGGTACATTTCAAAAGACACAAATGAATACAAATTGTACTCTCATTTGCTTTGGTATTTGACATAGTGCTGCTTCTACCAGTCACCTCTCCAATTCTGTATCATCTATTAAGGAGTTTTGATGTCTTGCAGCTAATAGGAAAGTATCATAAACTATGTCATTCAAATGTTCAATGTCTCTTGGGCTGACGGTATAAATTTGTGGTGTAATTTTATGAGTATCTCTTTTTCGTTGTCGCCATTGGCCATTTACAAATACATAGTGATATGGAATCTTAATGTATAAAAATTGTCTGGCCTCAGTGTCCTGGCAGTTTAATTGAAAACAAGCAGTAAGTGTTGTTTCTCGATGTTAACTTTGTGCTAAGGCAGTTGTTTCATTGCCTGCAGTAAAGCAAACAAACTGACTTTGTGACAAATGTACAGCTAATCGATACACAGCATGTGCATCTCAAATTTGAGAAGATGCCACATTGCTTCTGGAGCACTGACATAGCGAGCATCTAAATAATTAGAAAGTTCATCATGTAAAATGCAGTTGCTGCATCATATCCTTTGTATAGATATTTATACACATATTTAATGGATTTAATAGAAGTGCAAGCTTCCACATTTGTGTGCATTGTACTTCAACACGAAATGTGGATTGTATGGAACTACATATCTATTATCGACCTTGTGCTCACCTTATCCTTTTTCGATACTCCCATGTTTCATAGCTTTGGTCTAAGGACACACCCATATGGGAAGGACTTCACACTACCAGTCTCAAAGTGCTGCATGCAGACAAACAGCATTTTCCTGCATGCTGCAGAACACCTTACAAGAGAGAACAGGCACCCTACAAGAGAGAGAAAAGAAGGAAAGTGTAAGCTTCAGAGGGTGAATATGTGTGAATTTTATATGAAAAATACAATGAGGATTATAAAATTAATTAAGTCACCTACTTAAAACATTTAGGTAAAACAAGACAAAATGCTTAAAGATCACCCTAAATTTCAGACATGCAGATAATATACTGAGTATATATATCTTTATGTGTAATGTATTTGAAGTAAGCTGATCAAAGCAAACAATTTTTAATACAAGACTGACATTTGTTTCTTTGGAGATCTTCAAGGTTTGTTGTTAAATTATATTGTGGGATTAAATAAATATGTTAATGCACACCAAGGCTTGCCTTTGATATAGTGTACTTTTTATGTTCAAACAAAAGGAGTAGAGGTGCTCATCTGAGAACAAAAAATTCCTTAGTAGGTGTTTTCTATAGGTATGGTTACCTTCTCAGAAAGCAACCTCTATTAGCTCACTTGTGCCCTTCACAGAGAGAAATATCCTGTAGTATATAAGTCTGGTCTCACTCAGAAGAGTGATACAGTCCAAAAATACCAGGCAAATCTACCCTTAACAGAAGAAACAACAAACCCCAGATTCATTTAATTATTTTATTGAAAAGCTGAAATGGTTACAAAGATTACAATGTTTTCACAGACCAATAAATATATCATAAACAAAACATGTTCATGTACATAGAACTTGGCAGAAATGAGACAGATCATCTTAAAATGGTTTTACCAATCATAAAAGGACAATAATACATTTTTGTACAGAATGAAATCATATTTTAAAACCAATGACACATATAAAAGACAGTTTTTCGATAAGAACAAATTTAAAAGGAACAATTTTCATGAAAACACATCTTTATAAAATACATTTTCATAAAAAGGTAAACTTCTATAAAAGGACAGACCTTCAAAAATGCAACCGTAGTGTACAGTGACATAAAACAACACTTTTTTGACTGTAATCGATTGAATAGCAGTTGCCTGCCTACAGGCCTGTGTGTGAGGCCTACAGCGCCTACTCTGCCAACTTTTGCCAGTGCACAGTGACACTCATATCTGGTGGCACCTTAGATTGCACGCGCAGTGCTCCAAATTTGAAGTGGGAGGACCGACCAAGCATCGTTTTCCATATCCCTGTTCCAAAAATCCATGCCATATACACGTCCCCTAATAGTGGACGTAACAGGGATTAAACCGATAGGAATAGTACTACTTAACAGTACACACCTTATAATAATGCAGATAGAAGCAACGCGTATAATCTTCCATGCTGTGCAGTGGAAGCCCCCAGACTCTGACCTGTGTATAATCTTCCATGCTGTGCAGTGGAAGCCCCCAGACTCTGACCTGTGTTTAATCTTCCATGCTGTGCAGTGGAAGCCCCCAGACTCTGACCTGTGTATAATCTTTCATGCTGTGCAGTGGAAGCCCACAGACTCTGACCTGTGTATAATCTTCCATGCTGGGCAGTGGAAGCCCCCAGACTCTGACCTGTGTATAATCTTCCATGCTGGGCAGTGGAAGCCCCCAGACTCTGGGAGTCTGAAGAAGAGGAGTCAGAGGAGGAAGGTGGCTTTGAGGAGGTGGAAGACCAAACACAGCAGGCATCCCAGGGGGCTTGTTGTCACCGTTTGGGGACCCTTGGTGGCTGGGTGGAGGAAGAGACCTTCAATGACATCAGTGAGGACAAGGAACGGGACATGGCTAGCTTTGTATCCAACCTTGTGCAAAGGGACTGTTTGCGGTTGTTTGCGGTGCATTAAACGGGTAGATTGGTCTGGTACTGTGAAGCGGGTGTAACCCTTACACTACCTGATCGATACAACATCATACCTGATGTTTTAAAGCATGTTATTCCAAATAATTTAGGAATGTTAGGTGATTTTAAAACCAGACTCTGCATCAACTATGTAATTTTCCGTGGGAGTTTTGCCATGGATCCACCTCCGGCATGCCAAAGTCCAGGTGTTAGTCCCCTTGAAACAACTTTCCCATCACTATTGTGGCCAGAAAGAGTCCTTGTGGGTTTTGAAATTCGCTGCCTATTGAAGTCTATGGGGTTCGCCGATGTTCGCCCGTTCGCGAACATTTGCTGGAAGTTCTCGTCCACTGTTCGCGAACCAAAAAATTGGATGTTCGCGACATCACTATGCTTAACCCTTCTGCATCATCACTCCATTTCTTACCACGCACAAAGTATAAATACAATCGGCTTAAAATCGTAAAAATCCCTTGTTCAACTGTTAATGTCCTTTTTAAGTAAAACCAAGTTCTATTATTTCCATCGTTAGGTGAAAACTCCAGCAGTTCTTCCAGGATCCTCTCCACCACATATCGTACCTATACCTGGGACCTACGTTCCTCAAAGACTAGCAGACGGAGGCTGTTCTTCAAGTGTACCACTCCAGCCACTCCACGACTCTGCATTTTCGCTGTGTGATTTCCTAGTGAATAAACTCAACATAAATTACAGCTCTACACACTAGGCTGGGTTCGCCTGCCGCAGTCCCCCTATAACAGCATGGGGCTTAAGGTCTCCCCACAAGGAGGAGGCTGATGCCCCAAGGCTGAGGGACCTTGAGCTTGCAACACCAATAATTGATCCAAAAGCCTCACCCACCATTTCAACCTCTATGGACCACATCTGTGAGGTGCAGCTGTACTCCCTAAGGTACAGTGAGCAAGGAGTCCACATCTGGTTTCACCTATCACCCATAAGATGAGACATTTTAAACAAAACAAGTAGAGGTGCTAATATGAGAGAAAAAAATAACCCAGTGGGACTTTTTCTATAGGTCTGGTTACCTACTCAGAGAGCAACCTCTTTTAGCTCATGTGTGCCCTTCACAGGGAGAAATATCCTGTAGTACTTCAGGTATTGTCAGTTCTCAGACTGAGCATCCTTAATTTTCTTGTGTCGTGTGCAAATGACCCTTATGGGTTTTTCTCACCTTAAGGGTGATAGGGGGAACCATATGTGGATTCCTTGCTCACTATGCCTTAGGGAGTAAAGCTTCAACTCACTGATGAGGCCCATAGACGCCAAAACCCATATGTAGTTTGCTGTTTCTCCTGTTCAGTGTAGAATTGACTGGTATTTCAGGGCTGGGTCACTCTTTTGAGTGAGACCAGACTGATATACTACAAGATTATTCTCCCTGTGAAGGGTACAAGTGAGCTAAAAGCGGTTGCTCTCTGAGTAGGTAACCAGACCTATAGGACAAACCTACTTCAGGTATTGTCCGTTCTCAGATTGAGCATCTCTAATTTTCTTGTTGCATATGCAAATGACCCTTAGGGTTTTTTCTCCTCCTAATGAGGGGAACTGATGGGGGAACCAGGCTGATGGGGGAACCAGACGTGGACTCCATGCTCACTGTGCCTTAGGGAGTAAAGCTGCACCTCACTGATAAGTCCAAAACGCTTCCGGGATTTGATTTCTCTCCTGTTCAGGGTAGAATTGCCTGGTATTTCGGGGCTGGGTCACTATTTTGAGTGAGACCAGACTGATATACTACAGGACATTTTTTCCCTGTGAAGGGCACAAGTGAGCTAAAAGAGGTTGTTCTCTGATTAGGTAACCAGACCTATAGGACCAATCAACTTCAGGTATTGTCCGTTCTCTGATTGAGCATCTCTAATTTTCTTGTTGCGTATACTTTTTATATTCAAAAGATTAAGAGGTCCAATAGCACATTGAGAAGTTAGTAGTGAGTACTTTTATATATCAGTGGGGAGCTTTTTCAAACCAAATATTTTATGGTAATGAAGTCCCCCCATGAATGAAGTAAATTGAAAATAGTTATATTGAAAATGAGTAGATGATGCAGTGTGGTTTATTGATATCAAGACCATGATAAATCACATAAGAAGATCCATAACGATATCAAAGTGACAATATCAACACACGTTCTAAATGGTTTAACAGAGCAAAATTATTAATAGACCATTTTTAAAATTAGACATTTTCAAAACAATTTTGCTTAATCTTTAAAAATGTACCAAGAACATTTGTAAGAACATGGACAATACTTGGGGAATAGGGAAGTGAATTAGAGTCTTCCACTGCTAGAACTGATTAGGCAATGATAATACTAATAGCCTCTTTGTGTCAGCCGTGGATCCTCCATAATCTAGTGAATATCTTTTTGTTGGCTATGTGAGCATCTGCATTTTAGCTGTTGTGTTCATACAAGATTGGCTTACTATTGTAACTAGAAGCTCTCTGGACTTGATGTCTCTCATTTTAAAGAAATGGAAAAGCAATTTCAGGAATTTATTAAATTCCAGGAAGCCCCAGAATTTTAAAAGCCTAATAAAAGGCTAGAGGGAAATATAGAGAAGTATAAAAAAGAACTAACTATAAGAAAGCACAACAAATTTATGAGGGACAAACAAGATTTCCACTTTAACAGAGCATAAAAGGTAGAGCATAAGTATACACAGTCAGAACACCCAGATCCAAGCTCTTCAGATTATTCAGAGCAGGAGGATAATCAGACCATCCCTGGGGAAGGAACACAATTAAATTCTTCAGTTCAACCATTGGTAGGTATGTTTACCAGATCTTTTTTCGATAGAAGAACCTCCATTCCCACCACCTCTGATTTTTTAGGCAAGGGGCGTAGCCTAAGACCTGCAAGAGTGAACAAGCAGGGGAAAGAGGAGGACAAGGGGGAAAAGATGACAATCCATTTAATAACACCATTCATGGAAAAAGAAGGAGAACTTATGGAGAACATTAAACAATCATCCTTAATAGAATCTTTAAAATCAAACTGATTCATCTCCAGGGAATCAAAAAATGTATTTGGAAAAGAGACAATTCAAGGATAAACGAGATCATAATAAAAATACAAATAAAAATAATAATAAGATTGAGCAAATAGAAAGAATCAAGGGCATTGAAAATTGTAACAAGACAACAAGGGAAAAGGCACTGGTGGATATAGATCACAACACAGTAATCAATCTTTCCAAGTTTGAACTAAGTAATGCACATATTGTGGTCCTTACAAGAGGATTATCTTTTGTACCATCAAAAACCTCCAATCTCTTTAACAATATTAAAGATTTAAATCTTTTTTCAAGAAAGTTGGCATTGAGAAAGCACTTGGAGGTAAAAAGAAGGAAACAGATGGAGGCTTTGAATATACATTTTGAGGACCACATTGCATTGCAAAACCTTGTGGAATTGCTAGAAGAAAATATACATTCGAGTCAACTGACAGATAGATCAAAATATGTGGATAGAAGTAAATTCATGCCTGTAATTACGGACAATATTGAGATGTTCTTAAAGTTAGTGCCAAAAGATTTGGAGAAATTGCATAAAAAGAATAAAGGAAAGTACAACTATCTGCATAATCTTTCAAATGAAGAATGGGGTGCCCTTAAAGACCTGGAAAGAGATGATCTGGAAATTAAATCTGCAGACAAGGGCGGTAAAACCGTCCTTATGAATAAAACTGATTATCAACAAATGTGTTTTAGAATCTTAAATGATTGTAACACATATGAGATATTATGTAAAAATCCAACTGTCGAGTATCACAATGAATTAAGATCAATTTTAACACAGACAAAGGGTAGGGGCCTTATTACAGAGAAACATTTAAATTATCTGCATCCGAGATGTCCTGTAGCAGCAACATTTTATGCTCTGCCTAAAATTCATAAACAAGTATGGCCAATCCTAGGGAGACCAACAATCTCTGGAAACGGGAATCTAACAGAACGAATAAGTAAATTGGCTGATGAAAATATAAAAGATTCGGTCTCATCACTACCATCCATTGTTAAGGATACATCAGATGTCTTGAGCCGTTTGGATAACATCAACGTCCCAATAATGGCACTCCTAGCAAGTATTGATGTAGAGCAGCTCTACAGCTGCATACCACGACATCTGGGTCTTGGAGCTGTAAGATATTTTTTGAGTATGAAAGGTATTCACCAGAGAGATTGGAATGATTTCCTACTACTATTGTTGGAATTTATCCTAACAAGAAACTTTTTCTTATTCAATAAGAAGTGGTATAGGCAGGTTAGGGGCACGGCAATGGGAACTGCATGTGCCCCTAACTATGCCAATTTATTCCTCCGCTTTTGGGAGCAGACAGTTGCATTTACAAAAGAAATGAGTCATTTACAATGGATATCCTCTTGTGGCAGAGATTTATTGATGATGTGCTGATTATCTGCACAGGTTCCAAAAAGGATTTTGAAAAATTTGTATGGAATTTAAATCAAAATGAGATGAATTTAAGATTGACCCATACAATTGATGAACAATCCTTGGAAATGTTGGACCTTAACATCAGAAAATATCAAGATGGTAATCTGCACACAAGAGTGTTTATAAAGAACACAGCAACAAATTATTTACTTAGTTGGGAGAGTGAACATCCAACGCCGCTTAAGCAAGGAATTCCAATAGGACAATATATTTGTTTAAGAAGAAACTGTGACACTATAGAAGATTTCAGAGAACAGGCCAAGGAACTCATACAACGCTTTAGAAATCGGGGATACCCGAACAGAATCTTAAAACTGGCATATAAGAATGTGCTAGAAAAACAAAGATCGCATTTATTGTATAACAACAATAGAAAATAAGAAACAGATAAAGAACAAATAAGGTGTATACTAGCTTTTGGTTCTGATAGTGAGGAAATACGCACTATCTTGGACAAATCCTGGCATCTCCTCAAAGAAGACGTCATATAGAAGAAGCAGGAGCCTTTGTGAAAGACTAACTCATAGTTTTTTCATTCAAAAACAGGAATGCAATTGGTTTGAAAAAACTAGAGGTCTTTTTCAATGTGGGTGATGCAAAGCATGCAAGTATATCAGAGCAGAAAAGGGATTTGGACATCCTATACAAAAGAAAAAATATCCTGTTAAGATGTTTTATAATTGTGCATCTACCTCAGTGGTTTATGTGATTACCTGCATATGTGAAAAAATCTATGTAGGTAAAACTGATCGTCAATTGGGGAGAAGGATTTTGGAACATGAGGGGTCTATCAGGAATCGATTGGATACCCCCATTTCTAGACACGCCAGATTATATCATCAAGAAAAGCTGGATGTTTTAAAATTTCATGTGATCGACAGTGCCCTCTCTTGGATCTAGAGGAGGAGATAAAAGTAAAAAGCTGTTAAAGCTAGAATGCAAATAGATATATACTTTGGATGCTCTCAGCCCGAAAGGACTAAATGATGACTCCTCCTTTTCAGCTTTTTTATAAATGAAAATAACAAAATAGGAAGATCTGCAATTATCATAAAGTAATTTCTTGATTTAAAGGATGATATCTCTCTAAGAAACGAAAAAATACTAACATGGGAGATTTGAAAAATTTCTGGTTCAAACAGCATTTATATACATGTAACGCAACTGTATTCTAATAGCCCATTGGTCCACCTTACATAATTTGAGATTCTATTATGAATATACTTGTTATTTTTAAGCATTATCAATGCTAAATCTTATCTGTGTGCCATAGTATAGGAGCATGCAAGAGAAGATGATTATAAAAATAATATCTAGTATGATTTATTCATAAAAGCCTAAGAAGTAAGCGGTGCGATTACTATCAGTAATTGTATCTGAAACAAATGAGATTTAAAGTAAGGTAGTTAAAAATCTTTAAGATCTATGAAAAAATGTATATATTTTTAATTGCTCACATTTTTCCATGACATAATGAACTTGGCAATTATAATAATACTAGCGTATTGCCCATCAAAAAATGACGTCAATGAGATGTGTATGTTTGGAAAGTTGTTTAGTTATTAATATACATATGGAATTGTAAGGTAGCTAATGTTGTTTGTGTGTACTACTGAAATATAGAATTCAAATTAATAAATGAATATACTTTACCTATTTTTATGCATTGTGTTGAAGAGCTGGCAATCTGTGTTGATGTTGCTGCAGCATTAGTGGTGTGGAGGTGCTGTGTAAGCGTGATGAACGTGTGCAGTGTAATAGTGTGCGTGCGCGAGCCGAAACCGTTAAAGTAGCTGTGTACTTCCGCATTATCGTAAAATGGCGGGTAATGTGTGGTATGCGTCTTAATGGATCATCCGTATGTCGTTTAATGGCGGGTAATGTATGGTATGCGTCTTAGCGGATTATCCGTACATGTTTTCCGTAGTTATAGTGCTGTAGCCTCGTTTTCGTTTTGTTCGTCCGTCATTTTTTCTGTCGCTTTGCAATTTTTTTTGTGTCTAAACTCTTTTATTTTGAGCTAAATTAAGGTGTAACTTTGTTTTTTGAGGTCGTGGATGCTCCCTCTTGCTGTCGGTAAGCTTTTTATGTATGTGCTGTGTGGAATTATTGTGTTTGTCTTTTTTTTCATGTTCGTGAGTTGCGGACGTATTTTTTTACTATGGTTTAACCCAATGCCAAAGTGCTAGGGTTTAACGGCTTGCTTCGCTACTCTAGGCTCGCCTGCAGCGCTCATTGCCAAACTACTACAGTTTAACGGCTCGCCAGGCGATGATCGCCTGCGGCGCTCATCGCTAAGCCCGCTAAAGTACTACTGTTTAACGGTAAATATGGTAAAACGGTAAAATGACGGTCAATAAAAATAAAATGTTGTGAAATTTGTTTGCAACACAAAATGAGTCAGCTACATTTGTCCCTTTTTTTTTTTTCTTAAAATAAATACACATTTTTTTTTTTACTTTTTTTTTTTTAACTTTCAACTTAAATTTAATCAAATGCTTTTTTTCAGGCGTGAAATCCGATGTTGCGTGAGACAAAGGCAGTAAATCTGTGTTAATGTGTAAATCTGTAATAGCGTTTCGTAAAATGTACTCGCTACTGTCTTTTTTTACTCATTGTGCGGTTAATGCGCATCCTTTGTCTCATTGTTTTTCGAGCACATACGTCTGTGGCTGTGTTTTACGCAGTTCATAGTAGTATAGCCTCGTTTTCATTTTTTTCGGCTGCCATTTTTTTCTCGCTTAGCCGATTTTCGATCTTTGTAACTCGTCTAAATCGATGTAAATTGGAGTTCCAACTCACTCCCAGACGTCCTGCCTGGTTCCCCATGCTGTAAGTGACCTTTTTTTATTTTTTAGTGTGTATTTAGTGTTTTTTTTATTGTTTTGGTCCCGCTGCTTATCTCGTAATTTTTTTCATCTCGTATTTTTTTCTAAGTGCTACGGGTTAATGGCTCGCCTCGCAACACAGCATGTTTACGAATCGTAGTTGGACAATTATAATATGTGATGAGGTTTTGATTTTTTCTATTATTTGATCTAATTTTAAAGAGGTCCTGAAAAGTTTATTTACCATCAGTGAGTTAATATAGTAATCAGAGACTATCATTTATGTATTACAATTGCATCCAAAATTCCATAAATTATGTTACCATAACAACTAGTGACGTTTACACATTAATGGCAGTATTGGAAGTTTGGTATTGCTATTCCATTCATGAATCCCGGAAGTGAGATATCGCAAACATTTCCGGAAGTGATGTGATATACCGGTATGATGGTCGTCAGTCAATGCAGTTGAAGCGCCTATTAGGTCCAATTGGTTAGCGTGATGGGTGGAGAAACTTCCCTATAAAAAGCCTGCGAAGGGCGATGGAAGATGTGGCGTGCCTTTGAAAAAGTTACCATTAAGGGTAATAAAAATGGTCAGGCCCCAGCTGCACTCATAAAGAGACCAGAGATAGGACAATGAAAAACAGAGTAAGCAAGCTGCAATTTTGTAATGCAATATTTTTTTAAAAATATAATTGATGTGTGTGCCATATATATTGAATGGTCTCCTTCTTAGGGTAAAGCCCTTGTTCATACCTCACTAAGTGATGAGAGGCATGGGGAAGATTTAGACCATATATTTTAGTGTTATGCTAAGTGGCATGTTTTCTACTTTTTTCTTTCTTTTTTCCTGCAGCATACTATTATATACTCTGAGATACTAGTCCGTTATTTTTCTGGTCACTTTTTGTTTTTTGTTTTTTACTTTTTTGTATAGCCCTCTGCACATTTTTTTGATTATCCTATGATTTGCAATTTTTTGTACATATCAGGATAATCTTGTCTAACATCATTGGCCATACTAGAGACTTATAACCCTTTTTTTGGTGAATGTTATGAACTGTCAATTTTGGACAACACTTCCTTTTTTGTATTAGTGATTTTAGACAATTCACACATATATGTCTTACAATACCAGCGATTATTCACTTCAAAATATATATACACTCATATTAGTACAATTCTTTTTTCATAACACTAGTTTAATTCCAATAAGGATTCACATTATAATATTATAACCTTATATATATTCCAGTAATTTTGGGTATAGATATTTATTTTTCATGATTATTTTTTGAGATTTTCTCATATACACTATGGTTTGTCACTAGGGGCCTCATTCTATTATCGGCTGTAAAACGGCCACAAGGCTGCGATTCCTTGAGGGGGTTCCGTTATCTTGCAATTCAATTATACGGCCAGCAAGGATCTCCCCTTACGGCCGGCAGTATATCTTGCAACCGGCCGTAAGCTCAGAAATCTTTAAACGCAAAAATATATTCAAGACGGCACTGTACGGCTCTGTAAATGCTAGGGATCATATTGGGGGACATGAGGATTAATAGCAACCCCCTCTCAAGCTTGCACATCAGCCCAAATCCGAGTTTACATTAACTGTTTATTTTCCGGCCGCAGCGTGGGCGGGTCTGAGGTGCTCCAAGCCCTCTGGACTTTTTGTATGGATTTTTGACATAAATTAAAAAATAATTTATTTACGGATTTGAGTGTAGGGGAATGTTGTGCTATTTTTGCTAACACCTACAATCACTTTATAGTCTCCTCAGAGTGCAGGATGGCTTTATTTCGGCTTTATAATGTGCTTAATTGGTGCTAGCGGGACCTTTTTTCTGCAAGTAAGCTGCGGCTCGGTTTTAGCCTTGCAGAGAGGGTTCGCGGAGCAATTGAATAGCAACCAGGATTTTCTTGCGGCCGAATCTCTTGCGGCCGTTTAAGATCAAAGGCTTTCCTCAGGCGCGAGCGGCCGCAAGGGATAGCAAGGCGCCGGCCGCAAGCCTGCCGGAATCCCCTGCCGGAGGGGAATAGAATAGCCGAATAGCTTGCGGCCGGTCCTTGCGGCCCCGCATCTCCTACGGCCGATAATAGAATGAGGCCCTAGGTGATTAGGCCGTCAGACAAAGGTGTTTAAATGTAGAGAAGTGGCTTTTTCCTTTTAAACATATTTATATACAGTAGTTTTATTAGCAAGCCATATGTGGCAGCATTAAATAAAGACTTATTTTTGTTTCTTTAGTTTAATAAAAAATTATATTAATCAGGTGTTAAGCACCACAAGTTTATATAGCATATTTTTAGTATTTTTAGCTGTTGTGGAATCGAATATTTTATGAACTTGAAATTAACACAAGACATTAATAGTCTGTTAAAGTGCAGTTACTTAAGCTAAAATATTAAGTACATATTTAAACAAGGTTAAGGGAACATACAATTTGCAATTTAGGATTTGTGCAGTGGCAGATGTGCTGACTTGAATGCATCACATATCTGTAACGATCAAAACACTAATCATGCACATTTTATAAACATAGCATATCCTGGATGGGTCTATCCTCCATAACAGTAAATGTATAATGTGGACTGTTGTGGTGTGTTTAATAGTGGTAAAAGTTGTATACAGCAGTGGTCTGGGGCCCTTTTTTTGCCTATTATATAACTAATCAAAAATGGTGGCATGATATAGTTTGATAAATAGTGTGACTCCCCACCTCTGGTGTGCCTCTTCCCCGTCCTCTCCCTCCCCTGTGTCTCTTCCGTCACTCTCCAACCCCTGTGTCTCTTTCCCCTTCCCCTGTGTCTATTCCTCCCCTTCTTCCTCTCCTTTGTCTCTCCCCACTCTACCACCCCTGTGTCTCCCTTCCCCTTCTCCCTCCATCTCTTTCCCCTGTGTCTCATCCCCCCACTCTCCGTCTCATGAACCTCATTTGCCCCTATCCCTTCCACCTCTCCATGCCCTGTGGCTCCTTCCCCCTCCCTCCCCTGTGTCTACTTCCCCCCTCCCCTCCCTCCCTTGTTTCTCCTTTACCCCTCCTCTCCATCCCTTGTTTCTCCTTTTACCCTTTTCTCCCTCTCTTGTGTCTCCATTCGCCCTTCTCTCACTCTTGTGTGTCTTCTTTCACCTTCCTCTCCCTCTCTTGTATCTCCTTTTCCACATTTTCTCCCTCCCTTGTCTCTCCTTTTACCCCTCCTCCCCCTCCCCATGTCTCATTTTCCACCTCCTATCCCTCCCTTATGTCTCATTTTCCCCCTCCTTGCTCTCCCCTGTGAACCCATTCCCCTCTCCTCACCCTGCTTTGTGTCTAATTTTCCCCCTCCTCTCCCGCCCTTGTGTCTCATTTCCCCCCTTCTCTCTCTCCCTTGTGTATCATTTCCCCCTCCTTTCCCTAACTAGGGTCTCCTCCACTCCCTCCCTTGTCTCTCCTTTTCCCTCTCATCTCCCTTCATTGTGTCTCATTTCCACCCTCCTCTCCCTCCCTTGTATTTCCTTTCCCACTCTTCTCCCTCCCTTGTGTCTCATTTATCTCCTCCTCTCCCTCCCTTGTGTCTCCTTTCCCCCTCCTTTCCCTACCTTGTATCTCCTTTTCCCCGCCTGTCCATTCCTTTTGTCTCATTTTCCTGCTCCTCTCCCTCCCTTGTGTCTCCTTTTCCCCTCCTTTCCCTCCCTTGTCTCCTTTTCCTCACCTGTTCATCTCTTGTGTCTCATTTCCCTCCTCCTCCCTCTTAAATTGTGTTTCATTTCCCCCTTATCTCCCTCCCTTGTGTCTCATTTCCCCCTCCTATCCTCCTTGTGTCTACTTTTCCCTTTTCTCTACCTCCCTTGTTTCTCCTTTCTGCCCTCCTCTCCTTCCCTAGTGTCTTCTTTTGCCCTCCTCTTCCTCTCTTGTTTCAACTTCCCCCCTCCACTCCCTCCTTTGTGTCTCCTTTCCTCCCTCCTCTCCCTCCATTTTGTCTCCTTCCCCCCCTTGTCTCACTCTCTTGTGTCTCCTTTTCCCCCTCCTCTCACCTCCCTTGTTTCTCCTTTTCACTCTCCTCTCCCTCCCTTGTGTTTCCTTTCCCTCTCCTCCCCCCCTTGTGTCACATTTCCCCCTCCTCTCCCTCCATTGTCTCTTATTTCTCCTTCTCTCCTTTCCTTGTGTCTCATTTCCCACTTCTCTCCCTCCCTTGTGTGTTATTTCATCCTCCATCCCTTGTGTCTCACGTACCCCTCCACTCTCTCCCTTGTTTCTCCTTTCCCTCATCCTCTCCCTCCCTTGTGTCTCCTTTCCCCCTCCTCTCCCTCCCTTGTGTCTCCTTTTCCCCCTCCTCTCCCTACTTTGTCTCTCCTTTTCTCTCTTCTCTCCCTCCATTGTGTCACATTTCCTCCCTTCTCTCCCTCCCTTGTGTTTCATTTCCACACTCCTCTCCCTCCCTTGTATCTTCTTTCCACCCCTTCTCCCTCCCTTGTGTGTCCTTCCCTCCTCTTCACCGTCCTTTGTATCTCATTCCCCTCATCTCCTTGTGTCTCCTTTTCTCCCTACTCTCCCTTTCTTGTGTCTCCTTTCCCCCTCCTCTCCTTCCCTTGTATATCATTTCCCCCTCCTCTTCCTCCCTTGTGTCTCTTTTCTCCCTCCTCTTCTTCCCTTGTGTATCCTTTCCCCCTCCTCATCCTCCCTTGTATTTTATTTTCCCCCTCCTCTACCTCCCTTGTGTCTCATTTCTCACCCTGTCCCTCCCTTGTGTCTCATCCCCTCTCCTCTCCCTACCTTGGGTCTCAATTCCCCCTTATCCCCCTCCCTTGTGTCTCCTTTCCCCATCCTATCCTCCTTGTGTCTACCTTTCCCTTTTCTCTACCTCCCTTGTTTCTCCTTTCTACCCTCCTCTCCTTCCCTAGTGTCTTTTTTTGCCCTCCTCTTCGTCTCTTGTTTCAACTTCCCCCCTCCACTCCCTCCTTTGTGTCTCCTTTCCTCCCTCCTCTCCCTCCATTTTTTCTCCTTACCCCCCTTGTCTCACTCTCTTGTGTCTCCTTTTCCCCCTCCTCTCCCTCCCTTGTTTCTCCTTTTCCCTCTCCTCTCCCTCCATTGTGGTTCCTTTCCCCCTCCTCTCCCCCTTGTGTCACATTTCCCCCTCCTCTCCCTCCATTGTGTCTTATTTCTCCTTCTCTCTATCCCTTGTTTCTCCTTTACCTCCTCCTCTCCCTCCCTTGTGTCTCCTTTCCCCCTCCTCTCCCTCCCTTGTGTCTCCTTTTCCTACTCCTCTCCCTACTTTGGCTCTCCTTTTATCTCTCCTCTAACTCCATTGTGTCACATTTCCTCCCTTCTCTCCCTCCCTTGTGTCTCCTTTCCACACTCCTCTCCCTCCCTTGTGTCTTCTTTCCACCCCTTCTCCCTCCCTTGTGTGTCCTCCCCACCGCTTCACCGTCCATTGTATCTCATTCCCCTCCTCTCCCTCCTTTGTGTCTCCTGTTCTCCCTACTCTCCCTTTCTTGTGTCTCCTTTCCCCCTCCTCTCCTTCCCTTGTGTATCATTTCCCTCTCCTCTCTCTCCCTTGTGTCTCTTTTCCCCCTCCTTTTCTTCCCTTGTGTATCCTTTCCCCCTCCTCATCCTCCCTTGTGTTTTATTTTCCTCCTCTTGAACCTCCCTCGTGTTTTTTTCCCACCTTGTCCCTCCCTTGAGTCTCACCCCCCCCCCCTCCTCTCCCTACCTTGGGTCTCAATTCCCCTTCTCTCCCTCCCTTGTGTATCATTTCCTCCTCCTCTCCCTCCCTCTTGTCTCATTTCCTGCCTCCTATCCCTTCCTTGTTTCTCATTTCCCACCTCCTCTCCCTCCCTTGTGTCTTCATCCCCCTCCACTTTCTCCCTTGTGTCTCATTTCTTCCAACTCTCCCTCCCTTGTATCTAAGTTCTCCCCTTCTCTACCTCCTTTGTGTATCCTTTCCCCCTCCTCTCCCTCCATGGTGTCTTCTTTACCCCTCCTCATCCTCCCTTGTGTCTCCTTTCCACACTCCTCTCCCTCCCTTGTGTCTTCTTTCCCACACTTCTCCATCCCTTGTGTCTCCTTTTTCTCCCTTCTCCCCCCCCGTGTCTCATTTCCCCCCTCCACTCCTTCCATTGTGTATCATTTTCCCGCTCCCCTCCCTCCCTTGTTTCTCCTTTTGCCTCTCCTCTCCCTCCCTTGTGTCTCCTTTCCCTTTCCCCCTTGTGTCTCATTTCCCCCTCCTCTCCCTCCATAGTGTCTTATTTCTCCTTCTCTCCATTCCTTGTGTCTCATTTCTCCCTTCTCTTCCTCCCTTGTGTGTTATTTCACCCTCCATCCCTTGTGTCTCACGTACCCCTCCTCTCTCTCCCTTGTTTCTCCTTTCCCTCCTCCTCTCCCTCCCTTGTGTCTCCTTTCCCCCTCCTCTCCCTCCCATTTTGTCTCATTTTCTCCATCCTCTCCCTCCCTTGGCTCTCTTTCTCTCTCTCCTCTCCCTCCATTGTGTCACATTTTCTCCCTTCACTCCCTCCCTTGTGTCTCCTTTCCACACTCCTCTCCCTCCCTTGTATCTTCTTTCCACCCCTTCTCCCTCCCTTGTGTGTCCTTCCCACCTCTTCACCATCCTTTTTGTCTCATTCCCCTCCTCTCCCTTCCTTGTTTCTCATTTCCCACCTCCTCTCCCTCCCTTGTGTCTTCACCCCCCTCCACTTTCTCCCTTGTGTCTCATTTCTTCCAACTCTCCCTCCCTTTTATCATTTCTCCCCTTCTCTATCTCCTTTGTGTATCCTTCCCCCCTCCTCTCCCTCCATGGTGTCTTCTTTACCCCTCCTCATCCTCCCTTGTGTCTCCTTTCCAAACACCTCTCCTTCCCTTGTGTCTTCTTTCCCACTCTTCTCCATCCCTTGTGTCTCCTTTTCTCTCTTCTCTCCCTCCCCCTGTGTCTCATTTCCCCCTTCCACTCCTTGCCTTGTGTATCATTTTCCCCCTCCCCTCCCTCCCTTGTTTCTCCTTTTGCCTCTCCTCTCCCTCCCTTGTGTCTCCTTTCCCTCTCCCCCTTGTGTATCATTTCCCTCTCCTCTCCCTCCATTGTGTCTTATTTCTCCTTCTCTACATTCCTTGTGTCTCATTTCCCCTTCTCTCCCTCCCTTGTGTGTTATTTCACCCTTCATCCCTTGTGTCTCATGTACCCCTCCTCTCTCTTCCTTGTTTCTCCTTTCCCCCTCCTCTCCCTCCCATTTTGTCTCATTTTCTCCATCCTCTCCCTCCCTTGTCTCTCTTTCTCTCTCTCTCCTCTCCCTCCATTGTGTCACATTTTCTCCCTTCACTCCCTCCCTTGTGTCTCCTTTCCACACTCCTCTCCCTCCCTTGTATCTTCGTTCCACCCCTTCTCCCTCCCTTGTGTGTCCTTCCCACCTCTTCACCATCCTTTGTGTCTCATCCCCCTCCTCTACCTCCCCTGTGTCTCATTTCCCACCCTGTCCCTCCCTTGTGTCTCATCCCCCCTCTCCCTACCTTGTTTCTCAATTCCCCCTTCTCTCTCCCTTGTGTCTCATTTCCTCCTCCTTTCCCTCCCTCTTGTCTCATTTTGACTCCTATCCCTTCCTTGTTTTTCATTTCCAACCTCCTCTCCCTCCCATGTGTCTTCATTCCCCTCCACTCTCTCCCTTGTGTCTCATTTCTTCATTCTCTCCCTCCCTTGTATCTTATTTCTCCCCTTCTCTACCTCCTTTGTGTATCCTTTCCCCTCCTCTACCACCATGATGTCTTCTTTACCCCTCCTCATCCTCCCTTGTGTCTCCTTTCTACACTCCTCTCCCTCCCTTCTGTCTTCTTCCCCCTCTTCTCCATCCCTTGTGTCTCCCTTTTCTCCCTTCTCTCCCTCCCCATGTGTCTTATTTCCCCCTCCTCTCCCTCTCTTGTGTCTCTCTGTCCCCCTCCTCTCCCTCTTTTGTGTGTTATTTACCTCCCTTTCCCACCCTTGTGTCTCATTTCTCCCTCCTCTTTCCCTTGTGTCTCCTTTTCCACTCCTCTCACTCCTGTGTTTCTCCTTTACTTTCTCCCCTACCTCCCTAGTGTCTTATTTCTCCATTCACTCCCTCCCTCGTGTCTTCATTCCCTTCTCTCCCTCCCTTGTGTCTCCTTCCCCATTCTGCTCCCTCTCTTGTGTATCATTTCCTCATCCTTTCCCTCCCTTGTGTCTCATTTCCTGCCTCCTCTCCCTCACTTTGTGTTTTCATCCCTTCTCCTCAGTCTCCCTTGTGTCTCCTTTCCCGCCTTCTCTCCCTCCCTGGTGTATCCTATCCCCATCCTTTCCCTCCCTTTTGTCTTCTTTCCCCCTCTAATCCCTCCCTTTAATCTCCCTCTTCTCCCTCCCTTGTGTCTCCTTCCCCCTCCTCTCCCTCCTTTGTATCTCCTTTTCCCCATTCTCTCCCTCCATTGTGTCTCATTTTACCCTCCTCTCCCTCCCTTGTGTCTCCTTTTCCCCCTCCTCTCCCTCCTTTGGCTCTCCTTTTCTCTCTCCTCTCCCTCGATTGTGTCACATTTCCTCCCTTCTCTTCTTCCCTTGTGTCTCCTTTCCACACTCCTCTCCCTCCCTTGTGTCTTATTTCCACCCCTTCTCCCTCTCTTGTGTGTCCTTCTCACCTCTTCACCGTCCTTTGTGTCTCATTCACCCACCTCTACCACCCTTGTGTCTATTTTCGCACCCTGTCCCTACCTTGTGTCTCAATTCCCCCTTCTCTCTCTCCCTTGTGTCTCATTTCTCCCTCCTTTCCCTCCCTCTTGTCTTATTTCCCAACTCCTCTCCCTTCCCTGTTTTTCATTTCCCACCTCCTCTCTCTCCCTTATGTCTTCATCCTCCTCCACTCTCTCCATTGTGTCTCATTTCTTCCATCTCTCCCTCCCTTGTATCTCATTTCTCCCATTCTCTCCCTCCTTTGTGTATCCTTCCCCCCTCCTCTACCTCCATGGTTTCTTCTCTACCCCTCCTTGTCCTCCCTTGTGTCTCCTTTCCACACTCCTCTCCCTCCCTTTTGTCTTCTTCCCCCTCTTCTCCATCCCTTGTGTCTCCTTTTTCTCCATCCTCTCCCTCCCCCATGTGTCTCATTTCCCCCTTCCACTCCTTGCCTTGTGTATCATTTTCCCCCTCCACTCCCTCCCTTGTTTCTCCTTTTGCCTCTCCTCTCCCTCCCTTGTGTCTCCTTTCCCTCTCCCCCTTGTGTATAATTTACCCCTCCTCTCCCTCCATTGTGTCTTATTTCTCCTTCTCTCCATTCCTTGTGTCTCATTTCCCCCTTCTCTCCCTCCCTTGTGTGTTATTTCACCCTCCATCCCTTGTGTCTCATGTACCCCTCCTCTCTCTCCATTGTTTCTCCTTTCCCTCCTCTTCTCCCTCCCTTGTGTCTCCTTTCCCCCTCCTCTCCCTCCCATTTTGTCTCATTTTCTCCATCCTCTCCCTCCCTTGGCTCTCTTTCTCTCTCTCTCCTCTCCCTCCATTGTGTCACATTTTCTTCCTTCACTCCCTCCCTTGTGTCTCCTTTCCACACTCCTCTCCCTCCCTTGTATCTTCTTTCCACCCCTTCTCCCTCCCTTGTGTGTCCTTCCCACCTCTTCACCATCCTTTGTGTCTCATCCCCCTCCTCTACCTCCCCTGTGTCTCATTTCCCACCCTGTCCCTCCCTTGTGTCTCATCCCCCCTCTCCCTACCTTGTTTCTCAATTCCCCCTTCTCTCTCCCTTGTGTCTCATTTCCTCCTCCTTTCCCTCCCTCTTGTCTCATTTCCCGACTCCTATCCCTTCCTTGTTTTTCATTTCCAACCTCCTCTCCCTCCCATGTGTCTTCATTCCCCTCCACTCTCTCCCTTGTGTCTCATTTCTTCCTTCTCTCCCTCCCTTGTATCTTATTTCTCCCCTTCTCTACCTCCTTTGTGTATCCTTTCCCCTCCTCTACCTCCATGGTGTCTTCTTTACCCCTCCTTATCCTCCCTTGTGTCTCCTTTCTACACTCCTCTCCCTCCCTTCCGTCTTCTTCCCCCTCTTCTCCATCCCTTTTGTCTTCCTTTTCTCCATTCTCTCCCTCCCCCTGTGTCTTATTTCCCCCTCCTCTCCCTCTCTTGTGTCTCTCTATCCCCCTCCTCTCCCTAATTTGTGTGTTATTTACCTCCCTTTCCCACCCTTGTGTCTCATTTCTCCCTCCTCTTTCCCTTGTGTCTCCTTTCCCACTCCTCTCACTCCTGTGTTTCTCCTTTACTTTCTCCCCTACCTCCCTAGTGTCTTATTTCTCCATTCACTCCCTCCCTTGTGTCTTCATTCCCTTCTCTCCCTCCCTTGTGTCTCCTTCCCCAATCTGCTCCCTCTCTTGTGTATCATTTCCTCATCCTTTCCCTCCCTTGTGTCTCATTTCCTGCCTCCTCTCCCTCACTTTGTGTTTTCATCCCTTCTCCTCAATCTCCCTTGTGTCTCATTTCCCCCTCCACTTTCTCCCTTGTGTCTCATTTCTTCCAACTCTCCCTCCCTTTTATCTCATTTCTCCCCTTCTCTATCTCCTTTGTGTATCCTTCCCCCCTCCTCTCCCTCCATGGTGTCTTCTTTACCCCTCCTCATCCTCCCTTGTGTCTCCTTTCCAAACACCTCTCCTTCCCTTGTGTCTTCTTTCCCACTCTTCTCCATCCCTTGTGTCTCCTTTTCTCCCTTCTCTCCCTCCCCCTGTGTCTCATTTCCCCCTTCCACTCCTTGCCTTGTGTATCATTTTCCCCCTCCCCTCCCTCCCTTGTTTCTCCTTTTGCCTCTCCTCTCCCTCCCTTGTGTCTCCTTTCCCTCTCCCCCTTGTGTATCATTTCCCTCTCCTCTCCCTCCATTGTGTCTTATTTCTCCTTCTCTACATTCCTTGTGTCTCATTTCCCCTTCTCTCCCTCCCTTGTGTGTTATTTCACCCTTCATCCCTTGTGTCTCATGTACCCCTCCTCTCTCTTCCTTGTTTCTCCTTTCCCCCTCCTCTCCCTCCCATTTTGTCTCATTTTCTCCATCCTCTCCCTCCCTTGTCTCTCTTTCTCTCTCTCTCCTCTCCCTCCATTGTGTCACATTTTCTCCCTTCACTCCCTCCCTTGTGTCTCCTTTCCACACTCCTCTCCCTCCCTTGTATCTTCGTTCCACCCCTTCTCCCTCCCTTGTGTGTCCTTCCCACCTCTTCACCATCCTTTGTGTCTCATCCCCCTCCTCTACCTCCCCTGTGTCTCATTTCCCACCCTGTCCCTCCCTTGTGTCTCATCCCCCCTCTCCCTACCTTGTTTCTCAATTCCCCCTTCTCTCTCCCTTGTGTCTCATTTCCTCCTTTCCCTCCCTCTTGTCTCATTTTGACTCCTATCCCTTCCTTGTTTTTCATTTCCAACCTCCTCTCCCTCCCATGTGTCTTCATTCCCCTCCACTCTCTCCCTTGTGTCTCATTTCTTCCTTCTCTCCCTCCCTTGTATCTTATTTCTCCCCTTCTCTACCTCCTTTGTGTATCCTTTCCCCTCCTCTACCACCATGATGTCTTCTTTACCCCTCCTCATCCTCCCTTGTGTCTCCTTTCTACACTCCTCTCCCTCCCTTCCGTCTTCTTCCCCCTCTTCTCCATCCCTTGTGTCTCCCTTTTCTCCCTTCTCTCCCTCCCCCTGTGTCTTATTTCCCCCTCCTCTCCCTCTCTTGTGTCTCTCTATCCCCCTCCTCTCCCTCTTTTGTGTGTTATTTACCTCCCTTTCCCACCCTTGTGTCTCATTTCTCCCTCCTCTTTCCCTTGTGTCTCCTTTTCCACTCCTCTCACTCCTGTGTTTCTCCTTTACTTTCTCCCCTACTTCCCTAGTGTCTTATTTCTCAATTCACTCCCTCCCTTGTGTCTTCATTCCCTTCTCTCCCTCCCTTGTGTCTCCTTCCCCATTCTGCTCCCTCTCTTGTGTATCATTTCCTCATCCTTTCCCTCCCTTGTGTCTCATTTCCTGCCTCCTCTCCCTCACTTTGTGTTTTCATCCCTTCTCCTCAATCTCCCTTGTGTCTCCTTTCCCGCCTTCTCTCCCTCCCTGGTGTATCCTATCCCCATCCTTTCCCTCCCTTTTGTCTTCTTTCCCCCTCTAATCCCTCCCTTTAATCTCCCTCTTCTCCCTCCCTTGTGTCTCCTTCCCCCTCCTCTCCCTCCTTTGTATCTCCTTTTCCCCATTCTCTCCCTCCATTATGTCTCATTTCACCCTCCTCTCCCTCCCTTGTGTCTCCTTTTCCCCCTCCTCTCCCTCCTTTGGCTCTCCTTTTCTCTCTCCTCTCCCTCGATTGTGTCACATTTCCTCCCTTCTCTTCTTCCCTTGTGTCTCCTTTCCACACTCCTCTCCCTCCCTTGTGTCTTATTTCCACCCCTTCTCCCTCTCTTGTGTGTCCTTCTCACCTCTTCACCGTCCTTTGTGTCTCATTCACCCACCTCTACCACCCTTGTGTCTCATTTCCCACCCTGTCCCTACCTTGTGTCTCAATTCCCCCTTCTCTCTCTCCCTTGTGTCTCATTTCTCCCTCCTTTCCCTCCCTCTTGTCTTATTTCCCGACTCCTCTCCCTTCCCTGTTTTTCATTTCCCACCTCCTCTCTCTCCCTTGTGTCTTCATCCTCCTCCACTCTCTCCATTGTGTCTCATTTCTTCCATCTCTCCTTCCCTTGTATCTCATTTCTCCCATTCTCTCCCTCCTTTGTGTATCCTTCCCCCTCCTCTACCTCCATGGTTTCTTCTTTACCCCTCCTTGTCCTCCCTTGTGTCTCCTTTCCACACTCCTCTCCCTCCCTTTTGTCTTCTTCCCCCTCTTCTCCATCCCTTGTGTCTCCTTTTTCTCCATCCTCTCCCTCCCCCATGTGTCTAATTTCCCCCTTCCACTCCTTGCCTTGTGTATCATTTTCCCCCTCCCCTCCTTCCCTTGTTTCTCCTTTTGCCTCTCCTCTCCCTCCCTTGTGTCTCCTTTCCCTCTCCCCCTTGTGTATCATTTCCCCCTCCTCTCCCTCCATTGTGTCTTATTTCTCCTTCTCTCCATTCCTTGTGTCTCATTTCCCCCTTCTCTCCCTCCCTTGTGTGTTATTTCACCCTCCATCCCTTGTGTCTTATGTACCCCTCCTCTCTCTCCATTGTTTCTCCTTTCCCTCCTCTTCTCCCTCCCTTGTGTCTCCTTTCCCCCTCCTCTCCCTCCAATTTTGTCTCATTTTCTCCATCCTCTCCCTCCCTTGGCTCTCTTTCTCTCTCTCTCCTCTCCCTCCATTGTGTCACATTTTCTTCCTTCACTCCCTCCCTTGTGTCTCCTTTCCACACTCCTCTCTCCCTTGTATCTTCTTTCCACCCCTTCTCCCTCCCTTGTGTGTCCTTCCCACCTCTTCACCATCCTTTGTGTCTCATCCCCTTCCTCTACTTCCCCTGTGTCTCATTTCCCACCCTGTCCCTCCCTTGTGTCTCATCCCCCCTCTCCCTACCTTGTTTCTCAATTCCCCCTTCTCTCTCCCTTGTGTCTCATTTCCTCCTCCTTTCCCTCCCTCTTGTCTCATTTCCCGACTCCTATCCCTTCCTTGTTTTTCATTTCCAACCTCCTCTCCCTCCCATGTGTCTTCATTCCCCTCCACTCTCTCCCTTGTGTCTCATTTCTTCCTTCTCTCCCTCCCTTGTATCTTATTTCTCCCCTTCTCTACCTCCTTTGTGTATCCTTTCCCCTCCTCTACTTCCATGGTGTCTTCTTTACCCCTCCTCATCCTCCCTTGTGTCTCCTTTCTACACTCCTCTCCCTCCCTTCCGTCTTCTTCCCCTCTTCTCCATCCCTTTTGTCTTCCTTTTCTCCCTTCTCTCCCTCCCCCTGTGTCTTATTTCCCCCTCCTCTCCCTCTCTTGTGTCTCTCTATCCCCCTCCTCTCCCTAATTTGTGTGTTATTTACCTCCCTTTCCCACCCTTGTGTCTCATTTCTCCCTCCTCTTTCCCTTGTGTCTCCTTTCCCACTCCTCTCACTCCTGTGTTTCTCCTTTACTTTCTCCCCTACCTCCCTAGTGTCTTATTTCTCCATTCACTCCCTCCCTTGTGTCTTCATTCCCTTCTCTCCCTCCCTTGTGTCTCCTTCCCCAATCTGCTCCCTCTCTTGTGTATCATTTCCTCATCCTTTCCCTCCCTTGTGTCTCATTTCCTGCCTCCTCTCCCTCACTTTGTGTTTTCATCCCTTCTCCTCAATCTCCCTTGTGTCTCATTTCCCCCTTCTCTCCTTCTCTTCTATCTCTTTCGCCCCCTTCTCTCACTCCTTGTGTCTCCTTTCCTGCCTTCTCTCCCTCCCTGGTGTATCCTATCCCCATCCTTCCCTTCCTTTTGTCTTCTTTCCCCCTCTAATCCCTCCCTTTAATCTCCCTCTTCTCCTTCCCTTGTGTATCCTTCCCCCTCCTCTCCCTCCTTTGTATCTCCTTTTCCCCATTCTCTCCCTCCATTGTGTCTCATTTCCCCCTCCTCTCCCTCCCTTGTGTCTCCTTTCCCCCCTCCTCTCCCTCCTTTGGCTCTCCTTTTCTCTCTCCTCTCCCTCGATTGTGTCACATTTCCTCCCTTCTCTTCTTCCCTTGTGTCTCCTTTCCACACTCCTCTCCCTCCCTTGTGTCTCCTTTCCACCCCTTCTCCCTCCCTTGTGTGTCCTTCTCACCTCTTCACCGTCCTTTGTGTCTCATTCACCCTCCTCTACCACCCTTGTGTCTCATTTCCTACCCTGTCCCTACCTTGTGTCTCATCCCCGTCCTCTCCCTACCTTGTGTCTCAATTCCCCCTTCTCTCTCTCCCTTGTGTCTCATTTCCTCCTCCTTTCCCTCCATCTTGTCTTATTTCCCGACTCCTCTCCCTTCCCTGTTTTTCATTTCCCACCTCCTCTCTCTCCCTTGTGTCTTCATCCTCCTCCACTCTCTCCATTGTGTCTCATTTCTTCCATCTCTCCCTCCCTTGTATCTCATTTCTCCCCTTCTCTCCCTCCTTTGTGTATCCTTCCCCCCTCCTCTCCCTCCATGGTGTCTTCTTTACCCCTCCTTGTCCTCCCTTGTGTCTCCTTTCCACACTCCTCTCCCTCCCTTGTGTCTTCTTCCCCCTCTTCTCCATCCCTTGTGTCTCCTTTTTCTCCATTCTCTCCCTCCCCATGTGTCTTATTTCTCCCTCCTCTCCCTCTCTTGTGTCTCCATCCCCCCTCCTCTCCCTCTTTTGTGTGTAATTTCCCTCCCTCTCCCACCCTTGTGTCTCATTTCTCCCGTTTTTTTCCCTTGTGTCGCCTTTCCCACTCCTCTCACTCCTGTGTTTCTCCTTTACTTCCTCTCCTACCTCCCTCATGTCTTATTTCTCCATTCAATCCCTCCCTTGTGTCTTCATTCCCCCCTTCTCTCCCTCCATTGTCTCTCCTTCCCCAATCAGCTCCCTCTCTTGTATATCATTTCCTCCTCCTTTCCCTCCCTTGTGTCTCATTTCCTGCCTCCTCTCCCTCACTTTGTGTTTTCATCCCCCCTCCCTTTTGTTATATTTCCCCCTTCTCTCCTTCTCTTCTATCTCTTTCCCCCCCTTCTCTCACTCCCTTGTGTCTCCTTTTCCCCCTCCTCTCTCTCCCTGGTGTATCCTTTCCCCATCCTCTCCCTCCCTTTTGTCTTCTTTCCCCCTCTAATCCCTCCCTTTAATCTCCCCCTTCTCCCTCCCTTGTGTCTCCTTTTCCCCATTCTCTCCCTCCCCCTGTGTCTTCTTTCCCCCTCCTCTCCCTCCCTTGTGTCTCATTTCCCCCTCCTCTCCCTCCCTTGTATCACATTTCCCCTTCTCTCACTCGCTTTTGTCTTATTTCCACCCTCCCATGTGTCTCATTTCCCCTTATGTCTCATTTACCCCCTTCTATCCCTCCCTTGTGTTTCCTTTCCCCCTCTTCTGTCACTTATGTCTCCTATCTCCCTCCAAACCCTTCCTTGTGTCTCCTTTACCCCTCCTCTCCCTCCTTTGTTTCTACTTCCCAATCCTCTGACCCCCTTGTGTCTCCTTTCCACACTCCTCTCCCTGCCTTGTGTCTCATTTTACTCTCCTCTCCTTCCCTTGTGTCTCCTTTTCCCTCATCGCTCCCTCCCTTGTGTCTCCTCCCCCCTTGTCTACCTAACTCTTGTCTCATTTCCCCCTTCTCTCTCTCCCTTGTGTCTCCTTCCCCCCTCCTCTCCCTCCCTTGTCTCACAAATCCCACTCCTCTCCCCCTCCCTTGTGTGTCATTTGCCCTCTCCCTCCCTTGTGTCTCGTGTCCCCCTCCTCTCTCTCCCTTGTGTCTCCTTTCTCTCCTACTCTCCATCCGTTATTCTCCTTTCCCCCTTCTCTCCATCCCTTGTCTCTCCTTTTCTCTCTCCTCTCTCTCCGTTGTGTCTCATTTCCTCCCTTCTCTCCCTATGTTGTATTTCCTTTCCCCCTCTGCCCCCCCTTTGTTTAATTTTCCTCCTCCTCTCCCTCACTTGTGTCACATTTCTATCCTCCTCTCCCTCCCTTGTGTCTCCATTCCCCTCTTATCTCCCTCCATGGTGTCTCCCCCTCCTCTCCCTCCCTTGTGTATTCTTTCCCTCTTTTTTACCTACATTGTGTCTCCTTCCCCCTCCTTTCCCCCTTTTGTGTCTCCTTTTCTCCCTTCTCTACCTCCCCTTGTGTCTCCTTCCCCCTCCTCTCCCTCCATGGTGTCTCCTTTCCCCCCTCCTCCCCATCTCTTGTTCTCCTTTCCCCCTTCTCTCCCTTCCTTGTCTCTCCCTTTCTCTCTCCTCTCTCTCCATTATGTCTCATTTCCTGCCTTCTCTCCCTATGTTGTATTTCCTTTCCCCCTCTTTTCCCACCCTTATGCCTACTTCCCCCTCCTCTCACTCCTTTGTGTATCCTTCCACCCTCCTCTCCCTCCCTTGTGTCTCCTTTTCACCCTCCTCTCCTTTTCTTGTGTTTCCTACCCCCTCCTAGCTCTCCATTGTGCTTCCTTTCCCAATCTTCTTCCTCCCCTATGTCTCCTTTCCCCATCCTCTCCCTCCTTTGTGTTTCCTTCCCTCTCCTCTACCTCCATTGTGTCTTTATTCCCCATCCTCTCCCTCCCTTTTGTCTACTTCAACCTCCTCTCCCTCCCTTGTGTCTCCGTCCCTCTCCTCTACCTCCCTTGTGTCTCCATTACCCCTACTCTCCCTACCTTGTGTCTTCAGCCCCCTCTTATCTCTCCATTGTGTCTCATTTCCCCCTTCTCTCATCCCTTATGTCTCCTTTCCCACTCCTCTGTGCCCCCCCTTTGTCTAATTTTCCTCCTCCTCTCCCTCACTTGTGTCACATTTCCATCCTCCTCTCCCTCCCTTATGTCTCCATTCCCCTCTTATCTCCCTCCATGGTGTCTCCCCCTCCTCTTCCTCCCTTGTGTCTCCTTTTCCTCTTTTCTCCCTACATTGTGTCTCCTTCCCCCTCCTTCCCCCCTTTTGTGTCTCTGTTTCTCCCTTCTCTCCCTCCCCTTGTGTCTAATTTACCCCCTTCTCTCCCTCCCTTGTGTCTGCTTCCACCCTTCTCTCCCTCCATGGTGTCTCCTTTCCCCCCTCCTCCCCATCTCTTGTCTCCTTTTTCTCCCTTCTCTCCCTCCCCCTGTGTCTCATTCCCCCTCCTCTCCCTCTCTTGTGTCACCATTCTTTCCTCCTCTCCCTCTTTTGTGTGTCATTTCCCACCCTCTCCCACCCTTGTGTCTCCTTTCCCCCTCCTCTCTCCCATCTGTCTCCTTTCCCCCTCCTCTTACTCCCATGTTTCTCCTTTACCTCCTCCCCTACCTCCCTTGTGTCTTTTTTCCCCATTCACTCCATCCCTTGTGTCTCCATTCCCCCTCCTCTCCCTGCCTTGTGTCTCCTTCCCCACTCATCTCCCTCTCTTGTGTCTCATTTCCTGCCTCCTCTCCCTCCCTTTGTGTTTTCATCCCCCTCCTCTCCCTCCCTTGTGTCTCATTTCCCCCTTCTCTCCTCTTCTATCTCATTTCCACACTTCTCTCACTCGCTTGTGTCTCCTTTCCCCCTCCTCTCCCTCACTTGTGTCTCCTTTCCCCTCCTCTCCCTCCTTTGTATCTCCTTTTCCCCATTCTCTCCCTTCCCCTGTGTCTTCTTTTCTCCTCCACTCCCTACCTTGTGTCCCCTTTCCCCCTCTTATTCCTCCCTTGTGTCTCCTATTCCTTCTCCTCTCCCTCCCTTGTTTCTCATTTCCCCCTCCTCTCCTCCCTTATATTGCATTTGCCCTTCTCTCACTCACTTGTTTCTAATTTCCACCCTTCTCTCCCTGCCCTGTGTCTCATTTCCCCCCTTGTGTCTCATTTCCCCCCTTTTCTCCCTCCCTTGTGTCACAATATCTCCCCCTCAAACTCCCTTGTGTCTCATTTCCAGCCTCCTCTCCCTCCCCTGTGTCTATATCCCCCTTCTCCCCTTCCCTTGTATCTCATTTCTACCTTCTCTCCCTCCCTGATGTATCCTTTCCATCCACCAATCCCTCCGTTGTTTCTACTTCCCAATCCACTGCTTACCTTGTGTCTCCTTCCCCCGCCTCTCCCTCCCTTGTGTTTCATTTTACCCTCCTCTCCTTCCCTTGTTTCTCCTTTTCCCTCATTGCTCCCTCCCTTGTGTCTCCTCCCCCCTGTGTCCTCTCCCTCCCTTGTGTCTCATATCCCCCTTCTCTCCCTCCCTTGTGTCTCCTTCCCCTTCCTCTCCCTCCCTTGTGTCACATTATCTCCTCCTCAAACTCCCTTGTGTCTCATTTCCAGCCTCCTCTCTCTCCCTTGGGTCTTCATCCCCCCTCCTCTCCCTCCCTTGTGCCTCATTTCCACCTTCTCTCCTTCCCTTATATCTCATTTCCCCCCTTCTCTCCCTCCATTGTGTATTGTTTCCCTCCACCTCTCCCACTCTTGTGTCTCCTTTCACTCCTCCTCTCCCTTCCTTGTGTCTTCTTTGCCCCATTTCTCCCTGCCTTTTATCTCCTCCCCCCTCCTCTCCCTCCCTTGTGTCACAATTCCCACTCCTCTCCCTCCCTTGTGTTACATTTCCCGCTTCTCTCCCCTCCCTTGTGTGTCATTTCCCCCTCCCTCCCTTGTGTCTCCTTTCCCTCCTACTCTCCATCCCTTAGTTTCCTTTTCCCCCTCCTTTCCCTCCCTTGTCTCTCTCCTCTAGTTCCATTGTGTATCATTTCCTCCCTTCTCTCTGTGTTGTATCTCCTTTTCCCCTCTTCTCCAACCCTTAAGCCTACTTCCCCCTCCTCTCACTCCCTTCTCTCTCCTCCCCCCTCCTCTCCCTCCCTTGTGTCTCCTTTTCATCCTCCTCTCCCTTTCTTGTGTTTCCTTTTCCCCCTCCTAGCCCACCCATGTGCCTCCTTTCCCAATCTTATCCTTCCCCTATGTCTCCATTTCCCCCTCCTCTCCCTTGTCTTTTGTCTCCATTTCCCCCTCCTCTCCCTCTCTTGTGTCTCATTTCCCTCCTCCTCTTCCTCCCTTGTGTCTCCATTCCCCCTTCCACCCGTGTGTCTCATTTCCCCCCTTCTCTCCTTCCCTTGTGTTTTATTAACACCATCTCTTCCTACCTATTGGATTGAGGTCTGGGCTTTGACTAGGCCATTCCAACACATTTACATGTTTCCACTTAGACCACTCAAGTGTTGCTTTAGCAGTGTGTTTGGGGTAATTGCCCTGCTGGAAGGTGAACCTCCATCTTAGCCTCAAATCACACACAGAGTGGTACAGGTTTTACTCAAGAATATCCCTGTATTTAGCACCATCCATCTTTCCCTCAAGTCTGACCAGTTTCCCAGTTCCGGCTGCTGAAAAACATTTCCACAGCATGATGCTGCCACCCCCATGTTTCACTGCGGGGAGTGTGTTGTTTGGGAGACGTGTTGTGTTGGGTTTGCGCTAGACATGGCGTTTACTTTGATGGCAAAAGTTCAATTTTAGTCTCAGCAGACCAGAGCACCTTTCTCCATACATTTTGCCTTTGCACAAACTCAAAACGTGCAATTTTGTTTTTTTGCTGAAAGTAATGGCTTTTTTTCTGGCCACTCTGCTATAAAGCCCTACTCTATGGAGCGTACAGCTTATTGTCATCCTGTGTACAGATACTCTAGTCTCTGCTGTGGAACTCTGCAGCTCCTCCAGGGATACCTTAGGTCTCTGTGCTGTCTCTCAGGTTAATGCCCTCCTTGGCCGGTCCGTGTGTTTTGGTGGGCGGCCGTCCCTTGGCAAGTTTGCTGTTGTGCCATGTTCTTTCCATTTTGTTATGATAGATTTGATGGTGCTCCTGGGGATCATCAAAGGTGTGGATATTTTTTTTATAACCTAACCCTGACTTGTACTTTTCAACAATATTGTCCCTTACTTGTTTGGAGAGTTCCTTGGTCTTCATGGCAGTGTTTGGTTAGTGGTGCCTCTTGCTTAGGTGTTTCAGCCTCTGGGGCCTTTCAAAAATGGTGTGTATATGTAATGACAGACCATGTGACACTTAGATTGCACACAGGTGGACATTATTTCACTAATTATGTGACTTCTGAAGGTAATTGGTTGCACCAGAGCTTTTTATGGGCTTCATAACAAAGGGGGTGAATACATATGCACATGCCAATTTTCTGTTTTCTATTTCTAAAAAATAGTTTTTTTGTATATATTTTCCTCATTTCACTTCACCAACTTCGACTATTGTTTTCTGATCCATCATATAAAATTCAGATTAACAAAACATTGAATTTAAGGCTGTAATGCAACAAAAAAGGTTAAAAGTCAAAGGGGGTGAATACTTTTGCAAGGCCCTGTGTGTGTGTATGTATGTATGTATGTATGTATGTATGTATGTATGTATGTATGTGTATATATATATATATTTACATATATATATATATATATATATATATATATTTACATATATATATATATATATATATATTTACATATATATATATATATATATATATATATATATATATTTACTGTATGTATGTATGTATATATACAGTATATACATATATATATATATATATATATATATATATATATCAATACAAATAATATATTATATGTATGATGATCACTTGAGTAGTCATGTCTAACTCTCCGTGACCCCTGAGGTTTTCTTGGCAAAGATATTGGAATGGTAGCCAGTTCCTTTTATAGGGGATGGCAATTTGTCTGACCTCTCTGCTATGGCCTGCCCATCTTGCGTGGCCCTACATGGTATAGTTCACAGTTTCTCTGAAATACTTTACACAGTGGTAATGGTTTTACTTTGTTCCAAACTTCACCAACATAAATGGTCCTTTAATATTAAAAATGTACATTTAAAATATCATCCAAATCATCTTTTTATCAAAAGATAGGACATGCTTTGATTAAATAAATATTTATGGAATGTGTCACTGAATCTTTGGTAAGCAATGAATCTCATAGTTTATTACTATGTTTTTAAATGAGAGCAATTTCTTGACTGTGAGCTTGCAATTGGATCCACCATTCCAGCATATAATATTATCATTTATTTGAATATAATCACACACTTTTAATTTCAAGGGGATAGCTTGATGAAAAAGACACAACCTCACCTACACTTTATATAACCAGGCAAGATTTTGAAGGAGAACACTAAATTGTTTTTTTTATAAAAAAGTGTTGGTCTGTTAAGTATTTTATTAAAACATGAATGCTCTCACGAACTGTCTCTCATGGTGCAGGCAATGGGTTAACTCCTTTACTGTAGCCTTTTGTCCTATCTTAATATAGCACCAACTATTCAACTGTGAAACATTGCACGGAAATGTAAATCACGACATGTGTTTCACTTTGAATATTATCTTTGGTCGTTCTTTTTCTTGTGTTGTCAGGAGATACATCAAAACAAACAGAATTATGTCTCAGACACATATAAATATAACAAAGATACAGTCAACAAAATATAAAATTACATAACTCACAAAAACATTGCATTTGGAACAGAACACTATTATTGCAAATTATAGTAGTACATTTATTTTCAATGTACTTCCGTTCACTTCTATTATCTAGAACATCTGTATTATAACCAAGAATATATAGCAACTTAGAATTATGGTAACACCGCACACAGTATATGAGAAGCTGTGAGCATTCAAGTTATCCTAAAGCAGGTCTATGAATTGTCACTTTTGAGACTTTCTTTGGACTGAGTCAATGACAAGTTAAAAGTATTTTCTCTAGAAAAAAGGTGTCTACAAGGGGATATGATTACATTATTTAAATACATCCAGGGTCAATATAAGGCTTTGTCAAGTGAACTTTTTGTGCCAAGAGATTTTTAACCGACAAGAAGACATCCGTTGAGGTTAGAGGAAAAAAGATTTCACCTTAAAGAAAGAAAAGGGTTCTTCACAGTTAGGGTGGTTAAACTGTGGAATTCTCTACCAGAGGAGGTGGTGAAAGCGAACTCGATAGATAACTTTAAAAAGGGGTTAGATATATTTTTAAATAAAGAGGACATTCAAGGTTATCCTAGATAACTAGCGAAGGAATATTGATCCAGGGAGAAAGTTGATCACCAGTCTCTGGGTTCAGGAAGGAATTTTGCTTTTTTTTCCCTTATGAGACAATTGGCAAGCTTCAATGTTTTTTTTTTTTCTGTTTGCCTTCCTCTGGATCAATTAACAATTATTATCAAATAATCTACATATTAAAAGGATCAGAAGAGATCTAAAAAGATTGAACTTGATGGACTAATAGTCTTTATTCAACCTCAAATACTATGTAACTATGTAAAAGTCATCAATGAAACTTACATTACTGTTTCTCTTCTGCAGTATGACACATTCAATAATGTCCATGTCAAAGGCACATTGCTGCCTTAAGGAGTGTGTTCCTTCTACAGGAGAACATTAATAGACTGGATGGTCACAAAAAAGTGTTCCCAAAGGGAGAATTCAGCATAATTTCTGTTTACTGTTACAAGCTATTCACATACACAGCAGGGCTATTATCCATCATAGTTTGAGTAGTGACTTCAGTAGAGATAGGTACCTCCAATGTAATATCTACAACTGTTGAGTACAGTAGGTGTAGAGAAAAGCTCCTTTTACATTGTTTTTAAATAAAATCTATTTTAGTAAAATATATGTTTATGCTGTTTATCTGCTACCATGAAAGTATATTTTATTAAACTGAGAAAATATGTACTTTCACTGCATCATTGGCGACAACTCCATTCTCAATATAAAGTAGCACCCTATATAGTTTTAGTTGTACATCAGAAAAGGTGTTTAGGAACCTAAATTACATTTTTGGTCACACTGCTCAGTGCCGTGTTTATAGATATTCCTGTTAGAAGATGTAAGAAGTTGGAAAGATGTTTCCATTTAGTAGGAGACAGAATAAATCTGATAGGGAGGCAATGTGAAACATTAATGCTAGTATGCAGTTTACTATCTTTATCTAACAGAAGTTTTGTTTTAAGCACATGAGAGAGTGTTGAAAGGTAGTCAGGGTGGGTATGGTGGGTGGGGGTTCCCTGGTGGCATAGTGGTTAGGATTCAGTGGTTTAACCACTGTGACCTGGGTTCAATTTCAATCAGGGAACCAAGAGGTCACACCAATCTGAAGACATGAGTTAGGCCTGGTCAGTACTTGGATGGGAGTCCACCTGTGAATACCAGGACCTGTATGTTGTTGTCCACTTCAGAAGGAACAGGCAACTTAATCCAGGATCTCTGCCATGAATACCAAGAGAGAGAGAGAGAGCAATGAAGAAATGGTCAGTTTTAGCATGACCAGGACTGTTAAAATATTGATATGGCTCCTCCAGTTGTGGAGAAGCTTTTGTGATGGTTTTCGGTTTTAGCAGGGCCAGGACCATTAAAATGGCTCCATCAGTTGCTATGAAGCTTTTGTAGAAGCTTTCACTTTTAGCAAGTCACACAAATCCCCTCAATCCCATCCAGGTAACAAAAGAGGGCAGAACAGTTCTCAGAATTCTTCTCCCCAATAATTCTAGCCAGTATAACAGAGGCTTGAAGCCAATTAGAATGTCTTAGGAAACTTAATATACCTCTTCCTTTATTATCTATAAAATGATCCCAGGGTAACAGCAAAATGATTTCAATGAACACCCTACACCATGTTATATCCCTTATTTCCTACAATAAGTGATCTCAATCTGGCCTAATTGAATACAGAGAGGGCCATATCCACTATCTTTATGATTGCACCAGAGTTCAAAAGCGCCTCTTCCTCTTTCTCCTGTTGGTGAATAACATTAATAACACTTAAGAGGAGTAGTACAGGTACTGGGTGTATCCTCCACAGTAACCACTGGTATTGTTGGATGCACACAAACAGAGGCAACACCAAACCCTGCCTCTGCACATAATTTAGACAGAAAGAACTTCAAAGCCTTTAATATACCCTCCATAAACTTTACTTGACCTACAGTAATATTTGGTGAATGAAGAGTGAATAAGTGAAAGGAACCTCACCTGGTAGCCTCATATTGCCTTGATGCATGTGGGTGGTGGATTCAGCATGAGAGGAATCCTGCATATGACTCACTCCAAGCACATTAGGCTGCCTTTGTTGCTCCTGACAGCCATCACCTCTTTGGAGAAACTTATGGGAGTCATCCGGAGATGAGTGATATTGTTGAGCACTGGTCCTGAAATGATAATAAGGATTCTTAAGAAGCTAATATTCATTTATCTTAGAAGACCTACATTACTGCAATTACTACTACTAAGTAATGACATATTCATGAAGTTACATAATTATGTGATATGTAAAAGCAATTAATGTCATTGTTGAGTGACATTGAGTGGAAGTTTGCACCTGCATTAGGTGATAATGGGAATTTTCTAAGTACTATAGTATTTTAAGTAAATATATTTAAATGACATTTGTGTTCAATAGCATTTGAAATGCTCATACTTTGTATTTATTAAGGGAAAATAAAATATTGTATATTTTATTGCAAGTAATCACATAGAAAATTATCTCCACCATTAGACCAAAAACTTCTATACTGTGTTGCAATGTTGTTGTTTTCTTCTGAAAATCTTCTGAAGAAATCAGTTATAATTTTCCTATAATGCACCTAATCTATAAATAAATAATATCTATTTTTTTCCAATCTTGTGGAAGTCAAAAAAGTCAAATAATGATTACGATCATTGTTATATACATACTGTGAAATATTAATTAAACTATTAACTTGCCCGCCATAAATGACGTTATCATAAAATATCTATGCTGTCTTTTTTTTTGTTCTGACTCTCTTTCTTTCTGTCCCCCTCTCTCTCTCTGTCCTTTCTCTCTCTGTCCTGCCTCAATATGTCCTAAATCTCTCTATCTGTTTATTGTGTCTGTTATTTCTCTCTCACTGTCCAGTATCTCTCTCTGTCCTGTCTCTCTCTTTCTCTCTATCATGTCTCTCTCTCTCTCTGTAATCTCTCTCTCTCTCTCTACCTGTCCTGTCTATCTCCCTGGTATGTCTCTCTTTATCTGTTCTGTTTCTCTCTCTCCTGTCTTTCTCTCATTCTCTCTGTCCTGTTTCTCTCTGTCCCCCTATCTCTCTGCTGTCTCTCTCTCTCTCTGTCCTCTCTCTGTGTTCTGTCTGTCTGTCTCTCTCTGTCCTCTCTCTGTCTCTGTGTGTTTCTCTATATATCTTTCTGTTTTCTCTCTCTCTACCCTGTCTCTCTTTTTCACTCTGCCCTGTCTCTCATCCTCTCTATGTATCCTGTCTCTCTCATTCTGTGTCACTTCTCTCTCTCCCTTTGCCGCACCCTCCCTGTCCTGTCTCTCTCTCTTTCTCTATGTCCTGTTTCTCTCTCTGCCCTCTCTCTCTGTGTCCTGTGTCTCTTTCTCTGTACACACTCTCTCTCTATATATCTCTCTCTCTCTCTGTCCTGTCTCTACCTCTCTGTCATGTGTGTGTCTCGCTCTCTATCCTCTATCTCTTTATCTACCCTGTCTCTCATTCTCTGTGTGTTTCCTGTCTCTCTTTTTGTGTGTACTCTCTCTCTCTCCCTCTGCCCCACCCCTCCCTGTCCTGTGCTTTCTCTGTGTGCATGCCATGTCTCTCTCTCTCCCTTTGTCCTCTCTCTCTATGTCTTGTCTCTGTGTGAGTTTGTGTGTCCTGTCTCTCTCTGCTCTCTCTCTCTCTTTCTCTATCTCTCTTTCTGTTCTCTCACTCTCTTTCTGTTCTCTCTCTCTCTCTTTCTGTACTCTCTCTCTCTCTTTCTGTACTCTCTCTCTCTTTCTGTACTCTCTCTCTCTTTCTGTACTCTCTCTCTCTTTCTGTACTCTCTCTCTCTTTCTGTACTCTCTCTCTCTTTCTGTACTCTCTCTCTCTTTCTGTACTCTCTCTCTCTTTCTGTACTCTCTCTCTCTTTCTGTTCTCTCTCTCTCTTTCTGTTCTCTCTCTCTCTTTGTGTCCTGTCTCATTCTCTCTCTGTTTCCTCTCTCTCTCTCTTTCCCTACTGTGCTTCCCAGCGGTTAATAGCAGCTGTCAGAAAAAAAGACACTTGAGTCTACTGTCAATGTCGTCTCTGCACAGGACACACTGTGCAGGTGTGAAAGACATAAGAAACCAGCATTTATTATAGTAGATATTGATATACGTGTAAAATGTGAAATATTCTTGTAATTACTGCATGTCTTTGAAATCGGGAAAAACAATAAACTGTGACTTGGTCATAGGTTTGGTAGCTCACTGGAATCAAACAGATTATGGTTTAGTTTTAAGTATTTAATACAATATATGTTATTTATTATGATTTTCATATATATTTTTTCTTAATACTTTTTCTGTCTTTATTGTAATAAGGAAATATTCTGTCTTTTATCCTTTTTTTTTAGTGTTTGCTATTATGCTATAAAAAATATATAGTTAGAGATATTTGTGTCATTTGTTTATGATTACATGTGCAAAACATATTTAGACATGTTTATTAAATGTATAAGAAGAAAAAGCGGTAGAAGAATATTGTGAAGAAGGTATACATTATAAAATGATTTAGACACCTGCATCAGGAGTCATATTAAGGATACACTTAATTAGGTGTCTAGTCTGAGCCATTTAATCCCATGATCATTTAACTTTAAAGGTTTAAATTGCAGCATCCCATATGCCTCACACGCTACAAAGATATTTGTGCTTTTAACAGATAAAATCACAGTTACCAGCCTACTACAAATAGGTCTATGCTTTACACTTCATCAAACCATTGCTGACAGTTTACAATCTACAATCCCCCCAGAGCAAGTCAGAGTGATCTTGGTCACATCTGGTCTCTCCTTGGCTGGATTACTGTGCATTGAACATGCATACTGCAAATAGAGACTTTAGGAAGTTGGCTTCAGTTTCTTCTTTAAAGACCTGCATCAAAAATAGACCACGACTATACTGATTAGCAGGGAGCTACCGCCGGTGCACGTGGTGAAATGCACCGGGGCACCAATTTTTTGTATTAAATATTTTTAACATTATACTGCTGAGGCCCCCTGTCACTTCCCACCACAGCCCACCTCACCACAGGGCCCCCTGGGCCCCCTGCCGCTCCCTCAGTAGCATCTCCCTCCTCTTCCCCATCCAGAATATAGCTTGGGTGCATGCACAAATGTTCTAAACCCATTTATCAGAGGATCAAGTGAGCTGGAAGTAAGATAAAGAAAAGGGGCATTAAGGAAATATTAATCTTATGGACATGGGAGAGGGTGAGGGAGGTCTTTATTTGACTTTTAGAGCACAGTTGTGTGTATTTGCAGTGTAGGGTATAAAGGGGAAGGTTAAGGGATATATTACATGCCAACATGGGGCCCTATTCTAATGCCTGAAAAAGAACTTAGGAGTGTGTGAACTGCAGAGTAAATCCTACATACCTATGTTAATCACCCATTCCTAAAACATTACAAGATAACTCCTATGGGTCACTGCTCCTAGTGAACTTCACGGCCCAGCTGAAAAGCAAGGCATACATCTCCATTGAGTCTTGCACTGAAAATAAATTATGAGTTACTCCATTAGCCTTTGAAACCCAAAACCTATGCTAATAAGATTTTATGCATCGCTCGCACATCAGGGCACTGCCGTAACACTCTGATTTTCAATAGATTTGCCCCACTATAAAGCTGTTTTTGCCTGCTGGAACCCTTTGAACACTCTGATAAGAAAACAGAATCCAGGATAAGCCAGAAGCTTCAGCATCAATCATTTAAAGTTTATAGTTCTGCTAATGTTTAGTTTGTGTTAGTGTTATGTTTGCTGTTTCTTTGAAGTAAATATAAAACCAAACAAGTTAAATTTAAATAGTGTGTTTTTTTATGAGTTCCCCATCCCTACTGCCCCGTTTAGAGCTGTTTCTCTTAACACTCCTATTGTCTGGAACCTTCTACAGAGTTAAACAAGGTATAGCTGTATATATATAAATGGGAAGCTGAGCTGGGACATGCAAATGTGCCCACAAATGCCTCACTCTTCAATCCATAGCCATTTTTAAACATGACTTCCTTTAAGCTTATGCCTGTTGTATTACATAGCTTTAATGCAAAGCCAAGGCTGGATTTTACATAAGCTGAGAATATATATTTATGCAGTATCTCACTAAAGTGAGTACACCCCTAACCTTTTTGTAAATATTTATAAATACTCTGCTACAATGTAAAGTAGTAAGTGTACAGGACCTACTATATAAGGCTAAATCTGAAAATAAGGAAGCAGATCAGACAATACGTTACATAATGACGTATGGAAAAGATTGGCAAGCTATCAGGAACATACTTAAAAGAAGAACCTTTAGTTACCTATAGGAGAAATAATAGCATCAAAAACACTTTGGTTAGGAGTTTTTATAACCCTCCAAAGAAAACAGCAAATTGGTTAACTTCCACAATAGGTCTTTTCAAGTGCGGTCATTGGAGAGCATGTCAATATATCAAACCCTGTAAGGATTTTGTAGATGTAAATACAGGCACTAAATATCCAGTGAGAAGTTTCATTAATTGTGAGTCCATTCATGTTATATATGTGATGACATGTACCTGTAAAAATATTATGTAGGAAAGACGTTCCGCCAGATGCGAAGGAGAATATTGGAACATGCAAAACAAATTGACACCCCCATCCCGAGGCATATCAAATTTTTTGGATTTTCACGCTTGATAGTAAAGACCCCAAAGGGCTGAATGAAATACTCTTATACAGCCTTCCTTTAAAATCGACAGTATCCCGAATAAACATTTTAACATATTTCCTGAATGCCTGTAAGAACAACTACTTATTATTTCATATCAAGTTTTAGGGAAGTAGTAGAACTAAATTTTTTGAAACTCTATCACTTGGTTTTAGATAGATTATTCCAAAGGATGTACTATTGTTATCACATCATTATTTTTAATCATATATAAAATTATTGTTTCAAATAGAATCACCCAGAGACTTTTATAATTTTAGTTTAAGTATTGCACTAACAAAACACAATTTATATGCATATTTATTTTTATGTTCATATATAACATTAGAGGACATTAGTATTCTTTATATTAGTCACAGAAACATAAGATTATCATCAATAATCTATTATAATTGAATCTTAACACAAGATTGAAATATAAAACATTATCATTATGAAGCACTATTTTAGCACCCTAGGTTCAATTAACCACAATTTTTTTAACAATTTAATCATGGTAGAAGCACTTTTTATATATTATTAATTAGTTATTAAGATATAACACAGTTAATATTAGTGATCAGTATAATATCCATAAAGCAGCAGGACCAGGATATCTACAAAGCCTTTTCTTTTACATTAATATTAATTATTCAATATTTAATGTTTTATTACTAATAATTAATATAAAAAATGTAAGAGCTTGTCTTTATCAAGATCGCGATGTAATAAAGTTAGCAACTCTTTGAATAATGTTAATATGTCTACCGGTTGTTTAATAAAGTTGCATAATAGCGAAATGACGAGGTCGCGTTGTCGGAGTGAAGTCATCGCGTCTAAGACGCAAATAAGCAACGCGTACAACGTAATCCGTAAGTAAACTGGCTTTATAAGCCAGAGAGGCCAGGATACTACATAGCCTTAGAGAAAGTCCATGAGGGTGGACGAAACGGCCCGTTGGCAAATACATTTCTTACTACAGGGGACCACCGGATGACACATTAGACACAGCATGACTATGGAATACATTTTGTTGATGCCTACAAAGCTTGGCAATTGAACAGCAAGTATATTGAGTGTGGCAATTAATTGCCAACATACTATTGCTGTTATATGTTATCTGCAGCTTTTGGTATCTTTTGATTTTTGTCCCAGGTGTCTATATGTATTGAGCCACCAGTTCATTTAGGATCTCTGTCCTACCCTGTATCTTGTTTTTTATATGTTTTTTGAATAGTGTTTTTATATATCACTTTTAATCATATCCAATTAATTTCAGTATATCCTAACTTTCTCAGGAGCATCAGTTTATTCTGATATATGAGGATTGACTATTATAGCTATAGATATTTAAACTCTTTATATAGGTTTTTTTCCTTGATATGGAATCTATATTCATGGTCATAACAATCCACGTTATACTTACATCATGGAATTTATTATATAGTGCACTATTTTGCATATATTTTGATTGGCGTTATTCTCGGATTATAAATATCCTATTAAAGTTATTTTTTTTAGTACTGTAAGTGTACAGCCTGTATAACAGTTTAAATTTGCTGTCCCCTCAAAATAACTAAATACACAGCCATTCATTTCTAAACCATTGGAAACAAAAGTGAGTACATCCCAAAGTGGAAATGTCCAAATTGGGCCCAAAGTGTCAATATTTTGTGTCGCTATTATTAATTTCCAGCACTGCCTTAACCCTCATTGGCATGGAGTTCACCAGAGCTTCACAGGTTGCCACTGGAGTCCTCTAACACCCATCAGCTCTGTGATGTCATCATGGAGGATTGGAAGAGACCTTCCAGTGAAAGCTGCTTTAGCAAGGCAGTGGTCATCTTGGAGGTGTGTTTGGGGTCATTATGATATTGGAATACTGCCCTGCAGCCCAGTCTCTCTGAAGGGAGTGTATCATGCTCTGCTTCAGTATGACACAGTACATGTTGGCATTCAAGGTTCCCTCAATGAACTGCAGTGCCCCAGTGCCGGTAGTGGTGTACTCACTTTTGTGAGATACTGTATATATATATATATATATATATATATATATATATATATATATATATATATATCACATATTATAATTGTCCAACTACGATTCGTCGTCACGCTGTGTTGCGTAGTGCCTACGACTTAGCGATGAGCGCCGCAGGTGCTCATTGCCCTGCGAGCCGTTAAACCGTACCACTCTGCCGATCGTACGACTTTGCGATGAGCGCCGCAGGCGCTCATCGCCTGGCGAGCCTCGTGCTGCGAGGTGAGCCGTTAAATCGTAGCACTTTGGCAATGAGCGCAGCTGGCGCTCAATGCAGGCAAGCCTTGCATAGCAAAGCGAGCCATTACGTTAAACCGTAGCACTTTGCCAATGAGCGCCGCAGGTGCTCATTGCAGGCGAGCCTCGCGTAGCGAGGCGAGCCGTTAAACCGTAGCACTTAGAAAAAAAATACGAGATTAAAAAAATTACGGGATAAGCGGCGGACTGATAGGAGTAGTATACTAAAAAATAAAAAAAAGGTCACTTACAGCATGGGAAACTAGGCAGGACGTCTGGGAGTGAGTTGGAACTCCAATTTACATTGATTTAGACGAGTTACAAAGATCAAAAATCGGCTAAGCGAGAAAAAAATGGCCGCCCAAAAAAATGAAAACGAGGCTATACTACTACGAACTGCGTAAAACACAGCCACGGACATATGTGCTCGAAAAACAATGAGATAAAGGATGCGGATTAACCGCGCAATGAGTAAAAAGACAGTAGCGAGTACATTTTACGAAATGCAAACACAGATTTAACGCCTTTGTCTCGCGCAACATCGAATTTCAGACCTAAAACAACGCATTTGATGAAATATAAGTTGAAAGTTAAAAAAATAAAAAGTTAAAAAAAAAAATGTGTATTTATTTTAAGAAAAAAAAAAAGGGACAGTCATTTTGTGTGGCAAACAAATTTCACAACATTGAATTTTTATTGACCGTCATTTTACCGTTTTAAAATATTTACTGTTAAACCGTAGTACTTTAGCGGGCTTAGCGATGAGCGCCGAAGGCGATCATCACCCGGCGAGCCTCGCGCTACAGGAAAACACGTACCAATAATCCGCTAAGACGCATACCACACATTACCCACCATTAAATGACAGACGGATCATCCGCTAAGACGCATACCACACATTATCCGCCATTTTAGGATAATGCGGAAGTACACAGCTACGTTAACGGTTTCGGCTCGCGCATGCACACTATTACACTGCGCACGTTCATCACGCTTACACAGCACCTCCACACCTCTAATGCTGCAGCAACATCAACACAGATTGCCAGCTCAACACAATGCATAATACGTATATTAATTTATTAATTTGAATTCTATATTTCAGTAGTACACACAAAACAACATTAGCTACCTTACAATTCCATACGTATATTAATAACTAAACAACTTTAAAAACATACACCTCTCATTGCCGTCATTTTTTGACGGGCAATACGCTAGTATATATATATATATATGTACTGGAATAATCAGGCTACCTCACTCTTCATATATACCATATATTAAATGATTGTTGTGGTGAACTACCTACTCATAAGGTCCACAACACAAGGTGGGATCCTGCCCCAAGTTGATGATAGGCAGTAACCTTGAAACAGCTTTACATGGGTAAGATTCCCATCTTGTGTGTAATCCAACCTTTGGTTTAAATAAAAGCTGTGTAATGGAAAGAAGAGCGAGGCATTTGTGGGCACACCTTGCTCAGCTTCCCAAAATGTAGTGTAATTACGGTATTTCTCAGAATTCTGAGCTGAAAACAGTTTTTTTAACTTGTTTTAGACATTCAAATGTGAACATAAATGTGATATTTATTTACTATATACAGTATATATATATATATACTTAGTTAATTTGTATTTGTAACCATTGAGTACTTATAATTGAAACAGCTAGTGGCAGCACTGCACTTCTGGACCAAAATAGTATAGTATAGTATAGTATTTGAGGTTAAATAAAGATTGTTAGTTCATCAAGTCCAACCTTTTTAAATCCCTTTTGATGTTTTTAATATGTGGACTATTTGTTATTAATTGTTAATTGATCAAGAGGAAGGCAAACAAAAAAAAAAAAAACATTGAAACTATGCCAATTGTCTTATAAGGGAAAAAAAAAAGAAACATTCCATCCTGACCACAGAAACTGGCAATCAAATTTCTCCCTGGATCAATATTCCTTTGATAGTTATCTAGGATAACCTTAAAAATATATTTAATCCCTTTTTAAAGTTATCTATCGAATTCGCTGTCACCACCTCCTTTGGTAGAGAATTCCACAGTTTAACCATGCCACCCTAACTTTCTTTAAGGTGAAATCTTTTTTCCTCTAACCTCATGGGATGTCCTCTTGTCAGTTGAAAATCTCTTGCTACAAAAAGTTCACTTGACAAAGCCTTATATTGACCCTGGTTGTATTTAAATAAGGTAATCATATTCCCTCGTAGATGCCTTTTTTCTAGCGAAAATTAGTTTAATTTGGTTAGACTTTCTTCATAACTTAGCCCCTCCATTCCTCTTATTAGTTTTGCTGCCCTTCTCTGTACTTTTTACAGCTCTAAAATGTCCTTTTTATGAAGTGGTGCCCAAAATTGTACTCCATATTCAAAATGAGGTGCGTACTAGGGATTTGTATGGTGGTAGAATTATATTTGCTGCCCTTGCTTCTATACCCTTCTTAATACATGCTAATATTACTTGCCTTTGCAGCTGCTGCATGGCATTGAGCACTGCTACCTAGGTGGTTGTCCACTAGTACCCCCAAATCCCTTTCAATATCAGATACCCCTAGATTTGCTCCATTAAGATTATAAATTGCATGGCTATTTTTCCTTCCCAAATGCATAACCTTACCTTTATTTGTATTAAATCTCATCTGCCATTTAGCTGCCCATTTCTCTAATTTATGCAAATAACTTCATAGGGAAAGTACATTGTTATCTGATTTAATTACCTTGCACAATTTAGTGTCATCAGCAAAAATGGAGACACTACTTTTGAGTCCTACTTCTATGTCATTAATAAATATGTTAAAAAGGAGAGGACCTAATACTGTACCTTGAGGAACCCCACTTACCACATTAGTCCAATTGGAGTATGTTCCATTTACAACAACCCTTTGCTTCCTGTCTTTTAGCCATATCTCAATCCATGAGCAGATATTTACTGCAATTCCTATATCCCTTAGTTTGCTCAAAAGTCTCCCATGTGGTACTGTATCAAAAGCTTTTGCAAAATCCAAAAAGACTACATCCACTCCGTTAACCTGATCCAAGTTCCTACTAACCTCCTCATAGAAACTAATTAGATTGGTCTGACATGACCTATCCTACCTATGATCTTGTTCAAATAGACATGTTCTTGCATACTGTCCCTTATTAACCCTTCTAAAAGCTTCCCATCTACAGATATGAGGCTCACTGGTCTAAAATCCCCCGGATTTGCTCTTGCTCCCTTCTTAAATATAGGTATCACCTCTGCTTTTCGCCAGTCATCTGGTAGCGACCCTGTGGTGAGTAAGTCTTGAAAGATTAGATATAATGGTTTTGCTATTACAGAACCCAGTTCCGTCAGTACCCTTGGATGTATTCCATCAGGACCTGGGGCTTTAGTAACATTTATTTTTTCCAATCTTTTTTGGATTTCTTCCTGCGTTAACCAATTATTTAGTGATGGTAGTGTAGCCCCATTTCGTTGTGGTGTCCCAACCACTGGTACCTCCCTTGTATATATCGAAGAAAAGAACCTATTTAGCTCATCTGCCTTTTCCTGGTCACTAATTATCAGACGGCCTGTGTCATATTGTAATGTTCCCATAGCTTCCTTCCTCAGCTTTTTCCCATTAGTATATTTAAAAAATATTTTAGGGTTAGTCTTTCTTTTCTTTGCAACTGACTTCTTATTTTCTCTTTTAGCCAGTCTAATAGCCCTTTTGTAGGCCTTGTTGATTTCCTTATAGTCACATAAAGCTGCCTCTGATCCCTATTTCTTGTATAATTTAAATGCATTTTTCTTTTTCCTTATGCTCTTTAAGTCATTTTCAAGCCCCTTGGGATGTGATTTAGTCCTATTCATTTTATTTCCACATGGTACATGCCGATGAGTATGTATATTTAGTAAGGATTTGAATGTTGTCCATTTATTTTCAGTATTTTTCCCTGTAAGTTAATTATAGTTACATAGTTACATAGGCCCTCATTCAATTGCAATTTGGCCAATTGAATAGGGGTCTAAATAAGCACATAGCATATTTTTTTTAAAGAAGTTTTTAGTTAGTGAAAACCTTGCTTTTGGATAGATGTTTACTAAATTTCTTTTTAAAAAAAAATATGTTATGTGCTCCTTTATACCCCTATTCAATTGGCCAAATTGCAATTGAATGAGGGTCATAGTATTTAAGGTTGAAAAAAAGACTTTCAGTCCATCAAGTTCAACCTTTTAAGATCTCCTCTGATCTGCAATATGTGGATTATCTATTAATTAATTAGTTGTATAAAAAAAAAAAACAATCCCTCCCGTTCCCAGACACCGGCGACCGGACCTCTCCCTGGATCAATACTGCCCCTCCAATTATCCATGATAACCCTGAATTCCCTTTTTAATTAGAAATACATCCAGTCCCCTTTTAAAGTAATCTATCGAATCCGCTGTCACCACCTCTTCTGGTAGAGAATTCCTCAGATTAACCACCCTTACTGTGAAGAACCCTTTTCTTTCTTTAAGGTGGAATCTTTTTACTTCTAACCTCAAGGGATGTCCTCTTGTCAGTTGACCTCTTGGCACAAAAAAGCTCCCTTGACAAATCTTTATACAGACCCTGGATGTATTTATATAAGGTAATCATATCTCCTCTTAGACTCCTTTTTTCTAGAGAAAATAAGTTTAATTTGGTTAGTCTTTCTTCATAACTTAGCCCCTCCATTCCCCTTATTAGTTTTGTTGCCCTCCTCTGTACCTTTTCCAGCTATAAAATGTCCTTTTTATGAAGTGGTGCCCAAAAATTGTACTCCATATTACAAATGAGGGCGTACTAGAGATTTGTATAGTGGCAGAATTATATTTGCTTCCCTGGCTTCTATACCCTTCCTAATACATGCTAATATTTTATTTGCCTTTGCAGCTGCTGCTTGGCTTTGAGCACTGTTACCTAGGTGGTTGTCCACAAGCACTACCAAATCCCTTTCAATATCTGATACACCTAGATTTGCTCCATTAAGATTATAAATTTAATGGCCATTTTTCCTTCCCAGTCTATATGTTGTATTATCCCAGTCTATATGTAGTATTGCTGCCCTTTGGCCATTAAAGTCAGCCCTTTTAAAATGTTGAGTTTTTGTTGGCACCTTACAACACTTTTTTGTATTCAATCTCAAATGAGACTGTGTTGTGATCACTGTTGCCCAAGGGTTCCCCTATTTTAACATTTGATATTATATCAATATTACTTGTGATGACTAAATCCAAGATGGCCCCATCTCGAGTAGGTTATTGTATTACCTTGGCCAAATAATGATCCCTGAGTGTACTCAAGAACCTGTTCCCTTTAGCTGAGCTGCTGGTCTCATTTATCTAGTTTATTTCAGGGTAATTAAAATCTCCCATTATTAGAACTTGCCCATGCCTAGCTGCATTTCCAATCTGTAACAATAATTGTATTTCCTCACTTTCAATTATATTTGGGGGTTTATAGCATACTCCGACCAATATGCGTTTAGATTTTGCTCCTCCACTATTAGGCTCAACCCACAAAGTTTCAATGTTGCCACTATTTCCAGCATAAATATATTCTTTGACTAAAGGCTTAAATTCAGGCTTATCATACAGACAGATCCCTCCTCCTCTTTTACAATTTCCCCTATCTTTCCTAAATAAGTTATAATCATCCAAATTTACTGTCCAGTCATGTGATTCATCCCACCATGTTTCAGTATAAAGATTTGTCAAGGGAGCTTTTTGTGCCAAGAGGTTTTCAACTGACAAGAGGACATCCCTTGAGGTTAGAAGTAAAAAGATTCCACCTTAAAGAAAGAAAAGGGTTCTTCACAGTAATGGTGCCTATTCAGTCCCATTTTTGTTGTACTGCTAATAATTCTGGCTTGCCCATTTTCCCAGGCAAACTTCTTGCATTAGCAAGCATACACTTTATGTTGCTATGGCTCTGCCATTGTGAAGTGCATGCCACTGTATTTGAGGCCCCCATTAATACCTACCTACTGACTATTGTAACCGTCCCTCCCTTCTCCACCCCCATGGGTAAATAATTCATACCTTTACTTTTCAACCCTTTCTACCTCAATACGTCTATATAGTCCCTACCCCCCACTTACAAGTTTAAAAAATCCCCCCAGCCTTTCTACCATCCTATCCCCTATCACAAAAGCTCCCTTATCATTAAGGTGCAAACCATCCCTGCTATAGAGATTGTACCCAAGTGAGAAGTCAGCCCAGTGCTCTAAAAACCCAAAACCCTCTGCACTGTCCCACTTTTTAGCCATGCATTAACCTCCCTAAGCTCCTTCTGTCTCCCTGGGTTAGCACGTTGCACTGGTAGTATTTCAGAAAATACTACCTTGGAGGTCTTTGCTTTAAGCCTATTCCCTAGTTCTTTAAAGTCATTCTTTAGGACACTCCATCTTCTGCTTACTTTGTCAATATCACAGGTTTATTTCCAGCCCCTCCCAATAATTTATTTACCCGATCCACAACCTGCCGAACCCGGGCGATTCCTGGGATGTGGGTGACAAATCACCCTTTCTACCTTTCAAATAATAGAGTCCCCTACCACCAAAACCTGTCTGTTGCTCTGCCTATTCTGCCCTCCCACTCCTCCAGTAGAACTGTTCTCCCGGCTGTTAGAGGGAACAGCTCTATCTGACATTGCCATTCCTCAATGGACATCCCCAACAGTTTCACTCAATCTGGCAAATCTGTTGGTGTTTGCCAACTCAGAACTGGCCTGCCTCCTCCTGTTCCCCCTGATTCCCCTTCTAACTGTAACCCAGCTATCTCCCTGGACATCCTCACTAGCCCCATTTCCACTCTCCATGCTAGGCCCAGCTAAACTGTGCTCAGTGAGCACCAACTCCCTTTCCAGTGTGACAATAACATGAAGTGTTGCAATTCTCCTCTTTTGTTCTCCAATTTGAGCTTCCAGACAGGCAACATGCTCACACCTGTCACAGAGGTATGGACCCTGGATCATCTTTTACAGTAGTGCATACATCTGGCAGGATGTACACTCCATGAGGTTGCCACTGCACTGACTCATGATTATCAGTTACAAAAATACAGTGAGAAAACATATCAATGTATTTGTATTTGTATAAAATACACGTGTGCTCTGCGGGTTGCATACTGTGTTCTCACGGAGCATGTGCATAGCACTGGCTCAGATGCATTACAGATACTTGCTTTTGTTATGTATATATACATGGTTCACTTTAATTTCCATTCTTAGTAAATACTGTATCTAAATCAATAAGTAGAGCTGAAGGAGAAAAAGGCTAGTTGTGGCACAGCACTTCTAGAACTCTATGGGTTACATATTGTGATGTCATCTCACTGTGCATGCACCTGCACATTGCACTGTTTCAGATGCATTACAGACACTGGGCCCTTGCATAGCAATGTTTCAGATGTGTTACAGATACTGGCTTATGCTACTGGAAGTGTGAGAACATACTGAAAGTGCAAAGATGTTTCAGAAGGAAGTTTGAAAGTGATCAACCAACATGACTCACCATTTTTCACATTAGAAATGTTTGACGGAACAGTTTTAGACGTCCAAAATCATTGCACCAGAAGAAGGCTGATGTCCACAAGCTCAACAAAAGAAGAAATGGTAATGGTAAATTACCAACGGTCTCTAAGGTAATCTGTTCAACAAGCAGAGTGTGAGATAGGCTTTTCAAAATATAGTGTACATTGCATTTTGAAGCGCAGACAATGGAAACGTTACATACCAACATTAATCCTGACCAAAGAGTTCAATTCTGTGAGTGGTACCTGTCAAAGTGTTTAGAGTACCCACAGTTTTTTAAATAAGATTCTTTGGAGTAATGAGGCTACTGTCACAACCTGCTTCTTCAATGGGGCTTGATAAGAACCTAGTTCAAATCAAGAGGACATTGTAGTTCTTTTTACCTCACGCACAAAAGATGGCTTCAGGATAGAGACAACGTTCAATAAAATGTGCAGATGATACTACAGGCAGGATAGCAGTGGTCTCAGAACAGGACCACTCCACACTCAGGATACAGGCACAATGTAAATAGTCTCACACCTTGTTTATGTGAAAACCAGAACTGACAACCTTTATTATGAACTATGGTCATATTTATATAGTTTCTCCAGTGGAGAACAACCATTCAGAGAATTGTGCATTTTTTGGTAACTGATGGGTGTAAATCTACATGTAGATTAAGATTCCCCAATCAGGACAATGTGCATTCTTAATTATCCAATAATGGCATGCCTATGTGTAAGATGGAACATCTAGTAGCCACCAATCAGGCCAAGGTGCATTTTTAGTTGTCTAAAGAATGCATGTATACATTTCAAACATAGCATCACGGGTGTATGTGCAGGACAGCAGCAGCTTTGTAATAGCCAGGGTCACTATCTTGAAAGTGTTGACTTTGCAATTGACTGATGGATAAGCCAGCTGGCTGGGCTTGGCAGGTGTGAGCCAACTACAATATTCTGCAGAGCTGTCCATCTGCAGAGCTTCTTATATAGCTGTTTACTATAGCCCTTTGTTGTATGAGTTTATTAGCACAGGTAGAGATGTTGCAAATAGTTTGCCGGCGGACTATTCGCAGCCATTTTTTGCATGTTCGCGTTCGCCATGAACGGCGAATACATGCGCTTTTCGGTTCGCCCCCTATACTTTATCATTGAGGAAACTTTGAACATCATTTATAAACATCCCAACACCAAATAAACATCCATATTGATTACTTTTCAGCAGCTCATTCACATTCCCCATGATTTATAATGAGGGGGTTGCAGAGCATTACACAGAACAAGCCTGGAGGGCTGCCTTGTATCCAAGGATTAACATTGAGAGGCAGCATAAGCAAAGCAGGGGGCAGAGCCAGCAAATCAGTGCTGCTTGTTACTACCTGTGCCACTGCATGGGGTACTACCCCTTCTGTATCCGGTCATAGCTACCTGTGTGTACCCAGCACAGTGACTGTATACAGTAAGGGGTTAATGTGCTGTATAGTCCAATGCAAGATCTATTAACCATTTAGCTGGCATAGGGGGTGCAATGCATTGCTGCCACCGTTAGCCCCTATTCTAGGAGAAGGTGAACAGGTAATATGTCCATTTAGATGACTGGTGCCCTTATCCTCTTTGTGATCCCGGGGTGCAGAGCAGGTTTCCCGGAGCTATCCGATCGGTACCAGGTACGGTGTGTGTGTGAGCAGCCTCAGTGCCCGCAGCTCGGAGATGTGCGCACAACAGCACTGAGCGCTACAGGCATGCAACGACTCTCCAGCGCCACCCGCTGGACACTTACAGAATGACATATACAGATCTGAGATCGCTCCTTAGCATGTGCGTACCGATAGGACAAACGAATAAGCATTTAAAAGGGACACAATGGCTAGGGAAGTGCTGGATTTAAAGGGACACTAATACTTAAAGAGCATGAGTTGTGTTATCCATTATTATCCATAACCAATCCTTGGACATTACATGTTAATGCTGCTTTATTTATATGCAAATGGGTGGCTTGCACATGTTAATTAGCTGCTTTGATATGTTAATTTGGGATTGTTCCTGTTTTCTGACAGCCAGCTTTGGTACCCATCAGCCACTAGTCGATTTTAGTCAATTGTTGTTAATGTAAAGCTTATCATCTGCCACTACCCTAACCCTTAAACCTAAACCCCAAGTCTAACCCTAAATCTAACCCTAACGCTATGTAATTTTCCGTGGGAGTTTTGCCATGGATCCCCCTCCGGCATGCCACAGTGCAGGTGTTAGTACCCTTGAAACAACTTTCCCATCACTATTGTGGCCAGAAAGAGTCCCTGTGAGATTTGAAATTCGCCTGCCCATTGAAGTCTATGGGGTTCGCCGATGTTCGCCCGTTCTCAAACATTTGGTAAAGTTCGCGTCTGCTATTCTCGAACCCAAAATGTGATGTTCGCGACAGCACTAAGCACAGGGTTTAGTCTCCATTGCACTAATTTGTGGGACCTTTTCTGTATATTTGACCAGAACTTAGGGTTTACTACAAACATGTCCCAACCTCAATCACTTACAGGATAAACAATATGTTATTTACAAAAATACAACTTATGTCCAATCCTACTTAACTATACACAATAATTCTAAGCTATACAATATAAGTATGTGTTTAAACCAAAATACATATAATATTGTAAACATAGTTTAACCGAGGGATGTACCCAAATCCCAGGACAATACACAGTCCACAATAGTCCAGTAAAGCTCAAGGCCTAAAGAAATGGGGTGGCAAAGGGTCCCCAGTGCCTCCCAAAATCCACTTGTGACAGCTACATTTAAGTTAAAAGGCACAATTAATTGCCACAGTTACAGCTACTGGGCAATGGAGAACCTGTTTGTTATAAAGACACACCATGTGAACTCACCAGGGGTTACAGCGTGGTGTGGATTGTGAGCGTAGGGCCTAATTGGACCATTTTTTTTTTACAACACTAACTGGTGCAGTTTTCTGAACTTGCTGATTTCATTAAGCCACACATTAGCAAGATGTTTCCTGATGAGGAGGATTTTTATTTCCAGCAAGATGGAGCACCTCCCCACTACCATTCTTCTGTAAATGCCTATCTTGATAAAAATTTGCTGAACAGATGATTGGGCGAAAAGGTATTGTTGAATACCTCATTTGTTCCCCAGACCTAACACCAATGTTTTCTTTTTCTGGGGATGCCTTAAAAATTATGTTTATGTCGCACAACCAACAACAACAACCGAAGAGACAAAAGCAGCAATCTAAAGACAATGCACGCAATAGTACGTTGTCATCAGTGTCTAAATCAGAACGGTGCTCAGTTTCAACAGAGGCAATAGACCATAATAATTCCACATGTTCTTCTCATTTAAATTATAAATCTTGGATTACCTTAATTTCAAACATGTATTAATAAAAATGATCAAAGGGTAAACAATTTATGAGATACCCTGTGTATGTGTGTATGTATGTATGTATGTATGTATGTATGTATGTATGTATATATATATATATATATATATATATATATATATTGAAGAGCGAGGCTTTTGTGGGCACATTTGCATGTCCCTGCTCAGCTTCCAAGAATGCAGTGTAATAATTGTAATTCTGTGAATTCTGAGCTGGAAGCAGGTATTTTTATCCTGTTTTAGATATTCAAATGTGAACACAGATGTACAATTTATTTACTGTACTACTGCACGGTGGAGGGCTTCTATCGCTCTTTTGCCCACTATATATTAAATGATTGTTGTGGTGAACTACCTACTCATAAGATCCACAACACAAGCTGAGATCCCACTCCACGCTGATGATAGCCAGTAAGTTGGAAACAGCTGTAAATGGATAGAATTCTCAGCTTAATCCAACCTTGTCTTTGCATAAAAGCTGTGTAATACAGCAGGCAAAAGCTTGAAAGGAAGCCATGTTTAAAATTGGCTATGGATTGTAGAGTGAGGCAATTGTGGGCACATTCGCATGTCCAAGCTCAGCTTCCCAACATGCAGTGTAATAACTTTTTTTTGCAGAATTCTGAGCTGGAAGCAGGTTTTTTAAATTGTTTTAGACATTGTGAACATAGTTGCACTAATTATTTACTATATATATATATATATATATATATATATATATATATATATATATATATATATATATATATATAGTGTGACAAGGATGGTTGCACAAAACTGTTTCCAGTTTAGAAATAACTGTCCAAAGGTAGCAAAGGTGAATTGCAGTAGACTGTATTTAATGTGCAAAATGAAAACAAAACATGTGATGAAAAGAAGACATCTACATATATATTCTTACTGGCTTACAGGAACCCCCTGGCTAGGACTGAGCAGCTTATCTGTCTCAGGGAAAAAAAAAAAACAATAAAGCAATGTATTCTTCTGCATGGACTCTTATAGTCTCTGTTTTCTGCAGATCACAGTTCCACAGTCACCACCCAAATGTCGTGGGTAGGGCACCATCGCGCCCGTCTCTCCATGTGCCCTCCCCCATGGGCCCTTTATAAGTAATGTTTGTACTTCCGTAAGAAAATATCTTTCACTATACAGTCCCTTCCCTGGGGGTAAATCATAGAAATTATAGGTTTCTGGTACCTTGCCTTCAGCAAGGCTGTAAAGCTCTGTGTAGGTTCCAGGTTGCAGTAAGTCTATCTCTCTGGCTTGGTAGGCAGTGCAAACATTAAAGGCACTCAGAGTGAATTTTCCACTTCACAAAAAGGTGCTGGTGTATAATACATATGCAGCCTTTCTTTGGACTGGTGTCTCGTCTTCTCTCTTAGGTTTTGTATCCAGCAGGTCCATACACTTGCAGCTCCAGTAAATAGCAATTTATCATGCAATAAACAGCTTCTATAAAACATCTCACCTTGTGCATTTGTGCGACCAAACCTCCACACTGTTCACTCTATAGGTTCTAGAAACTTCAGCAATTCAAAATCTCCCAGCTCTCTCTGCTAGCTGTAACTTCCAGTCTCCTCCTGTAGCAGCAGTTAACTCTCTTTCTACTTATCTCTGTATCTTGCATCAGCCTCTGGGGACACCATGTCACAATATATATATATATATATATATATATATATATATTTATAGGTGTTGGGGGGGCGAGCAAAAAGTAACAGCTGTTGGACCACATTCTCACACACAATTACTTCCTTTTCAACAAAGCAATCTACCCACAATTGCCTTAAGGCATATGAAAAAGCACTCCGACGTACCCGTGCGTAACTTCTACAGGATAAGACCAAATAGGATGAAAAAGCTTAGTAAGAATCATCGGCACATGCAATAACAACAAAGGGGATCCTATTTCAAGACCTGGTCTTGTTGGACACCCTACCTCACATCCCAATATAACTTGGAAAAGAGCTCCTAACCTACATGATTGGTTGGTACACAGCCACTTTGACTCCACCGAATTGACTAAGAATTGGTTAACACAAAGCAAGATAGGGTGTTTCATCTGCCATAAATGCAAAGCCTGCACCTATCTAAAAAGAAACCAAGGAGTTTTGTGACAGCCTAAAGATATCACAGGATATAAATCAAATCAAAGATATCATGGCATTCCACTTAAGTGATGTACATGAGCCAATGTCAATGCCATAAACAATATGTTGTCAAAACAACGCAACAATTGAGACACAGGATATTAGAGCATGTATGCTCCATTTTGGATAAAGATAACGTTCCAGTAGCACGTCACGTCAACATTGAACATAATGGAAACATCAATGCCGTAAGATTCATCGGAAACAACCAATTTAAAGTCTCAGCTACAAAAGGGGATTTTGATCGGAAGCTACTTCAAAAGGAAGTCGAATGGATATTCGACCTTAAAACCCTTAGTCCAAATTGATTAAATGAGGGTTTTACTTATGCACCTTCCATCTAAAATAACTTGTTATGCCACCATTCCTTACAAATTTCCTTATCGGTGCATACTTATGTACCTATCATACACCCCAGCTCTGTCCTCCCTCCCCTTATTCCTAGTTTTTAGATTAGTTAGTAGTATACCTCTTCATCAGTTAATAGATGGCCCATTTATTCCATTCATCCGCATAAGCAATTTCAGCCTTATTTAAACAGAGATCATAACAGGGTTTGAGATTAAAAATCTTCCCCTCTTCCATCTATACCTAACGTACAGTGGCTTTGGATGACTGTTTAAATTAATTTAATTCACCATATATGATCATTAGACCCTACTTGATAGGCAAATTATAAAGATTCATCACTATGAACTTTGAACCAATAACTATTACTCCTGTCTGTAATTTACTGATGTATTAATCAACATATTTTCTCCATCCTTGTTTAACTCACAATTGTCTGTAACTCCCCTATTTCACTACCTTTCACACTAAACAATTTTTGAATGCCAGTCTACGGTCTTGGGTACAAATAACTATCAATAACCAATTAACCAATTCTTCATTAGGTATGTTTTTTTTGTTTTTAACTTGTTTTATTCTTTTCTCTTTAGGTCTCCTCTAGCATAGCAGCATTCCTTGTATTCACAGGTTCTATGGTTCTACATAATCTCGAGTTCTACATAATTAGTTTGATTATGATGGACATCTTTCATCATGTTCATTTAACTTTGTTAACATGTTTCATGTTTTTCCTTTTTTGGTATCTTCTAGCACCTCAGTATACATAATCTCCTGTTTCAATCTTCTCATAATTACCACCAGTTAGCTTTGGTATTAGTAAGCTGTAATTCCCAAATGTTACCACCAGATGGCTTCGGTATTAAGAAACTGTAATACCCAGTGTCACCAATATGGAGGTTTGGTGCAACAATGCAATTGAGTCAATATTGCAAGTATCACTACTCTCGTTGATCACACACGTCACATGACCAGATACCATGAAAAACGGCACTGTTTGATGATATCATCAAATGAAGACGCCGAAATTTACTCCAAAATTGATGAGTACCCCTGAGGACACTATAAGAGACCTTCTATTCCACATTCACCCTAAACATCTGCCCTGAAGAATCCTTCTCAAGGAAGGGGAAATGCGGGCTAATCACCAGCTGGGCTGCTACACTGGAAGCCACCACAGGATTGCCTCTTCCAGATCCTTTCTAAGCACCATAGACCACTAACCACAAGTGCAGTCAGGGTAAGATTTGGGCTACTTGCCAGAGGGTAGACCCACAGGGCCTCTAGTCGGCCAATAATGTTGTTATTTTTTTTCACCATACTGTCACTTAGATTTAGTGGTAAATAGGTGGAGGCTGTAAGATCATATTATATGATATTCTTGTGTTGTTTATGTATGATTCATGGTGTAAAATGGTGTGATACCTATTGTTGTATATTTATGTTTTCTGCTCACTTCTCTCATATGATAAGAGGTTGTTAGGCTGTAACTAACAGTGTGCACACTTATTCACACTAAAGATAACTATATAATTGCATTCTGTTTATATTCCGCTGCTACGCTAATAGTGGATTTCTCTATTCATCCATTAACATATGGTTACACTTTACCATATCAATGCTAATTTCTAGAATTAGCCCTTTTTTTTTTTAGTTCCCATCCTTATGTAAGTGTACGTGTGTTTGCTCGCGCACACACACGCACATCCATACTATACTAAAGAGCAAAAAGTAGGTGGCACTGAGTGATTCTACACTTGGAGGCCATGGAGGGCTGCACCAATTAAAATTGGGCCTGCACACTTTTTTTGTTTTGCACCGGGGCCCTTCAATCCCTATTTCCACCACTGTCGATTTACTAATTGCCTCTATTAATTAGTTCTATGATTTATTTGATTAACCAATCAGCACTATTATTTTAAACCAGGGGTGTCCAAATTTGGTCCTTCTGGGCCACAGCACATGCCGGGAATTGAGGATTTCCTTTCTGTGCACAGGTGAGTCAATTAGCATGACTGAAGAAGTGATTTACTCACCTGCATGCAGCAGGGATATGCTCAAATCCAGGCATGTGTGCGGCCCAGCAGGACCAAGCTTGCCCTCCCACAGTTGTAAACCATTGCAAAAAATTTTACATTTCAGAGTGAAACTAATGCTGCAATGTGCATTGATGTTATAGGCAGAGATGTAATTTTATAGTATGTTGCATACAAACAGCTGCTGGATCTTTATTAAGAGTTATCTTAACTTCAATAATTTAACATTTAATTAAAATACACCCTTTTAATGTTCACACAAAACATTGTTTTAACTGAGGAAATCACATTATATGAATACTTACATATTGTGCAATATAAGGAAATTTGCACTATTAAAGGACCACTCCAGTTCAAGAAAAAGATACTTGTATGTCAACTATTACCAAACTTTTAATATTAGCAACTGTGTTAGCCAAGAACATAAACATTGTTTGGGAAAATCTGAATATTTGAAGCCTCTATTTATTAGTACATACATCAATTTTGTGTTACTTCCTCAGAGATGAAACATGAGGCTATCAATGGGGATAGGAATGTGGGTTGCAGGAGCAGTGAACCTTTGTTAAGATAATTGGATAGGATTGAAACCCCTCCCCTCTCACTGGCCATAAAGCAGACTCCTTGTATCAAAGGATGGAACCACATCTCTCCAGAAATGTAAACACACCTCTCCCACACACAAGTTCCATCAAGTATAATTTATTCCTCCATGGTCCTACAGAGGTATCAAAATAATAATTATATATTTCTGTACAGTGGTCCTGCAAAGAAACTATTGAATCACAGGCTGCATATCACTGAATTACAGAATGAAGATTCAGTGTAAACGTATCTCTCTAGTCTTCAATTTCCTCTCTCTCATCTTGCACCCTGTTTATCTCACTCCCATGTTAATTAAAAAAGACACCACATTTAAGCTCACATAAACAAACATTAGCAGCCTTATTAAATTGCAATTCAGTAAATTTAAAAAGGGCTCTATTTAAGCACACAGCATTTTTTTTTTACAGAAGTTTTTAGTTAGTGAACTTCTATCCAAAAGCAAGGTCTTCACTAACTAAAAACTTCTGTAAATAAAATATGCTGTGTGCTTAAATAGAGCCCTTTTAAATTTACCGAATCGCAATTTAATAAGGCTGTAGGTTCCTTAGCTATATACAGTATTATGATCACTGCATTAAGGCCCACTGTATATTGGGAAAAATGTTATATGTTTCGGAAGTAAGTAACAAACTGAAATCACTAGTACCTGTATAACTCAATTACAGAGAAAATCAATATTTTAGTAAATTCTGCTTGTGAATAAGATATTCCAACTTTGTGTCTTTGTCACATTGGCTAGTAACTTGCCTGTCAAAAATGATGGTATCATATTGTATCTTCAATTGTCTGTTCTGTCTCTCTCAGTGCTGTCTCTCTTTTTGGCTTCCCTTTCTCTCTCTCTCTCTCTCTCTGTGCAGCCGCTCCCTCTCTGTGCCCGCTCTCTCTCTGCCTCCTCTCTCAATCTCTTCCTCTCCCCTGCGTCTTCCTCTCCCCCTTATTCTCTCTCTCTCTCTCTCCCTCTCTCTTCCTCCTGCTCTCCCTCCCTACCTCTCTCTCTCCCCCCTCAATCTCTTTCTCTCTCCCTCAACTTTCCCTCCACCCCTCTCTCTCCATCCCCCTCTCCCTTTCTCCCTCTTTCTCTCCGCCTCCCTCCCTCTCCTCTTTTTCTTTCCCCCTCTCTCCCCCTCTCTCTCCCTTTCCCCATCTTTCTCTTCCTTCATATTTCTCTCTATCCCTCTTTACTTCCCTCTCTCCCTCACTTCCTCTTTCCCTCCCCTCCTCTCTTTTCCTCACTCCCTCTCTCTCCCTCTCTCTTTTCCTCCCTCGTCCAGCTCCGCACCTGCCCCTCCGTCCCTTGAAAAAGTAGTATTACTTTAAAGACAGCTTCAATGTACCAGCAAACTAAGTACCAAAGTCTGCTAAAACACCTTTTTAAAGTCAGATAAATCACAAGTTTTTCCCATGACATCAATGGTTGATATGTTTGCAGAATGCCTACAAATCACCTTATATACCCACCAAGCCAGATCACGACACGTGCCATCTTTCATTGGCTACACACTGATAACATCAAAAGTAGGAGGGGATCATAATATTGTGATTCAACCCTGTATGTATATTTAGTCTGCCCATTTCCCTCAATTGGAAAGTAGTTAGAGATGTGGCCAAAGATATGGAATATTAGCTTGTTTAGAGGGCCAACGATAAAACAGAACTAGATGAGTAAATGGGAGGAAGCTGGGTTGAAAGGATTTTCATGTTGTGACCTGTGATCATTGTGATCATTGGATGGGGAGTATACATAATAGATAAAAGACCCTCCACAAATACAGGCTACACCTTAAATACATATTTAGCTGTTTGTGTGCTTATTTATTTGTATATGTGTAGTATTGGTGTGTGTATAACCATTTAGATTTAAAGAGAACTGTGTATTAGCAGCTTGGAAGCAATTTAATGTTGCATTTGTTATGTTTCCAATTAATTATTCTGTATTACAAAATTATTTTTTAATGTTAAATTATTTGTCCTTGCTTTAAAAAACATGTACATCTAATATTCTGTTTAAATGTGAATTTTGCAGGTTTTTGTATATGCTACTTAATTTCATCTTTACAGTTGTCCAGGTAAACAATATTTTAATCTGTGGTATAAATCAGTTAAACCTTACTTTCTATGAGTTGAGCATTCGTAAGTTGCCAGAGCCCGTATGTGAGGCCTTAAGTTAATTAAATATAAAATTGGCGTATTTTTGCGTGCTCTGGATGAGTTACGGGTTACGTGCTTGAAAACTTTGCTAAAACCGGAATTTACAGCCTCCCAAAGCCTTTGATCTTTCACTTCTGCAAGAGTTATGATCGCTAAAATCTAAATCGCTATTCAATTGCTCCAAGGCCGCAAATGGTTTCACATCCGTAAACAGCAAATGTAGGAAAAAATCCTATGAGTGCTAGAGAGGACCCTATTCGTAGCACTGTAAATGCAAATAAAAAATCAATACTGCACTGTAAATAACTGGGAAAGCAATGAAATACATTAGAATGAATTGCACAACCATCTCAAGCTCGCAAATTGGCAGGAAAAAAGAAATTATGTTTCATTTGGGGGTTATATCAGTCTCAGGAATCAATGAGTTAATACATATTAGGTCACCCATGTGGGCTAGAATAGTATTGGCATTCATTTTTATAATTTTGTATTTTTAGGGTTTGCGAGTCCCATAGCATATCGGACCCCCAAACCTAATTGATTGACTTGTAACCTCCATGTTTACTGCTGTAATGATGGCGGTCTCATTTTCTATTGGCTGATTTAAAATGGGAGGTTACGGTCTTGCTTAATTGATGATATTCCCACCCTGAACTGCTAATAAGGAGTGAATAGTTTAGAGTCAGCTTTCAGCCCGTAACTTGCGGGCTCCTTCAATTAAATAGCACCAGAATCAGAGAAGAACAGGAGCCCACAGCACACCCATAGACATACAGCCTGTATTCCACTAGATGCAGGTTTGAAATTTAATAGGGCTCTGTGTTTCTCCCGTGTCTTAAAGGGGAAAGTACAACTTCTTGTCTCCTTTCCATTCAGATCAATAGAGTTGTCTATTATGGCATATGTAGGTTTTTAGGTAGAAGGAATTGTCAAACTAGTTGGGTGGTCTTTATTTAATTGGTATTTAATATCAAACTGATTATAGTTCCAGGATGATTTTAATATTCTAGAATCAATAGAAGTTTTTCAAATGAATTACAATTTTCTGAAAAGGGAGACTGTAAAGTAAAATGAGATTCTAAAAGCAGATTATAAAGTAGATTAAATAAGTTTTAAATGTTTAATTTTCTACTTGTTTAAAAGACATACTATATGCCTACAGAAGCAGTCCTGTCATAATTCAGATGTTTTACTTCTCACCATCCACAGCTGTATCACTGACTGATATATGCTTCTATCCTGTGTTTTTATTTGTTTACCTGTTATGAATCTTTTAAATTAGCATTTGGATGACTGGAGGTGAGGTGTGTCTGTTTTATTAAGTAGGTTTTAAAAGTCTACTTTTGATGTAGCTCTGATAAAAGAGAGAATACTATACCATGGTGTAGGAAATGGATGTGCATCTATTGCCTGTGGAAAGAATGGCAAATACTGCAAAGTATGTGCCAGCAAAAAAATGGTTTACAAATTAATAATACTTTTAAATTCTGTTTCATTGGAATTAATTTATGAGTAGGAAAGCAGGCTGTTTGTTACTGCCATATATGGAATTAATTATAACATTTGTACAAAAAAATTAACCAGGCAAACTTATAGCTCAACCTATCTATTTGTTTTTATGTTTAAACATGTACATCACTATCTAGGCTAATTTTGAACTGCACAATAACATTACGATGGAATATTTTTGTTGAGGAACTCCTAAATAGGATGTAATATTTAAAGAATTAAAAAAGGAACTTTAATTAAGATAAATATAAAATTTTAAAAAATGCTGCTGTTAGAGACCAATCAAAGACCAGAATATATAAGCTCTTTTGTTATCATTTAAATGTAGTAACAAGTAACAATTATTATCATTGCTAGTATACAAAGTAGAAAGGAGAAGAATAAACCTATATCCCTCACAGGGAATATCCTCTCTGGAAGGTATATAGCCCCACAGCTTTCTAAACAGCCCTAATATGTATCAAAAAGGACCTCCGTGACCACAATTCCTAAGGAACGGACCATTCCTCTAAAAAATTATTAAGTATCTCTTATCTAAGTGTTCCCTCAAAAATCAAGAAAAAATCAAACTGTAAATAGATCTTTAGTTCTTTATATACATCCTTGAAATGGGTATAGAAACTGTTTGTTAAATTATATCAACAGATAGATATACAATGGTCAGCACTTATTGAGTAAGTAACATACTAGCACAACCAAAGTCTCAGTCAAATCTTTAAACCAACAAAGCAATGCCTAACAAAGGCATAGAGGTGCTTTTAACAAATATGGTACCTGAAAAAACATTTTGCTAGACCAAATAGCTTTATCAAAGGTCAGTGCTTTATTTAAGCACTGGCTAGTGCAAGGGAGGTTTTGGTCAGTTTGAATTGTGTGAGAAGCTTAATTTTAAACTGCAAGTTCTGCTCTGGACAGCTATAAAACATATTCTTGACAGTTATTTCTGTTAGGATAAAACTATAAATCCAGCTCTTGTCAGTTATTTTGGCAAGAGTACAAGCAGATTACACCATGTCTTCATTTAATGTGACTGCTGTTGCCCATCTGAAGAAGCAAGTCTTAATTCATGGGACTGACTGGCTTCAAAGCTAGTTCTGAATATTACTATTGAAACTAATCTACCTGAAATTAAGGTGAACAGACACACCTTAAGAAAATACTGACCAAAAGATAGGCTAACTCCTTTTTCTTTTATTTATAAGAGAATAAGGAGGCCCAGTTTAAAGAGAAGTGCTGAATTGAAAGATAAAGTTCAAATACAACTAACAGAAACACTAAAGAATTCATATTAAAAGAAAAAAAATCTAAATCACTAGAAAATGTACTAACTATTTGTACTAACCATTTATGTAGATCCTGATGATCTACAATTTGATCCTACAATTGTGGATGGCTTTGGAGCTGCTGCCTTCAGTGATGCCTTCAGAGATGGTTAGCCCAACTATCCCAGCTGCTGCTTTCTTGTACCCTGCGGAAGATGATCTCAATGTTGAAGAGGACTAGCTGCCTAGGATCGCATCAGAAAAAAGACCTGTATTGAAAGGTCACCATCAGGAGTTGAATCAGTGCTAGGAAGAGTCATTCCAGAGTCATCGCAGAAGGATACAGCAAAGACCAGGTGTAATGATACAGGAATCACAAGGTTGTGGAGACCAGTAGCCAAGGTCAGCAATAATCCAGTTTAGCAACTTGTAGGTGAAACAGGAACAAGCTTTATTGAAGGAATCAGGAACCAACAATAATCTGGCAAGGATACAGACAGGAAGTGCCTTATATAGGCCAAGAACCAGACAGCTGACCAGACACAGCTAAAGAGAGTTGTCACTGATTTCATTGCTTTTAGAGTCAAGGTATCAGATCTCAGGCAAATCTGCAAGAGGCAGGCTGGTGTACCGGTAGGGAAGAGGTCCAGCAACATGCAAACCAGGGTTCGAATCCCAGCAGAGTCAATTCCTCACACCAGGTCATCATCGATGGAGTCGCAGTAAGTGCGATATTGGCAGGATGTTAGACCAGATACTTAGAGGGACATTATTTTGTCAATAAAAGCTCAGACACAGGTTATTATTAAAAAAAAGAGTAAGAATGAATTTTTTATTGAGAATTGACAAAATATATGTATTTGGTAATGCAATGGGGAGGGGGTGACCCAGTATAAGGTTATTAGGTAACCAGACAACTGCCAGCACATTTTGTGATGTGTGAAGAAAGCATAGTCTACTGCCTTCCAAACAATATGAAAAGCTACCTAGTAGAAAACATAATGAAAGAAGAAGGCATGATGTTCACTCTTGGAGGCATTGTACACTACCATCAAAGTAGAAGGATGCACATTTTGTCAAGAGAATGTATTCACGACCTTTAATGAAAAGAAAGTAGGCCATATTATACATATGGAGATTGTTAAAATGCATATTCACAAGGAGGTCATCAAGTCATAATAGCCCTTTGGAGACGGGTTCCTGTTCACAATTGTCACGTCAGGAGGTGAATACTGCCAGACACAGGCAACACAAAGAGAGAGAAAGGTCAATATTACTTTCTCCTTTGGACAGTACACTTCATACACTCTCTTCTTAATGCGCTTTCAAGCTACCCATGGGTGATGGGGATATGAGAAGACACCACTCATTCCACAAGAACATAGTAGAAAGTGGTGCATCATCTCAGGATTTAGCACATCCTTATCTGGATACAGACACATTTTTTGCCAGTAGAATTGGCCTTAGTCAAGAAACATAAAACAGGGCTTTTACGTGGGATTTCAGGAACAACACCCATGTCTATGCAATGATTATTTCAGGGTTTTAAAGCTTTTTTGAGCAAAATAAAGAAGTCAATTTAAAGGGCTTGTGTGGACTCTCAGCAATTTCACCAACTTAATGTATCAGTTCATGTGGCTACGGCCAAGACTGATTATTGACTGAGATTATTGATGGTAAGCAGGATTCAGTAACTAGTACTAGCTAAATTATGAAGGTGGCAGGCATAACTCTTAAAAATCCTTGTTATCCTCTATTGGGCCTATAAGTGGTATATTTTAGTCATCTTCCTTTGGATCAATTTATTGAAATAAAATCTGATGATAAAAAAGTGGCTTCTAAGAAAGAAGAAGAGAGGAGGTGCAGGTACCGTAAAATATCACAAGACATTTGTCAATAAGACATTTGCTAATTGGTTACAGGCCTGTGTCATAGAAACAACCTGAGTGTGACTCAGAACTTTTTGGTTACTTGGACCAAATAGACGGGATTCATATGGAGAATTGGCCTGGTGGCACTACGATGAGAGATTTCTGCAGTGGTTAGTGGTGAGATCAGATATGCAATGGGATGATAGAGATATGGGCCTTGAGGCCTTGCGGCAATTAGCTCCTGCCAGTTTTAAATTGAATGCCTCCATGTCTGGGAAAAAAAGTATTTTGTCATGTATTTAGTGAGAATTTTTACAAATGGGGATTGTCATGTAAGTTTCGACATGATTGTTCTGAATGAGGCCTTAACATTCTCTTTTTCATTGATTTAAAAAAAAACTAAATTACAAAAGGCAGATGGCTTTACTGTAAAAAGGATAGTGTGAAAGTGTTAGTAGAAAAGATGCAACCTTGGTTAAGGGCAAACCCTTTGCAAAAATCGATGGAAGAGGATGCTTCGGGCAGGATGGCTAGTCTATTTCTGCAGTTGGCTATTGATGATTTGATGTATCCTCTTTTGGGTTTAGTGCCTAAAAAAAAGTAGGTTGTTTTTTTATGATGCATTATTTATCACACCCAAAAGGAGCATCCGTTAATGATGGCATTGGGAAGGACCTGTCATCTGTCACATATTCTTTTTACTCAAGCTGTTAACTTGGTTAAAAAGTCTGGACATGGTACATTGCTGGCAAGGTATATAATGAGTCAGCTTTTCGTTAATGCGAGTACATTTTGACATGTTAAAAAAGGAGTTTTTTGTTGACCAATGGGTTGTGCAATTTCATGCACATATTTAAAAAAATGTATAATTGGTAACAAATTGTCAGTCAGGATTATATACATTATTTCATTACTATTTTTTTTTATTTGTGAGTCCTGCTACCTCTAGAGATTGTGCACTTTTACTAAAATCTTTGTCAACTATAGCAATGGATTTTGGTATACCTTTAGCAGTGGAAAAAACAGAGGGCCTTACTCAAGCTTTACATTTTCTTGGTATTCAAATAGACACCCTAAAAATGGAATGTAGGTTTTCATGTTAGATTTAAACGATACTGTTTTTAAGGTACTCAAGGCAACAATGGTTACTCTGCCTGAAATGCAGTCATTGGTATTAAAACTGAATTTTGAATGTCAGATCATGCCTACGGGCCGGATTTTTCTAAGATCTTATTAGCTGCCACTGGGGTGAGTCTGCCACATCATGTGAGAGTTACAACTCAACATAAGGCAGATCTGAATGTTTGGTTAGTCTTTTTGAGTCATTGCATTTGTAGATATGTCATTATTCATAATCCCATGCAAATTGGGGCATATCTTCCATGTCATTGGTGTGCTAAATAATGGCTTGAGTGGAGTTCAGACATTTTAAGGAACCTTAGCAACTGTTCCAATAGTGGAGTCAATTTCTCTATGGGGTGATCATTTTGTTCACTCTTGGGTGGAGCCCATTTTTGATGTTGTTTAAATCTTCATGGTTGGTAAAGAAGTTTCCTGGGCATGTGGCTCCATGAGGCCTTAAATAGTTTGGGCTCTGTGGTGGTCAAGGGTAATCACCTCTGTTATTTTGTTATATCTATCAAGCTGTGGCCTATTTTAGTCCAACTTTGGTTTTCTGTTACATTATTTACGGGTTTTGGTTTATTTAATTACTTTTATTTTATTTAATTATTTATTTATGTACTCAAAAAATGCATGTATGGGTTACATGGCTGCTAATGCTGTTAATTTGTTACATACTATACAATTATATTACTGTCATGACTGATTTTAGGACTCCCCTGATACCCACAGGCAACCCTGCTATTTTGGACTCTGGGATACTGGGTTGCTAATATACAAGGGTATTAAAACAGATGTGAGACTTTTTGTAAGGAATGTTGTCATGATCCCCTGATCATCCTTTGAGTTTAGTAATTGTTATTTAATATGTTTTTATGTTAAGTTGATTACCTTATGTATGTTGGTTACTGTATGTTATGTTGCTTCGCTATGTGTGATTGACTAGTGATGTTTGATTCTGTATGTTGCATGTTTGGTTCATGAAGTGTTAAATGATTTAGAATGTTGTGTTGTCAGTCTGTAACTGAGAGAGTGAGTTGCTGTGTTGAATGTCTTAAAGAAGATACAGTATATGTTCCTAAAGAAAGGGAAAGTGACCTCTTGAAGACATATACTCCTAAAGAAAATGGAGTTAGCATAACTGTGTGACTGAAGTGGATATTATGATGCCTTGCAGATGAGGCCTTGTCAATGGTAATTAATACAAAATCCAGAAGATACACAGACTTTTGCAGAGTGTTGTCAGCTCAAGTTTAAATGTACATCTATTGAACCTGTTATGAATTACAAAAACAAGCAGTTCCTGATTTTTATAATGCTTAGACTGAGTTCATATTATTTTTGAATGCTGCATGTGAGTAAGGGCATTTAAAGAGACATCAGTTGTCTTGGTGAAGGATCAAAAGAATCTGAAATTTCTGCTGGGCCTTATCAAGCCCGACTGAAGAAGCAGATCGTAACAAATGTGAAAATTTGTCTTTCACTAATGTGTCATGTTTAACGAATTTATGTGTGCTCAGAATGTGGTAAGCAAATGCTAAGATATGATACTATTAGAGAGTGCAGTGTAATTTTCCTCATTATAAAGTTTTGTGTCATGGCCTGTGTTCTTCTCATATTCTAACTAAAGGGATCTGATTGTGCCTGCATCTTCAGGAATGATATCCGGATCTGAATTGTTCGCTGGACGTTGAGATATTGAAAACAAAAGGCACAACCTAGAGAGAGAAAATTGAGGTGCAACTCTCAGTCGTAACATCTACTATCACAGATGACAGCTGGGAATGCACAGTGTTTTTGTGTATATGTCAAAACCATGACAGAAATGTGCAAAGATTTAATGTGTCTCACACGATGACCAGAACTCATTGCCTTAAAAGTTTTGTATCCACATATGAAATTTCCCACGCTGTTTGTGTAGAGCCTCAGTTCAAAAGGATCACTGTAGTTCAAGAACTGCACATTTGTGAAGTATGTAACAAACTAACTACATTGACAGCTATGTATAAAAGGAGCATAGAATATATTTGATTAGAACATTCAATTTTTTTTACCATTTTGTTTACCATTTTGTCGGGTTTTATCATTTCCTTATAGCTGACAAAAAGAAAGGGATAGAGGGAGGGGTGAGATGGATTTAAAATATATTTGGATCTTATTGAACTTGCCACCTATGCCCTTCCCTCACACATTCTTAGAAGCAATAGACTTGCAACAATATTTGCAAGCCCAGCACTCCTGAAATGCAAGCACCTCTCTCACACATATAACCTTCACCAAAGTGTCATGCATTAATTCAGGGACCAGCAAAGGCATGCATTGTTTCACCTAATTATACTCTTATTCTTATTTTGTGTTCATTGCAAAGTCTACATTATACTTGGATTACGCAGATTATGTCATGGGGGAGTTCATTTTAGACTGCTAGTCTGTCTGTAGCTTGAGGGGAGGGTTGTCCTATGCAAGCTTATTTTGCTATTGAGTTCTGTTGCCAAGTGTGTTTTAGTCTGCTTTCAGCAACACTAAATATACAATTTTATCTGAATCCACAGTCCCTCTCACTCCTCCCTGAACCTCCCTAGTCATTGTAGGAACTAAAGCAAAATGGCAGAATTGTGAATACAATAGTTAAGGCTGCAGTTAAGGCACAATTATGTATTTTTAGCTGTGTCCTTAAAAAGAGCATATTATAAATAGTGGCCTGTTAAAAGTGCTTTATTCTTAAAATGATTTGAGCTTGACTCTTATACCTGTCAGTTTTATATAAAATTAGATTGAAAACTACACCGCTAGATCCTAGGCTATTAATTAGCAATTAATTGCAAACATTGCCCATAAGAAAAAGATCATGCAGGATCAGAAATGTTGATTATCAGACAAAAAAAGCATTCTTCAATGTAAGTTTAAAAAAATATATGTTTTAAATTATACCCATTCGTAGAACCACTGATATGTACATTTAATACATTAAATTCACATATTAAAAATTGCAATTCATTTTATTTGGTTTGCAGATAGATTAAATTATTTCTCAGTGCTAGAATGTAACAGTTAAGTAGCTTATCTCCTTTATATTCAAGTATATGCAGTTACATATCACAATGAGATATCGCGCTTAATAGAACTGCCCATACAGGGACATTAATTTTAACCCATCATTGTTATGCTTGGTCTTCTAGGACTCTTTACATGATAAACTAACACTTTTTAAATCCTCCCATGTATACAACCAAATAATTTATATATATATTTTGTATGATTTGTTGATTTTTGCTACAAGAGAGTATGGCACCAGCTGGGCATTCTTTCTAAAAACTAATATGTGCCCACAGATATAAATTGGAAAGTCAACATACATCATAGTAGAGAATGGGCTATTCTCACAGCAACACAGGATTCTGAGAATGTTAAATCAATTTCCAAAATGTCAGTGGGTGCTTGCAGGGTTAAGTATCTATGCAGTGTGTGGAACCTTGTCAGGGTCCATGCTCATTTATTTGTCAGGACAGCACACTTTCTTATCTTACTCTGTGATATTTCTTCTCTTCTTCACATGTCAAAATCAAGCTTCAGTTTAGATTTGTTCATTCAAGGTCAGTGGTTCCAAGTTTTTATGATTCTAGAAGCCTTTAAGAAAACTCTTGACAGTGCAGCAGATTAATGTCCACAGCAACTCAGAATTATTAAAACATTAATTCAGTGTCCAAAGCTGAGTTGAGATTTTAAATTGTAGAACAAAAAGCTCCTGTCAGAAACTTTAATGTGCTCAGCTAAAATGTATTAATAAGTCTTTCCCTTGGGTTTGTCTTAATGTCTGTCTTAGAGGTGTCATGTGGAACTAGCCATATTTAGTCTGTCAGACTTTACAATTTCAACAAAGGTCAGACTCAAATTTGAAACAAAATGCAAGACTGCACATTTTTTATTATTGTTCACAGTTTTTTACTTTTTAGATATTGCTAAACAATATTATGCAGAAGAACATGTGTACATAACAATTGCAACACCCTACATGAACTTAGACTGTTGAAATAGGTTTTTAAAAATATTTTTGCTTTTTACAATATAGAAACATAGGTTTGATAGCAAATAAGAACCAAGAGGTCCATCTAGTCTATTAATTTGACAAAAGTTGTAAAACCTGTATATATTGGTTCTATAGCATAGAGTGGAGAAGGGCCAGTGTGATAAGTAAAGCAGAAAGACAGTTTTGGATTTGTTACAGCAATTATGTCTGCAACCAAGAGCAAGAATGTGGTCATAGGAGCAATTGGTCAAGCCAAATGATTATAAACTCTACAATGTTAAGTTGACAGAGATATAGGTGGGTGATATATGATCCATATTCCCTTATCACTCCTTATCTATTCTTGATCCCCTCCAGTCTGACTTCCAGCCCCAGCACCCCATAGAGACTGCTCTCACAAAAATCACTAATGACCTGCTCACCACCAAGTTAAAAGGTCACTTCTCCAATGTAATTCTCCTGGAACTCCCTGTCACATTCAATGCAGTTGATCATCCTCTTCTTATGCAGATTCTCCAATCATATGGTGTCTTTCACATCTCTCTCATGGTTTACATCCTATCTAAAAAATCTAACATTTAGAGTGTCCTTCTTTGGTGCCTCTTCTTTCCTGGTCCCACTGACTGTTGGCATATTCCAAGGTTCAGTCCTTACCCCACTGCTCTTCTCCATTTATCCTTTCTCCTTTGCTACCCTAATACAATCTTTTGGATTTCAGTATCATCTTTATGCAGACAACATTCAATCTATCTCTCAGCACCAGACATATCCCACTTTCTTCTAGTACATGTTGCCAACTACCTCTTAAACATAACCATCAACTCAAACTCAGCATTTCAAAGACTGAGCTCTGAATCTTCCCTTTACTCAAATATGCCTCGCTGTCGACAATGCCATAATCACACCCACCTCTCAGGCCCTCTGTCTCTGGGTTCTGTTGTACCATGTCCTCTTTTTAATTTCTAACATCCAATCAATAACTAAATCATGTCATCTTCACAAGACACAACTATAATTCTATCATTCGCTCACCATATATTGCCTTGACTATTGCAACTAGCACCTTGCTGGTCTTTGCATCATCTGTCTGTCTCTACCCTAATTTATAATAAACATCTCCACTAGATCATCTGTGAAAATCAATACTCAGTGTCTGCATCACCTTACTGTCATTCACTCCACTGGTTTCACATAGCGTCCAGAATAAAATTTAAAATTTTGACCGTAATGTATAAAATCCTCCTTATATATCTGGTCCCATCTGGAAATACTCCCCAACCTTCCTTTTCTTCTATCCTGTTACCTACTCTTACTTGCCTCACTCCTTCAGATAATCTTTCTTCTTCAAAAATGCATTAAAACACATCTGTTTAAAGAACCTTGTCACTAATACCCTTTATATGCACAACTGCATACTCTGTAAAATTGATCAGACACACAACTTACAGTGTAAAACACAGCCACCTCCACTTACATCAGCTTACTGCCTAAATTACTGCCATCTTGCATCTGTCACCCTCCTGTCGCATACTTCACCCTAACCTTCTATATTTTAAGCACTGCAGAGCAGGGACATCAACTCTGTTGCATTATGCTGTCTGCTGAACCATTTGTATTGTATTTGTATTGTATTTTACCTATACTTGTACTTTACTTTTACTTGCATTATAATTGGTCTATATCTTTTGTAATTTGCAAATTGTCCCCACTATACTTTATACATAGCATTCCTGAAAATGCTAGTGTTTTATAAATATTAAGTAGTATATATTAATGTTTTATCATGGCATCACCAGGAGACTAGATATTCAGGTAGGTGTGAAATGCATACAGAAAACCTGAAGTTATGAATTGAAGTAGCTTATTCCAATGAAAAGCGGCAAGAATTTTATGAAGCAGGGATTGGGCACAGAGAAGGAATGGGTCTGTGAAAGTTGAGAGTGTTTAGTATCATAGAGAGGACTGGGGCACCAATAATGATATTGGAGAAACAGGGAAAGGGAGGCATACAGTATAATACTTTGTTCCACAGTGAGACACTGAATACACAGTACCTCTACCAATTGCTGGACCTATGATCATCTGAAAAGCCAACATTCTGACTGTAACAATATGGAAAAAAAGCATTCAGTGCCTGCGCATAACTCAGGAAACCCAGAACCTCATTGCAATGCTATTTTTCACCTCATCCAATCAGCAGTCACTGAAACAAGATATGAAAGCCATAAAAAAGCCAAAGCTGAATTCACCTAAAAGAAAAAAACAGCAAGCTCTATACTCTTACATTCATAATATATATCCCCCCCCCCCCAGAACAACTCCCTTGGCATAGAATAAGGCATGCAATAAGGCTAGAGTTGCTAATGGGGAAAAAAGTTCTCATCTGCCTGCTGGTGTGCTTCCAGATTGATAATCCTTTGTTACCATCATGGCCTAGGTGTGTAGGATCTGTGAGGATGGGGGGGACACAAATCCTCCCAATATTTTATGATGAGGAAGACAGGGCTCCCTTTCTCCATCTCCTCCACACCTATAAAGATATATTTTTTCCTACCCACTCTTGCCTCCCCCCACTGTATGTTTCCCAGTTGTCTGTTTTAAACCCCATGTGTTTTTCAATCCCCTCCCCCTCTGTCTTTCTCCCACTTTTCTGTCTTTCTCTCTAACTTTTTTCCCTTCTCTCTCTTGTCTACTCCTTTACTGTCAGTCTTCCCATAATTTGTCTATAATCCCCCATTTTGTATTTCAGTTCCCTCCCCATCTGTCTCTCTCCCGCTTTTCTACTATTCTCTAAACTTGTATGCCTCCTTCTGTCTTTCTCTCACTCTTCCTCTCGCCCCCTCCCTGTCTTGTCTTCACCACCTTCCTCTGTCTCCTTCACTGTCTGTCACTTTTTCTCCTCTCTTGTCTCTGCATCTCCTCTATTGTCTGCTTTCTGTGAGTCCTCCACCCCTTTGTCTTCCCTTGGTCTCTCCTAACTCACTCTGTCTTCCACCCCCTTCCCCATCTGTCTCTCTGCCCTCTGTCTCTAAACCAATCAATCACATTCTCTCTGCCCCCTGTTTCTACCCTCCATTTCTCTCCCCTATCTCTCTGTTTACATCTTCCCACCTTCTCTATCTCACTTCATTCCGCATGAGTGGCCTATAATCCATTGATCATTTCCGGGACTTGGATAAAAAATAATTCCATGGATTGGGATAGTATTCCTGTACCTGATTTTGACTAGTAAACTGCTTACATCTAGCATCATCTTGCATATTGCGTTTTATTATCACGGACTCGCATGAGAAGTCTTGTACTCCTTGATTATCAAAATTCTGGCCCCATTGGTCATTATTGTGCCTAGAATACTCCTTCATGGGCCAAATAGGTCTGGGTCAGGTAGAGATGGGGAGTCACGAGTGTATTCAATCATTCTTTCTGTTTGTTTTGTTGTATTAACTATATTTTAGACTGTAACTTCCCAGAATGAAATAACACAAATCCAACAGCACAAATGCAAAAAATCAAGTGCAGTGCAGACATACCTCTCTCTGCTAATCCAAGATGCACCCTGCTTACTACCAGGCAGACAGGAAGGGCAGTGTTGTGCAGTTACATTTGAGAAAAGAGCACACCTCCTTCTCCCTTTTAAAAATATTAAAAATATATAATGGACAATTCTGTGCATCACAACAACCCCTCACTCCAAATACAGCAGGGGTCTTAATCGGGGGTCCTCTGAAGTTAGAACTTTTTTAATTCATTTAGAATCAGGTGCCCCTCAAAAGCATGCACACTCGCCTTACGGATGATCCGGCCATGTATATTCTCTCTTAGTACTTTCTCTTCTACTTTTTCCAAATTTTCCCTGCACTTCTCTCCTATTTCCATTATTCCTAACCCTTTCCTCCTTTCTCTGTCTCCCCATCTTACTTTTGCCTCTACTTTTTTCTTCTCCGCTTTTCTTACTACCTTTTATTCAATATACTGTATTTTATGCTCTTTATCTTTTCTCTCCGCTCTTTTTATTCTCCTGTTCTCCTTAAATTGTCTCAGTATATTCTATTAAATTCTTCTGTTCCATCATCTCTCTCTCTCTTCTTCCTTTTTTTCCCATGACTATTCCTTGTCATCTATTCTCATCCTGGCTTTGTTTTCATGTATTCTCACTCCCTTATGTTATTTATGTCTTACTCTCTTCATTTATTTTCTTCTGTCTCCTCTCACCCTGTTATTTTTTTATAAATATTTTGCTTCTCCTTTGTCTTCCATTTTTTCTTTCTTCTCTTCCTCTATTTTTCCTGTTTACTATGTTTTCTCTTCTCCCCTCTTTTTTCTTCTCTCCTCTTTCTGTTATCTACCCTCTCTCTATACTCTGTACTTCTCTGTACTTCTCCCTCATTAAATACTCTGAAATCTCAAGAAGTACCTCTTTTTATCTTGTAAGGGGGGTGACGTCTTATCTGGTGCATTTGCAGGGAGCAGTATCAGTGTGCATGTGTGGAGGAGATTATCAGCCCTATTAAATCTGAAGCCATAGCGGCATTAGCACACCCGTAAAGGCTGCAGACTTGAAATTCAGCTGCTTTACAGAGCTCAGTAAATATGATATTCTAGTCCATGCAAGTTCCATTATGCGTATTAACACATTGATTGCCAGGATCGATATAACTTGGAAATTAAACCGAAAATAAAGTTTTTTATATTGCAGATTTGCGAGCTTGAGAATGTTATGCTATTAATTGTAATACCGAACATCACTTTCTCTTTAATTAATTTATATTATAAGTACATTAGTTTGTGTATATTTGCATTTACAGCGCTAAGGATAGGACTTTAACTTTCTAGCGGGTCCTCTCTAGTACCCATTGGCTTTTTTGCTCCATTTGCAGGTTATGGGCTTGAACGCCAGTGAATGTGTTGCAATTTAATAGCGTGATTGGAACGTAACAGTTACAGACATGACAAATCAAAGGATTTGCGGGCGCACAGTTTAAATTCCCATGTCCCATAGACTTTTTTCGTTCTTAACCTGCAAGTCATTGATGGGTTGCTTTACGGGGCCAATTTAATAGCCGCAAGGCTTGCGACCTACATTACGGGCTATGGTTTACAACTTAATAGGGCTGTATTTTAGGTAAAGGGAGAATAAGCATGGGCTGCAAGGGATTACATTTTAACTACCTTATAGAGAGTATAAAGTTTATATATTAGCACAGTTCTGTGCAGGGAATTTTTAGCAGTCTGGATGATTTACAGAACCACAATGTCATTTTTTTTCGGCAAGCCACTCAGATCCACATTTCTGTAAACCTCCTACCCCCTGTCCCAAATCAGTAGTGATTCCAGATCACCTGCCGAAAGTATATGTATTTATTATTATTATTATCGTTTATTTATAACGCGCCAACATATTCTGTAGCGCTGTACATAAGATGCGTTCAATACAAAGATACATACAAATTAACAGATAGTGAAACAAGGGGGGCTCTTTGAGTTTGGAATCCAGTGTCCATGGTGCTTTCCCTAAAACACCTTGTGGGAGTGAAACTCGCAGACTTACATCCTAAAGGTATTGTGTGAGGAAAAGGAGGGAGAGAGATTTAAGAGTGTGTTAGGGTGGAAGGTGATAAACTTCTTTGAAGAGATGTGTTTTTAGAGAGGTTTTGAAGTTTTGAGGCTGGAGGATAATCTGGTGGAGCGAGGCAAGGAGTTCCAGAGAATAGGGGCAGCACGAGAAAAGTCCTGAAGGTGAGAGGAGGTGACAAGAGTTGTGGAAAGAAGAAGGTCATTAGCAGAGCGAAGAGGGCGGGTGGGGGAGTATTTGGAGATGAGACCAGAAATGTATGGGGGAGTGCTCTTGTTGAGGGCTTTGAAAGTTAGAGTCAGGATTTTAAAATCTTTTCTGGAGGCTATGGGAAGCCAGTGGATTGACAGAGAGGTGATGCCGACACTAAACGTTGTGTACGGAAGACGAGTCTAGCAGAGGCATTCATAATGGATTGAAGTGGAGATTGTCGGTTGGTGGGTAGGCCAGCAAGAAGCGACACTGCCCCTAAGGATAACTGCAAATCACTTTGATACATTGGCATAAAAAATAATTTATATCCATCACTGTGTTTATATGAGCAATTATTATTGTGAAATAACCTTTTTCTAACTAAAGGGCTGTTATCACATAATATAAATCAATTCAACCATAATGTAATGCTTTTTTTCCAAATGCAATGATTCTAATGTAATCAGACTTTCGTCCACAAGTGATTTTCCTTTACTGTGCTTTAGTCATTTTAATTATACACTTAGCAATAGTGATGTTGCGAACATAAAATTTTCGGTTTGCAAACGCGAACCGCCGCAAATGTTGGCGAACCCGGCGAACCACCATAGACTTCATGGGGCAGGCGGATTTTAAAACCCACAGGGACTCTTTCTGGCCACAATAGTGATGGTAAAGTTGTTTCAACGGGACTAACACCTGGACTGTGGCATGCCGGAGGGGGATCCATGGCAAAACTCACCCACGGAAAATTACATAGTTGATGCAGAGTCTGGTTTTAAGCCATAAAGGGCATAAATTACCTAACATTCCTAAATTGTTTGGAATAACGTGCTTTAAAACATCAGGTATGATGTTGTATCGATCAGGTAGTTTAAGGGTTAGGCCCGCTTCACAGTGACAGACCAAACTCCCCATTTAACGCACCGCAAACAACCGCAAACAGTCCATATGCACAATCGCAAACTCCCCATTTGCACAAGGTTGGATACCAAGCTAGCCATGTCCCGTTCCTTGTCCTCACTGATGTCATTGAAGGTCTCTTCCTCCACCCAGCCACCAAGGGTCCCCGAAAGGTGACAACAAGCCCCCTGGGACGCCTGCTGTGTTTGGTCTTCCACCTCCTCAAAGCCACCTTCCTCCTCTGACTCCTCTTCTTCAGACTCCTCTCACTGTGTTGCCTCTCTCTACATTATTATAAGGTGTGTTAAGTAGTACTACTCTTATCAGTTTAATACCTGTTACGTCACCTATCAGGGGACGTGTATAAGGCCTGGATTTTTGGAACCGGGAGATGGAAAAAGATGCTTGGTTGGTCGTATCACTTCAAATTTGGGGCACTTTGTGACATTAGCTTCTTACGCTCAAACATGTCCTTTACAGGCACCTGGCTATGGGCAGATGAGCAGGAACTGCTCAAGGCGAGAGACGGAGTGGCGGATGGTTGAGAGGGGGTAAGGAGGACAGCAGTGGTTGATGTGGCTGATGATGCTGGACCAGGAGGAGGATGGCGGCTTTGAGTTTGTGTGCTGCTTGTACTCATGTGTTGGTCTGGAGTCACCCAAACATTAGGTCTCAACCTGTAGAGGATAAGGGAACCAGGCTACTCTAGACCTCATTCATCATTACAGGTTTTGACAGATTGGTACTATGCGTGCAAGCTACTGTGACAACAGATATGAGTGGCACTGTGCAATTGCAGAAGTTGGCAGAGTAGACACTGTAGGCCTGACACAGACGCTTGCAGACAAGTAACTGCTATTCAATGTACTACAGTCAAAATTGTATTCTTTGTTTAAATGTGCACTACTGACTGTTACACCAGATATGAGTGGTGGCACTGACTGGGCAAGTGGGCACAGTATACGATGTGAGCCTAAGACACACACGCTGGGAGGCAGGCAAATGAAATTAGATTACACAGAAAAAAGTGTTGTTTTTTTTAAATGTAGAGTGCTGGTACACCACTAGATTGGATTGGTTGAACTTGGCCCAATACTTGTAAGCCTGACACACACCGGCTAGCGGTCAGGCAAATGAACTTAGATTGGCGGTCAGGCAAATTAACTAAGATTTAACAAAATAAAAGTTTTTTTTTTTTTTTTAAGTAGACAACTAGTAAACAAGATTGTATTGGTTGCACTGTGCACACACAGTATAAGTTGTGAGCCTGACACACACACTTGCTAGCAGGGAGACAAAAAAAATTATGTTATAGCCCTAAAAAAGGGCTTTTTGGGGTGCTGTGTTTACAGCAGAGATCTGATGAGTCCTTCAGCACTGCACTGGACACTGAATAAACTTGCCTAGCTATTGATTTCCCTATTCAATCAGCATCACCTACACTCTCCCTCCTCTCAGTAAGACTGCAAGTTAGTTATGATTCCAAAATGGCTGCTGTCCATGAGGTAGAAGGCTCTGGAAGTGAGTGTATGCTGCTGATTGGCTGGAATGTGTCTGCTGACTGTGAGGTGCAGGGTCAAAGTTTGCTCAATGATAAAGTATAGGGGGCGGATCGAACATCGCATATGTTCGCAGTTCGCTGCGAACGCGAACATGCCATGTTCGACGGGAACAGTCCGCCGGCGAACTATTTGCGACATCTCTACTTAGCAATTTTAACCATGGAAATAATTTGAAAGAAGAATCATCTGGTAGAATTTTTAATAGATTGGCTGGGATTCCATTAACTCCTGTAGCCTTCTTACCAGCAAAGCATCCTAGGACCCATCTCACTTCACTGTCCAAGATGTCTGGTTTCAGCTCCTTTGGCAAATTATTGAGGTCATCAATGCTGTTAAGATCCTTCCTGTATATATCTTCAGTGTATTCCTGTCATATTATTCCGCATTTAGTTGGACAAATATTTTCCTGTATTCCACTACCTTTTGTTTTCCTTCTTTTCTGAACTACTTTCAAAGCATCATCAGTTTTTCTTCTTAGTTTTCTTTCTTTTGGGCATAATCTATGTTGCTTTTTACTGAGTGATTTAGCAAACTATGGGCCAACGTTCTTCAGGCATTCTATCTTCCATGCCTAGTTCCTTAAATCTATTATTTACCTCCACTGCATATTCACAGTGGATATTATTTATTTTGCATTTGCTTGGTCTGATGATTTTCCCTCTTTTAATTATAAACTTTGCAATAAGAAGTTCATGGTGCGAGCCACAGTGATCTCCAGGTCTTGTTTTTGCTGACTGTATAGTGCTCCTCCATATTTGACTATGAAGTACAGTATATAGTAAATCTGATTTCTATATTTGCATCTGGTGATGACCATTTGTAGAGTCATCTTGGATGCTTTTGAAAGAGGGTGTTTGCTGTGACCAGATAATTGCAGACTTGAGAGATTTCTGCTAATCTCTGACCTGCTTAATTTTGTACTCCATGGCCAAACTTGCCAACTTCTGACTCTTCAGCATACATGGTTGGAGCATGGACTTGGCTAACTGTGATATTAAATGATTTGCCATGAATTAAAATTGAAGTCATTCTGTCATTTATTGGGTTGTAACCGATAACTGCTTAGGCCACCCTTTGATTAACGATGAGTGTTACTCCATTTCATCTGCAGGATTTTTGACCACAGTAGATCTGGTGGTTGTCTGATGTGAAATGTTCCATTCTAGTTCATTTAAGTTCACTAATTCCCAGGATATTAATGTTTAACCTTGTCATCTCATTCTTGACCACATCTAGCTTGCCTTGATTCATAGCTCTAACATTCCAGGTTCCAATGCTGAATTGTATTTTGCAGCAGCAGACTTTCCTTTAACCTACAGACACATCCAGAGCTGGGTGCTCTCTGGGCTATGGCCCAATCACTTCATTACATCTGGTTCTACTCATACTCACCCTCTTCTCTTCTGTTGTGACTGGTTAGATGATAGCCAATCACAATAGAGTATACTCATCTCAGGGGCTTATATTAATTTTATTTAATCTTTGGTTCTTATCAGATCACATGCTAATAGCCCATGTTCACATCAAAAACAAATGTAAAAGATGATATCATGGAGGATATAGAACCTTACTAACTTAATATTCATAGAGGGGTTGATAAACAAATAGAATGATCATGTGGTAAAAAGTTGCAAAAGTATTATTTAGCAAAATAAAATGGATGTATATCTCAAGGAGCATTGTGCTTAGAAAAACTTGCCAGCAGCCAAGGTTTATTTCTCTTTAAGCTTTTTTTTTTATAGAACCTGTTTTTAGAGATAAGGTGTTCCAATAAAGAGTTAAACATAAAGCTTTTTTTTCCAATAATATTGCCTACCATATTTTCTTATGTGCAGCCCAGTACCAAAAAGTGTTCATTGTGAGAATAAACTGTTCTGGTCTCAGGCAGTAAAAGGTCAAGCTGGCACAGCAATGAGCTAAACAAAAAGAGATTAGTTATTGCACCAATGCTTTGTGACCTTAACCAATAAATTCTTCCTAACAGATAATCATAATTCTGTCTGCCCTAGTGGGATGAGAGTAATAATTTAATGTCTGTGGAAAATATGGCAATCACTTAGCTCTACCCTCCGAGGAATTCCTGTAGGTAATTCAGTATTAGGACTTTATAAGGAATCCTATCCAAGGTTGTCATACAATACTGCAGTTTGATTTCCATGCATTTTTCTAATTCTATTGTTATAATTTACTAGCTACTTGCCGTCAAAAATGATGGTAGTTAAATGTGTAGCATGGAAATGCTGTTTTCCACCCAAGGCGAGTGTTTCACCCTTGTTACCTTTATTTTTTTTATATAGATTGTTTTTCTATGTAATAATCTATATGTTTTCAAAAGGATAAGAAATTATTGCTTTAGTAATGTATTTGTTTATTGTTGTAACAGGCAAGTAGTATAGTAGTATCTATTAGCAAATAAGTTATAACTTTTTTTTATTGTAACGTTTACAGCAATAATATAACACTGTATGAACTTTGTTTGTAAACCATTGTAAAACATTACATGTATTTTAACAAATATGTATTTTGTTTTATTGAATCCAGAGGAAGGCAAACAAAAAAAAACAAGTGAAATGTAGCCAATTGTCTCAAATGGGATAAAATTGAATTCCTCTCTGACCCCAGATAATGGTTATTGGATTACCCCCGTATCAATACTCTGTGTGTAAGTATACATGAAAACTTGAAAAGCACTAAATACATACATTAAACTTCATATTAAAAAACAATACAAGAACCTCATGATAAAATACAATGCAAGGGATAAGTGAACTGAATAGTATTAGGTAGTTGAAAAAACTTTCTAAATGCTTGTATTGAATCCAGAGGAAGGCAAAAAGAAAAACAAAACTAGTGAAAATGTGGCAATTTTTTCCAATAGGTAAAAAAAAAAAATTCCTTCCTGAACAAGATTCTGGTGATTGGATTACTCCCTGGATTAATATTATCTCTTTAATTATACATGGAAATTGTAAATGCTGTAAATACATACAGCTTAATCAAACACATTACAACTGTGGAAAGGAATTTGAAATACATGCAGAAATCAATTTGAAATACGTAGGCAAAAAGTATTAAGTATTACATGTTATTTAAAAGATGTTTAAATTACGAAATCAAACATATATACATAGTCCCTGTTTCAATAGGCTTTCAGTTATTACACAGGTAAATACATACAATGAAAGTTTTTAGCAACTAAAAGTTAATGTAACAGCAGAAATAATGAAACAGCTAACAACTGTATAAACAACTTTCAAATACAAGACTGTTGAATATAGACAATGCAAATAGTAAGGGATGGCATATTGTTTTGAGGAGTGCTTTGTCAAAAAAAAAAATTCTTGTTGCTTCTAATGTAATTTAGGAGTGGTTTCTCTAAAAAGAGCCAACACAGAAGACAAATAATGTTGTCTCTGCGATGTAACCACTGTTTTTTCTTTTTTGTTGTAAATAGTGTTCCTCTAAAAACAGCCCAGCTGACAAATAATGTAATTGGGATGTGTCATAACTCAAGTTGGCCACTAGTTGTGCCTACCAGGAGGGACTGTTATATACCAATAGCCGCCATCTTGGGGCTGGTATATCATCCACAGTTGGTGCCATATGGAGAGTAAGAGTTCTGGGTTTAGGAGACCCACTGTATATTGTGTTATGGGTTATAATATGTTAGTATTATATTGTATATTGTATTATGGAGTGATAGCTATGTTTTAATTAGTCAACTCTCCCCCATTGTATAAACTCTCAGTCAGGAGATGGCCATATGGTCCTTAGTGTAAACAAAGGAGATAGCAGAACAAAGAGATTTGCCAGACTGCCAGGCACCGTAGGACAATGGTATAGTATGGGGTTTCCCAGCCACAAGCCCAGAGGCATAGTCCAGGAGCTGAAACAGGATGTGTCCAGTCTGAGACCCAGACCAAAATGAACTAGTAGCCATGCCTTGGGGAGGCCCTGGGGGAGGAGACTAATAAGTTCCCACAAATTACTCCTGTGAGAATGGCCAGAGGGGAATGAGGGTTTGACTAAGAGTAGCCACTCCCTCCACTGTTTGTGCGAGATGTGTTAAATATGTTTGTTTCAATAAAATAGGTGTTCATAATTTTCATCAAGACGTGGCGTGTAGATGTATTATTTACCCGGAGACATATGCTTGCAGTAAGATTCGTCAGACTTACTGTCAATATTGCTCAGTCTAACCCAAGGCTGAGACATGATGTTCCTGTAATCAAAGCTACCTAGGTCCAGAGTCACCCAAATCCGGTCAACAGACCCCAGCCAGAGAGTGGGTCATGATAGGATGTAACTACTGTTTTTTTTTTGTTTGTAGTTATTCAGAATGGCACATACAGCATTCTATGTGAAAGAGTGGTCCTCTACAAACAGTCCAAGTGACATAAAAGTTTGTCCTCAAAGTACAACCACTGTTCAGTATTTTTATTTTTTTTGCATTGCTTGAGACTGGTACATATAGTTCTCTATGTGATAGTGGCCCTCTGAAAAGAGCGCAAGAGACATAAAAGTTAGTCCTTGAGATATGACCACTACTTTTATCATTTTTTTTTGTTATAGAATTTACAACACTTCATAGTAGACAATATTTTTAGTAAATACTCGTCCATCATCTAATAATTCACCCTGACTTGCTTTTTTTTTTAATATAAACTTTAATTTCTTCTTGTTTTTTTAATCTTAAAAATGCCACATACAGTTGTCCATGGGAAAATACAGGTTCTTCTAAAAAGAGGCCAACAGAGTTAAATGTTTGTCCATGGGTTTTATGAATTGTCATAGCAAATGCCATAATAATGGGAAATTGTCTCCTTTGAAATATGAAAGGCAAGCTAGTCTTACGTGGAGCCAAATCTATTCATGGTATGAAAACTGCTTCACCTTTACGGGTCCCATTCAGAATTTCTGCATGAATGTAATGGTCTCTTAAATACTGAACATTTAATCTGATCCCATTACAAAGTCCTTTTTTGGGGTTCATATTTTTCAGTAACATGACAATTGCTCCTTGTTTTGAGCTGTAAAACATGTGGTGGCATTTCAGAGGGAGTTAATGAATTGATACATTCAGTACATTCTGCTAGAACAGAATCAGCACTGTGATTATTTTTTTGTGGTGCATCAATGAATTTCAAAATGTTGTTATTGAGATCCAAAGCATCTTTATTTTTTGAGGTTAAGATTGCTTTGTGCACCAGGAACATTTGAAAGTATTAAATGTAAGCAGAAATGCTCGATGTCTCTGGGATTTACTGTATACATTCTGGTAATGATTTTATTACCACCCTTTTGTCTATGTTTCCATTTGCTGTGGAGGAAAACATAATGATAGGGAATTTCATTGTATAAGTTTTCCATTGACTCAACAAATTTTGAATTTAGGATAAACCAACATATTTTGAATTTAGGATAAACCAAGCAGTAAGTGTGGTTTGTCGATGTTCACTTTGTGTGAGAACATTTTATTCATTGCCACTATGAAAGTAAACTAATTGTCTTTCTGGCAAATGTACAGCTAATCAATATACAGCATGTGATTGATCATGCATTTCAAATTATAGAAGGCGCCACATTGCTTTTGGTGCACTGACATGAGATGCCAGATCATCATCTACATGAGATGCCAGTTCATCATGCACTAACCTTTTCTTGTTCAGTTGGTCCCCTTTTTATGACAACAGTTGCGGCATCATATCTGTTTTAAATAGATTTGTAGACATATTTAATAGATTTAATGGAAGTGCAAGCTTCCACATTAATGTGTGCATTATAATCCTTTAAGAAATGTGGATTATGTGGCACCACATAGGTGTTATCTACATCTTTTCCTTGAATGATGGCCTTTGGCCCTTTTCTTCATCTATACACCACAATTTGAAAAAGTTTCCATACATGGTGATTGTGGATTTAAATGTCCACATGGCTCATGAATTATACGGTGTGTTACAATTTAATATAGAGTGGCATGTAGTGATGTCCTGAAAATCAAATTTTGGGTTTGCGAACAGCAGACGCGAACTTCATCAAATGTTCGCGAACGGGCGAACATCGGCGAACCACCATAGACTTCAATGGGCAGGCGAATTTCAAAACCCACAGGGACTCTTTCTGGCCACAATAGTGATGGGAAAGTTGTTTCAAGGGGACTAACACCTGGACTTTGGCATGCCGGATAGGGAACCATGGCAAAACTCCCACGGAAAATTACATAGTTGATGCAGAGTCTGGTTTTAAGCCATAAAGGGCATAAATCACCTAACATTCCTAAATTGTTTGGAATAACATGCTTTAAAACATCAGGTATGATGTTGTATCGATCAGGTAGTGTAAGGGTTACACCCGCTTCACAGTAACAGACCAATCTCCCCGTTTAAAGCACCGCAAACAACCGCAAACAGTCCCTTTGCACAACCGCAAACTCCCCATTTGCACAAGGTTGGATACCAAGCTAGCCATGTCCCGTTCCTTAGCCTCACTGATATCATTGAAGGTCTCTTCCTCCACCCAGCCACCAAGGGTCCCCGAAAGTTGACAACAAGCCCCCTGGGACGCCTGCTGTGTTTGGTCTTCCACCTCCTCAAAGCCACCTTCCTCCTCTGACTCCTCTTCTTCAGACTCCCAGAGTCTGGGGGCTTCCACTGCCCAGCATGGAAGATTATACACAGGTCAGAGTCTGGGGGCTTCCACTGCCCAGCATGGAAGATTATACACAGGTCAGAGTCTGGGGGCTTCCACTGCCCAGCATGGAAGATTATACACAGGTCAGAGTCTGGGGGCTTCCACTGCCCAGCATGGAAGATTATACACAGGTCAGAGGCTGGGGGCTTCCACTGCCCAGCTTGGAAAATTATACGTGTTGCCTCTGTCTGCATTATAATAAGGTGTGTACTGTTAAGTAGTACTATTCCTATCGGTTTAATCCCTGTTACGTCAACTATCAGGGGACGTGTAGATGGCATGGATTTTTGGAAGCGGGAGATGGAAAAAGATGCTTGGTCGGTCCTCCCACTTCAAATTTGGGGCACTGCGCGTGCAATCTAAGGTGCCACCAGATATGAGTGTCACTGTGCACTGGCAAAACTTGGCAGAGTAGATGCAATAGGCTTCACACACATGCCAGTAGGCTGGCAACTGATATTCAATCGACTACAGTCAAAAAAGTGTTGTTTTATTTCACTGTACACTACGGTTGCACCAGATATGCCGCACAATATAAGCTGTTAGGTGTTAGCCTGTCACACACACACGCTGGCAGGCAGGCATATGCAATTAGATTACACAGAAAAAAAATATAAAATAAAAGAAATGATGTTCTAAGAATGGCTTTTTGGGTTGCTGTCCTTCAGATGGAAGGCTCTGGAAGGGAGTGTATGCTGCTGATTGGCTGGAATGTGTCTGCTGACTGTGAGGTGCAGGGTCAAAGTTTCCTCAATGATAAAGAATAGGGGGCGAACCCAAAAGCGCATGTGTACGCCGTCTGCTGCGAACGCGAACATGCCAAAATCGCTGCGAATAGTTTGCGGGCAAACTGTTCAGGACATCACTAGTGGCATGTTTTTGTGGATATGGTAGTTCTACAGTAATTACAGAATCCACTTTCTCTGCAGTATTCAATTTATGATTTTGATCAAGTATTATATATGTGCATTTAAAAGGTTTCTTTTCTGGAATTCAATGGTATAAACAATAAACAAAGCCAAAGACTTACCAAATAAGTTAGTAATGATTATGTCATGTATTAAGGCTAATAATTTTATTTTGAATACTCGAGCCACTAAGTCAGGTCTATCAGAAGCATTTTGACCATCTTTGAAATTATCAACAATTTCTGGCCATTGAGGATTACATGTAAATGTAATAGATAAATCTGGTTTGCCAGATTATAGCTATAGCGTCATTGTATCTTTCTCGCATATTGAAAGGGGATCCTTGTAAAGAAGATGGTAAAATCATGGCTCGGCCAGCTGCTAGATTTTAATTATTGGCTTCTACTTGCAGGTAGGATTCAATAATCCATTGTTGTGTCATTTCTGCACTTAAAATGGGATTAAAATCATCACTAATTGCATTTTGAGCCACTTTAAAATCCAGCATGGAAATATTATTTCTGACACGTTGTTTAGTGTTTGGATAGCTTGGAATTATTAATTTTGGTTGCCAACCTGCCTCCCCATTGGCATACAAAATTGGATACGTCATTGGATCTAAATGTCTACTTAATATATTGATGTTAATGAAAGGTTGCTCCTCATTTCTGGGATATATTCTAATACCCCTTTGAAAAGGTGGCTCACCGTTATCATTTTGAAAGACCTTTGCAACTACATTAGCTGTTGGTAAGTTATAACAACTTTTATCAGAATGCCAATCTCTTCTAAGAACCATATTTACTCTTGGTATTGGCAAGTAACTTGATTTTGTAGTGCCTAAAGTTTTCTATTGTTGTTCAACTTCTGCTAGTTTTTTTATAAGCTAAGTGTATGGATTTTTTTCCATAATCTTATCAAGCTCATGAAATACAGTGGATAAGCATTTTGTATTTTCACAAATCTGCATTCGTTGTTCCACAAATTTTCTTTGCTCTCCTTCCTGAGGGTGTAAATGGGAAGTAGGGTGGTAAATTTGGCCTTGAACTTTAAAGCATTAAGGGCCATGTCCTTCAACATTTTCAGCTAATGTAGCACCCATATATGCAAAAGAAATGGCACTATTATAAGATCATATATTTTTTTTTACATTTTTGTAATTTGGGTAAGTTGGATCAGTCATTATATTTTTTTAAATGTTGAGAATGTTTGTTTGTTTGTTTTTCTGATAACAACTAATGAACTTACCATCTCTTGGTCTTACATTTATAAAATGATCAGCTCCACAAAATTGAAAAAGCACATTCAACAACCCACAATTGTAATGCTTTACACTTAGATCTTTAAATAAGGGACTTTCCTGTGAATGAAGCTCAATATTGCAATATTGACTAATAAGGTGTCAGGTCTAATCTTTCTATGTATTTCTTAAAAATCATATAGATCAATTTACATGTCTATTTTATATATATATATATATATATATATATATATATATATATATATATATATATATATACTTTTTTTTATTTCAATTTATCAATTAAGAAATTATTAAATATTAATACTTAACCTATTATATTGCGATATTTGTTTGAATATAATTAAGAGGTAACAATCTCTTAATTAAATGTGTCCTCTGATAACGTGCAGCCACACAGTTAAATCTCTGAGGAGAAAGGGAGAAAATTCTGGAAGGTGTGATGTATTTATAGAGTGCAAGCACAAGGACAAACTTGCACATGCGCAGTTTACCAATTTTCTGCCATTTCATGGTGTAGAGCACATTTTTATGGTTTTACACGCGCGTTTAGTATAAAATGACCGATATTACGTGTTTCACAATCATCAGGTACGTGCTTCGCATTGTTTGGCTAAGTGTTACGTGGTTCATGAGATTGTTAACTGTATTGCACTAACTGTTACTGTTACCGACATTTTTTTTCTTGATTTTCATTCATAATAAAATGCTAAATATGCCTAGAATTAACTTGCAACCTCATTCACAGGCTTCCTGGCACTCGCCCTGTGCTGTGTGTAATTGAATTTGAGGCATATTTGTGTGTTTTTGAATGTTTTTCCAGTTCAGTGGTTCGGCAGTTAAAGCCGTACTTTTGCGAGCCCCGCAGACCATCTACGTGCTTATGGTCCTAAGTCACACGGTCCGTAATTTTTGTAAAGTGGCGAAAGTCTTGGGATGAGCACCAGCGCATTTGAGCTAAGTCCTGCTTGGGATGAGCGGCAACTAAATCCCCTGTTTCCACCCCTGCATTGAACGTCTTCGGCACTATTTGCAGCCTAAGTCCCGCGTGCCTCAACTGCTCACTTAGCTTTGTGAGGCTTGATGTGCAATGAGCGCCTTTGGCACTCATTGCAGCCTGAGTCTCGCATGGTCGATGGCTCGAGTCACTTTGCTAGGCTCGAAAAGTGTGACCAACATCGTAAGCGATCCGGACAGCCCCGCAGATCCACAAGTATATATGTTAATAAACAAAAACATTTCTGTTATACCCTTTATAGTTTTTTTTTATTTTTATTATTCATCCATTTTACACTTTTTTCTTAATCCATTAGTCATATTCTGAATAGGCAATGTGGGTGTGGGAGTGTCAAACACATTACACGATTTTTATGTTTCCTGTTTAGCGTATTTGATTCTTTCAAATGCCTGAGTTAGACTGACTACGTTTTCTGTAAACAGGGAACATGTGCACTTCTGACTGTTATCAGCACTTATTCACATTCTTGGTAGGGAGGGTCAGGTTTAAGAGATTATTTTTATATACAGATCTTAGAGAAGTTAGCGCTATGTCCTAACAGAACTCTAACATGAGCTGAATTCATACTCCTGATGTATCTCTATTTTCCTGTGGAATGCCTGTGATTATAGCTCTAGTCAGTCTAAAGCAGACTTTTCCAACATCGGTCATCATATTTAATAATAATAATAATAATATTATATTAATAATTATATTAACTTAATATACCTGATTTATAATTTCAAAGGAATCTTTGTTCAAAAAAATTGAGGTCTTCCAAATTGTCTATCATACATTAAAACGATACCTGGTTGAAACATTATGAAACACTAGAGACTTGACTTGCCCGTCAAAAAATGACTGCAATAGAATTGTAAGTCAAGGAATGCTGTTTGGCACACAAAGTAAGTGTTTTGGTTGTGTGAGTACCTTCAGCGCTGATTTTGAGACTCACGATGAGCGGCCTTGGCACTGAATGCGTGGCTGGCAATGAGCGTTGCGAGCCTCTTGGTTGTTTTTTTTTTTGGGTTCTCAGAGCTCGTTTGGCGCTGATTGCAAGGTCCATGCTGATGGGCATTTGTCACTGATTGCGAGTCTCTCCCCTGGTGTAGTTTTGCTCCTGTGAGCTCACTTGGTGCACCTTGTGAGGCGTGCAGTGAACTCCTTTGGCATTTATTGCGATCGTGCGGTGTGGTGGTTTTTTAATTGTTCTGTATATGTATTTTTTAATGATAGATAATTAATTAATGAAATCATAAAATTAATGTACCCTACCTGTTTGTAATTAATATATGCAGCAATCTATATGCTGAAGAGCTAACAATCTGTTTTCATGTTCCTGCAGCATACAATGTAGATTTTCATTCTTGGTGAGCTGAGGTGTCAGCAATGTGTGAAGTGTGTAGTGTAAATAGGCTGCATGCGCGAGGGGAAACTGTTTGTGTAGTTCCGCATTTTTTAATGTGAATGTTAGTATGTGCAAGTAAGTGTTGTAAAATGGCGGCAATTGTGTATGTGTTAGGCAGGTTTGGATCATTTTGTGTCCTTCGTAATAGTGTATTTTATAGCTGGTATGATCCTATGTAAAAGTTGTATGTGTGTGGCGGATTTTTGAGTGTTTAAGGGTCGTGTAGAGTCGTTTTCGTTTTTTTCGGTGGCCATTTTTTCTCTCGCTTAAGGGATTTTCGAGTGGCTTGAGTGGCTTGACGTGTAACATCACTTCCAGATGTCATGGGTGTCCCCCCTGGCTGTGTGTGATGTTTTTTTTAATTTTTGTTTGTATTTTGTGTGGTTTTTGTGTTTGTCGCTGTGCGCATGTTCGGCCGTTAAGTACGTATTTTTTGAGGCTCATATTTTTTTTTATGTAAGTCGTGGTTTCGTTTTGTAGGTTTTAGTGACCGTATTTTTTTTCATGCAATTTTTGCAAAGTGCTATGGGTCTCGATTAGTGTGTTTGAGTTTTCTGTTGATGTGTAGTCCCGCGGGTCGTAGGTATGATGGTAAAGTCGTGCGGGGTCGTAGGGATGAGCGCCTATGGCGCTCATCTCCACCAGCGCAGTGAGTGCCTTTAGCGCTCCCTGCCTAAGTGCTATGGGGTCGTAGGAATGAGCACCTACGGCGCTCATCTCCACCAGCGCAAGGAGCACCTTTGGCTTCGCGAGCCCACAGTTTCCCTGTTGCATTAAGGGATTTGGGCAAGACCGGCTGCTGACAACTATATATGTGATTAGTTTGTGCCTGTATAAATGTATTTCACAAGTAATGCTATGTTTATTTATAGCACGGATTTGTCAAAATACTGTTAACATGTATTTTACAGCTTAATTTTATAACTCCTTTAACATTCTCTGCTTTTTGTGTGATTTTGTTTCTTGTCCCATGAGCATAAAAAAGTAGGTGTCACTAGCAGAAAGTTTATATCAATTCTAATTTCCCTTTTCCATGAGCTGACGGAATGGTGCAGCTTTTATTTTCTCTCTCTAGTAGCTATTGATGTATCTGGAAATTGTTGTGACATACAGCCTCCTTCAATTGCTTCGTTTTTGAGATCCGGACTAGCAAGTGGAGGTCGCAAGTTATTTTCCTATTCAATTGACTACTACCTGTGGCCTCCGATCAAGTTACTTTCTCCAACCTGCAATTCCGAGCTAGCCATTTCGATTAGTCAAATTCTCAATTTAATGCCCTCAAAGCCTTTCATGACCGCAAGAGTCCCGAACACAAAAAACGCAAATCGCTATTCAATTGCTCCGATTCCCCTGTCCTAACCACTGGATCAAGCCCTGCAAATTGCAAAAATCCAAACACAAGCTAACGTATGATCCTCCTAAATGACCCCACTGCTGCTAACATCCCCCACTCCTAAAGTAAACCCCCATGATGCAGGGGTCCTGATAGGGACCCCCGCAGGAACCCCACATTAACCCCATGATGTGGGGGTCCCAATCGGGACCCCTGCAGCATTTAAAATTTAAAATTCCCATTGCGGGCCCGCGGCACACAAATTGTTAACCTCATGCACCTAACAACCCCCCCCCCCCCCCATGCTGCGGGGTTCTCATCGAGACCCCCGGAGTGTCCCCACGTTAACTCTTACTTCGGAGTGGTCCCAATCGGGACCCCCGCAGCATTTAAAATGGCAAATTTCACGCTGTGGGTCCCTAAAGGACCCACGCTACAATTCAAATTAACCCCATCACTCATGGGGCTCTATACAGACACTTGTCTGTATGTGAATTCACAGCACATTCATTCTTCTCAGCTGCCATCATTAGATTTATAGTACAAGTGATAATTGCATATTAGATCCATTGATGGCAGATGTCAATGGTATTTGTTTTAATGTAATAAAACAAAACTGTTTAACACTTTTACAGATAGCACTAGCACATCCGTCTGTCTGTGGAGATTTGTCAGCACTTCCTAGGATAGAAGTACTTGGCCTTGCAAAGATAATTGTACTGAAAAGTGATAAACATGTGTAGAACTCATCCTGTCATCATAATAATTGCACTGAAAAAAACATCCTGCGAGTCCTGAGAAATTAGAAATAGCCAAATGTTTTTTACAGTGTGTGTGTGTGTTGTCTGCTTTGCACAACTGTAGAAATATCCACAAACCTAAGCCTGTTGGTGTGCCTTGAGGATATGTTTGATGCTCTAGAATGATCAACTAGAATGAAATATTTACATACTGTACACTCAACATTGCTCATCTATCAGGATAATTGGGAACATATCCAGGTCCCAATACCAAACCCAATCCCAAGGAGACTGTCACCTGGAAATGGATATGTCTGATCTTCCTGAAAATATCTAGTCCGTGGACATGAATGGTATAGAATAATGTAAGCTACTATAGATTCACAAACAAAGCAAACAGTGGACAAACATACAAAGTCTTCTGGACTGAGCACACATTCAAAGTGATATAGACAAAGAACACATATAAAGTGATATAGACAGAAGCACACATACAAATTTATCTGGACAAATTGATCTAGGTGGGGCACACATGCAGAGTGTGCTAGATGTTTCACACATATAGAGTGGTCTGGATCGTACACACATACAGAGTGATAAAGATGTAGTACACATACAAAGTGATCTAGATGGAGGACACAGATTGCTGCTGCAGTGACATGATTTTTCCTATGACTCCCTTTGTCCTTAAGATCAGTCCTCAGTCTTCTCTTGAAAGATGAGACAACCTGGTTAATTATACTTATTAAGACCTTGTGGTCTGAAGCTGAAGCTATGAATTTATGATCGTAAATGCGACAGGAATCATGGGACTGTTTCAACGAGTCCTTGTACCTCTTCTTCAGTCCTCCTGTCAAAATTACCAGTGGTGAGCTCACCATATAGCTCAATCATTGGAAGTTAATGGCCCTCCATCCCAGAGATGGGTCCTATCCAGTGCAACTGTGTTTTCAACAGATTGGCCTTAATGCTGATGACTCTTGCCTGTTCTAGGACTTCAGTGTTGGTGACGTAGTCATTCCAGTGGTTGTTGAGAATGGTGCGGAGGCAGTGTTGATGAAAGCGCTCAAGAAGTGACAGTTGATGGCGATAGATAACCCACGACTCAGAGCAGTACAGTAGGGTGGTCAACACAACACACATTGACCTTGGTGCATTTATTCTGATGCTTGTTTTTCCAAACAATTGTATATAACCTTCTGAATGCACCATTTGCTTTAACCAGTCTGTTATCAATTTCCTTGTTAATGTAAGCTCTTGAGGAGAGGAAACAACCCAGGTAGGTGAACTGGTGGACTGTTTTCAGCTCGGACTCGCCAATAGTGATGCGAGGAGGACAGTAACCTTCCTGAAGTGCAGGCTGGTGGAGAACTTTGGTCTTCTTCAAACTGACTTCTAGACCAATGAGCTTTGCAGCCTCTGTGAAGCAAGATGTCAATCGCTGCAGAGCTGTGGCTGTATGGGAAACAAGGGCAGCATCATTGAGTAGCTCTTGAACAAGTCATTCCATTGTCTTAGTGTGGGCCATTAGTCACCTCAGGTTGAAAAGTTGATGCAATATCGGATGTAGACAGCATCCTCATCATCGAGGTCTGCTGTAGCGCTTTGCAGCATCATACTGAAGAATATCATGAATTGGGTTATTGCAAGGACACAGCCCTGCTTCACACCATTACTTATTGGGAAGAGCTAAGACAGGTCATTGCTGTGCCTGAATTGGCCATGCTGGTTTTCATGTAGGTGGATGATCATGTTGAGAAACTTGGGAAGACATCCTATACGTTCCAGGATTTGCCACAGACCCTTCCTGCTCACGGTGACCCTTCCTGCTCACGAGCGCTTTGTAAGGTCGACAAAAGTCAAATAAAGTCCCTTGTTCAGTTCTCTGCATTTCTCTTGAAACTGCCTGGGAACAAAAACCATGTCAGTGGTGCTCCTGTTGGCTCTAAAGCTACACTGACTCTCGGGGAGGAGTTCTTCTGTAATACTGGGCACCAGTCTGTTGAGGAGTACTCTCTGCAACAGAGAGCAGAGTTATCCTTCAGTAACTGGAGCAGTCTGACTTTTCTTCCTCCTTCTTGTATAGGGTTACAATGATTGCATCATGAAGGTCCTGTGGCAGTTTGCCTTGCCGCCAGCAGCAAACAAAGAGCACAGGGAAAATAGTTTGAAGTGTTGGGCCCCCATGTTTCCAGATCTCTGCTGAGATCCTGCTGCCTTACCATTCTTTAGCTGCTCAATAGCTTTTACAGACTCTTCAAGAGTGTGGATTTCATCCAGTTCTGTTTTCATTTGTAGTTGTAGAATGTGATGGAGTGCTTAGACTGAAACTACGTGGTTGGCAGTGAATAGAGTCTAAAAGTGGTCAGACCACCTCTTCAGAATCAATGCTTTGTCTGTAAGGAGTGTTTGTCCATCTACACTGCGCAATGAGCTTTGAACTGGGTGTGAAGGGCCGTACACCATCTTCAAGGCTTCATAAAAGCCCCTGTAACTGCTGACATCTGCGCAATGCTGAGTTCTTTCCACGTGGTTGGTCCATCACTGATTCTGAATTTCTCAAAGCTTAAGTTGGTAGTTGCTGCACACAAGACAGAAGGCTGTTTTCTTTTTAGGACAGCTAAACAAGATGACCTCGATGAGTGGATCTCTTTATCTACAGTAATTCTTGGATCTCCTGATTGTTTCAAAAAAACAGTCTTTGTTCTTTTTTGTAGAAAACCCTAAGACCTCTACAGTGGTCTGCAGGATGCTTGTTTTGAGGTGTTCCCATACAGCATCTGAAGACAGATCCGTGAATCATCTGCAGTCCTCTAGTCTTGACTGGAGATTCACCTGGAAGTTGGCCTTCACTTCAGCTAACTGGAAGTTGCCGATCTGTAATTTTTCCTTGGGGCTCCTTTCATCTTTGGCTTAGGATTGAAGTGGAGATGAAGTTTGCATTGCACCAGGCAATCGTACTTAATATATTCTGCTCTGGGCATCACTCGGGTGAGTAGGATGTCTCGAAGGTCTCGTTGGCCCACCATAATTTAGTCTATAAGATACCAGAGCTTAGACTGAGGATGCATCTGGGTTGTCTTCAGTCTGTCTTTTAGGTGGAAAATGGTGTTTGTGATGGTGATTTTCTGCTCAACGCAAAACTCTAGCAGAAGGCGCCCATTATCTTTGTAGATCCAAAACCGTGGTTGCCAAGTACCACTTTACAAGCTTATGAATCTTTGCCTACTCTGGCATTGAAGTTGCAGAGGATGATGACCTTGTCATCTGCAATGAAGTTCTGTACGACATGCAGGTCAGTGTAAAATGTGTCCTTTTCCACAGGATCTGCTTGAAGAGTTTGGGCATAGACACTGAAATATGCAGCATGCTGCTTTTTCTGAAGTGGGAGACACATAAAAATGATGTGGTCACAGTAATCCTTTGGCAAGTTATTAAGCATGGAGGCGATATGGTTCCTGACCATGAAGATGACACCAGATAGGCATTTCTCGTTTTTTGGCTTGCTTTACCAGTAGAGGCTGGTGCCTGCACCATGTTCCTGAAGGCTTTCTTCCTCCGGGAGGTGGACTTCACTGAGGGCAGCAATGTTGATAGCCAGCCTTGATAGTTCATGGGCAACTAGAGGAGAGCACCGTTCTGGGTGACTGCTGTGTCAAACATAGTTCTGATGTTCCAACATGAGAGTTTCAGTCCAAGAACACCTTGTGAGGCAGGTGTGAGTCTTTTCTTTTTTCTGAGTTTTGATCCCATTTGAAGATGCCTGTTGACCATGGCTAGCCAACTGGTTGAAGTAGAGATGAGCTTTCTTTAGGCCACCTTTTCTAGGCCCTTCTCCATGTGGAGCAAGGAGTGCTGTCCCTACAGAAGGATGCTTGTTCGTTCAGGGTGCTGCCGAATGATGCAGTCGTGTCCTGGGTCAGCAGCAGGTGACCCATGCACCTGAACCACCTGATTTTGTGGGTGAGCTGCAGTGTGTGGTTCCACCCTTTACACTCAGGGTTCATCTATCATAGCCTAGCAAGCTGGGATGGTCACAGTGAGGCCCTCGAGTCATAGGTATTATATTGGATTGTCCTTCTCTTAGATGAATCGTCTGACAGGGCTAATGAGCTGCATCTGCCCAGGTTTGAAATAAGAGTTTTCCTTCTCTTAAGCTGGCTGCCAACCATGGGTAATAAGCCCAGCCTACCCATCCAGTTATACCGCCGGACATTTGGTCGTGTCATAACGCAGCGAGCTCTGGGAACAGGGGGTACCTACATGAAGGTGTAGGAGACGCCATATGCAATGACCTTCTGACAAGCTAGCCAGCCAGGGATCATGCATCAATCCCTACACTGGAAAAAGACGTGATGTATTGCACAAAAATTTTTCCTGGGTGAGTGGGCTGTATGGCACAGGTCATCTACCCCTTTATAGATACAGAGTGATCTAGATGCTTCCCACCTACAGAATAATCTAAATGGAGGAAACATACAGAGTGCTCTATCTAGACCACTCTGTATGTATGTGAACAACATATATCACAGATCCAGAGTAGCCTGGACAGAGTACAAATGCAGAGTGATCTCGATGGAGCACACATACGGAGTGATTTAGGTGGAGCATGCATTTAGAGGGGGTCTGGATGCACCACACATACAGAGTGGCCTGGAAAGAGCACACATACAGAGTGATGTAAATTGAGCACATGTACAGAGTTATCTAGATGGTTAACACATGCAGTGTGATCTAGATGGAGGACACATACAGAGTAATATAGATGATTCAAACATACAGATGGATCTAGATGGTGGACACAGAGTGATATGGACATAGCACATCTACAGAATGGCTCGGGTGATGCACACATACAGAGTGATCTACATGGAGAGCACATACAGAGTGATCTTTACTAAAGACTCATATATAGTTGTTTTGACTAAATACACACAAAATAGTTAGGACTGAGCACATATACTGTATATCATGACCCACTTTTTGAGTTGAGGGTGGAACACCCCTAAGCCCCAATAAGAATGGGCCAAAACCCACCATGGACTCTTTTTTAGTGACCATTGACGCCACTCGTCCAAGGCAACACCAACCTCAAGGGTCTTTACAAGGTTAAGGGCTTTTTGTCCAGTAACGTGTAATATAGTATTTGGCATCAGGCCCTGGTTGTTTTCCTTAGTACTCCAAGAAGTAATTTATGTGAGTATTTGGGCTTAACAGCATCAAGGGTTTCATAATGGTTAAAATATGTACGTGGGTTCAGAAATATGTTCTAGGATATGAGTGCTTTATTTAATATTACTGGCTGAATGGCTTTATTCCATGAGTAAGCTAGTAACAGCAGTGATTAATGCACTATATTGTAACAATAATTTGTATTATCACAAGTTTATGTAAATTAATATACAATTTCTTGAATAATCAGAGTAAACTTCACAACAATGAGGTAGAGATTGTCTTAGATGTTCATAAACATTAAAGTGTAATTCACAATTTTACATTTTCAATTTTTAATAGGGAAAAGGAATGCGAAGGTACTGGTTATTTGACTAGTACAGAGGGTTGAGTAGCAGAAGGTTGTTTAAGGTATAATTAGATCATATCTCTAGAAATTGATACTCAAGAATTGAAAATCCGGTTGTTTACTTTAGCTCTTTAACTATAAGGACAAATAAATATTAAGCCAACCACCATTAATCCCAGAGCACTAGTCGGGAAAGAGGGAATTAGGGGGAAAAAGGAAATGGGGAGGTGCTTCCCTGTTATAAATGTAGATTGAGACTTACTGTCCAGTTCCGTCTCCATCCTAAGCATTTTGACGAAGTGAGGGAATTAGGGAGGATATATTCCCCTTAACATAAGGTAATGCTGCTAGGGGAGCTCAGTCAGATTTCCTAGATTTTCAGAAATTAGGGAAAGGTTTCAGATATTGTATGTGTTAATTGTGAAGATCAGTTTGCACTTAACTGATAGGGCTAGGGCTGAGGTGCAGTACCTGGGTAGGGGGTGGCAAGAACCGACTGGAGCCAGCAAAGATTCAAGGGATAGCTACCTGGCCCACCCCCCAAACTAAGAAGCAGGTAATGGACTTACCCCAGTCGGATGAGTGGGTAAAAGATCCACTGGCCCTGGTTCTGGATCCTTTACAATGGGCAAGGCTTGGGCATGGGTCACAATGTTCAGGTAGTGACACTCCATTAGCCCCAGGTCATTGCCCAGTAACACATACACGGACAACCCCGACATCACTCCTACTTCCTGTAGACCCTGGCCGGTACCCCAGTCAATCTGTACCCAGGCCACAGGGATGGAATGTTGCTGCCCTCCAGCCACCACTACATTCAATGTATTGCGGAGCAAAGCCAATGAGCTTGCAAAGTCTGGATGGATAACCTGAAGTTAGCCATCAATATCTTCTCTGTACTCATCAAAGTACCTCAAACTTTTGTAGACTGCTTTGAGCGAGGGTGATAGAGTGTCCATTGCCCCACCGGCTGAAATGTGAGCAGGAGCCTCGGATGATCTCCCATTCCGCTCACTCTGGATCTCCTGGGAAATGCTCAATTCTTTCATCGGTTGGTCTAGTGGCAAAGAGGGCTATTCGCTCTTGGCACTTTCTGGTAACCTCATCAGTCACTACCGGTTACCAGTATCACCTGCAGAACAGTCTATGTCCTCTGATCGGCCTGACTGTTGGCCAGCTTCCTCTACCCTTCTCAGCTCCTGGATCGTGGCAGGATGGGTTGCCGGATATTTTGCCATCCTTGCTACCGGTTCTTGCACCGAGTTAGCACCACTGCCAAAAGCTTGTGACGATCCAAAATAAAGTTGTTGTTGTTACTTGGAATGCATAGAGGATGGTGTGTTCAATTTAACAGGAGGGCTTTATTATTTTCCTGAGCTAAAGTACATGTACATGTTGCTGATCTATTAGCCAGATATCGAGCAGCTCATTCCTTCAATGAAGATCGCCTATTTAGTCAGGATTTCCTGTGGCCAAAGGCAGGGATTGTCTGTAACTTTATTTGGGATTGTCACATTAATCTTTGATAAAATTGATTTTGTTGATGATTTCTTGGAAGTTCAGGCATGTGTCTTTCTATTTTCAAGCAATGTGGCTGTCATGGTCAGGAGTGCCCGCTGGACTTTTGAGGACTGTATGACTATTAGGGGGGCTGGCTTAACATGGTCTGTGAAACTAGCATGGGGCCCCCAGGGATAACTAACTTATGTCCTGGGGCCAGCCATAAATCAAGGAGCAGTAGAATAGAACTGTGAAAACCAGCCAGTAGACCCTGTAACCAAGGATCCTGATGGAGATAAGCTCTATGCTCATATGGTTGGAGACGAGGAAATTGCATGTGAGGCGCTGATCCAGATGTCATCCCTGGAAGTGGAGCCTCCAGTCCAGGCCACCATAATAAATGCTTGGGTCAGGATCAGATGGGTACATTCCCCCTTGGAGGGGTTGTTTTATTGGGCTCCCAAGTAGAGTGTTTTCCCTAAGTCATTCTCATGAGGGCACTGGATCTGGCTTTTTTGGGGGGGGGGGTGGGGGTAGCCATGTCACCTTGGGAACTGTCACCTGGACTGGGTACCACCCTAGAACTGACCTTTTGGACTGGGTAAACTAGAAGGCCCAAAGAACACACTTGGACTCAAAAATTGGTCAGGGGAAACAGAAGATCTAGGGACGGAAGAAAAGATGCTCACTGTTGATCCCATAGGACCACGGACTGTCTTAGATGCAACATCTGGGAAGAAAATAGACTTGTATATTTCCCACTGACAAAGGGAACAGAGATAACACTAGAGTCCTACATTACCCAACTGTACCCACAGCAGAGTTATAGAGAGAAGCCAAGGTAATTTCCTCACCACATTGTAAATTATTCCCACTAGGGGGACGTTAATAGGTCCCCCTATCAAGTTCAAAAGGCAGGAAGGAAAAAAATCTGACTAACCCGCAGGCTAGAAGTTAATAATCCTGACATGACAGTAATTTGACCAGGTGAAAAGATTAATAAACCTCTTGTGCCTGTATGCTATAAATTTACTGCATTGTGATTCAATAAAAGTAGTTGTTGTTGTTGTCAGTTTAAACAGGCATAATCAATGTGCATGCTTTATTCTAAGGGAATAATATTTATAAACATTAGAAGTATTGCAACAGACTCTGCCTGATACTCTGCCTCTAACCATGGGGGTTAGTATTGCTGCTGACCTGTTTTCCTGCAGTGACAGTCAATCAGATTACAGCCAATCAGAAGGTGCAGATTCCATCAGCCAATCACCCCATGGAGGTGTATCCCATTGTGATTGGCTGAAGGCAATAAAGCCTTCTGATTGGTTTAAAAAATATTAACAGTTGCATTAGCCAATCAGAATGAGATATGGGGCTTTATCCCATTCTGATTGGCTCACACCTTGGTGCCTTCTGATTGGCTAAAATTTGATTGACAGCATTTTCAGCTGATCAGAAGATTTCATTGCCAATTTTCAGGAAAAGGCTCTAGGGGCCATATTAGTGTCGGGAGCACTGCGAGTACAGAGCTCCGTTATTTTTTTTTATTTTTTAGAGCATGGATTTTTCCAGGGCCCAGCCGGGGCAGAAGAGGGGGAGCATGGGAACATTGCAGGGAGGTAAGTTGAATGTATATCATGTTGTTTTTATTTTATTTTGTGTGAATGTATTTAGTAATAATCTAATGTTTATTTTTAACAGGTCCATGTCGGAGAAGAAAATAAGAAGGACGGGGACATGCTGCAAAAGGTGAGTAGAATATTTAGAATGTTTATTTATTGTATGTACTGTGTTGTACTAATTTATTTTTATTTTTTTTCCTAGGGGGCCGCACTGAAATCTGCAAAAGTAAGTGGTCTTAATTATTTTAGGTAAGATTTAGGGTTTGTGTATGTTAGATAGGATTTATTGTATGTTAGATAGAGGGGTATGTGTGTATGTAGATAGGATTTAATGTATGTTAGATAGGGGGTATGTGTGTGTTTTAGACAGGATTTAATATATTTTAGATATGGGGGTATGTGTGTAATTTAGATAGGATTTAATGTATTTTAGATAGTGGGTATATGTGTTTTGTAGATAGGATTTAATGTATTTTAGATAGGGGGTATTGTCTTTTATGTGATTTGTATTGCATTGTATTGTAATGTATAAATTCTGTATGTATTTCCTTTTCAGATATGTAATCTTTTCTGTAGTGGGGGGTTTGTAATATATTGATTTTTAATTTTTTATGACTTAGTTTTTTTATTTTCTGTTACTCAGGTTTTATTATTTTTGTGAGTTAGGTTTTATTACTTTCTGTAATTAGTGGGGTGGGGGATTATTAGCGGGTAGGTAGGTAGTGTAGGTAGGTAGTGAAGTTGTTAATAGGTTAGTGTAAAGGTGGTTAGTTTACATTTAATGGTTTATTAGGGGGGTATAGTGCAGTGTAGTGATTGTACTTATTGTCATGAGGGTCCTTCAGGATCCTCATGGCACTTATGTGGTTAATGGTTGGGTTCTAACTGGCCCATAAGGGTCTTTATATATCCTTATGGGACTTATGGGGTTAAATAGAGGCTTATGAGGGTCTGTATAAACTCTCATAAGAGACTGTGTTAATTAGGCTTTGATGGGGTTAAATAGGCCCAGTTAGATTTCAATAGGCCCAGTTAGGGTTGAATACGTACTGTTAGGGTTAACTGTGTACTGTTATGATTAAAAAGGCCCAGGGTTGGCTTAATGGGGTATACATAGGGTTAATAGTGTGGTGCTTACACTTAGTGTCAAGAGGGTTCTGGATGACCCTCATGGCACTTATAGTGTTATTACATGGGCTAATTAGTTTCCTATAGCGGTCTATGTGGACCCATATTGGACTGATAGGGTTATCTATTGGCTTATGGGGTCTGTATTGACCCCCATGAGTGACAGGGTTAATTAAGGGCTTATGGGGGTCTTCATTTACCCCCATGAGTGACAGGGGAAAGTAAGTGATTATGGGGGTCTGTATTGACCTCCATGAGTGTCAGGCTTAATCAAGGGATTAAGGGGGTCTGTATTGATCCCCATCGGTACAGGGTTAATTAGGGGTTTATGGGTATCTGAATGTACCCCTATGAGTGACAGGGTTAATTAATGGATTATGGGGGTCTGTATTGACCCCCATAAGTGACAGTTTTTTTAAGGGGTTTATGGGGTCTGTATTGACCCTATGTGTGACAGGGTTAATTAATGGATTATGGGAGTCTGTATTAACCCCCATGAGTGACAGGGTTAATGAAAAGCTTATGCGGGTCTGTATTGACCCCTATGAGTGACAGGGTTAATTAATGGATTATAGGGGTCTGTATTGACCCCCATGAGTGTCAGGGTTCATTTAGATATTATGGGGGCCTGTATTGACTCCCCTGAGTGACAGTGATAATAAGGGATTATGGGGGTCTGTATTGACCCCCATGAGAGACAGGGTTAATTAAGGGATTATGGGGGTCTGTATTGACCTCCATAGGTGACAGGGTTAATTAATGGATTATGGGAGTCTGAATTGACCCCCATGAGTGAAAGGGTTAATGAAGGGCTTATTGGGGTCTGTATTGAGTGACAGGGTTAATTTATGGATTATGGGCATCTGTATTGACCTCCATGAGTGTCAGGTTTAATTAAGGGATTATGGCATCTGTATTGACCCCCATGAGTAACAGTGTTAATGAATTGATTATGTGGGTCTTTATTGACCCCCATGAGTTCCAGGGTTAATTAAAGGATTATGGGGTCTGTATTATCCCCATGAGTGAAAGAGTTATTTAGCGGCTCATGGGGCTCTGTATAGAGCCCCATGTGCGATAGGGTTATTTTTTTTTTTTTTTAGGGTTAATGTGGGGACCCCCAGCATTTTTAGGTGCTGGTGGGGTTACTTAAAGTACCCCTGATGCCAGCCTTAACTGTTTGTATGCTGCAAGCCCTTTAAGAACCTGTGGCAGGGACTTGACACCTTTTAGATGCAGTGGGGGACACAATCGTGACCACCACTGCAAGGGTTAATGTCGGGACACATCGGGGTCAGACCGGACCCCCGTAGCAAGGGGTTAATGCAGGGTTCCAAGCTTATTTTGGATCTCTGCATGGGGTTAATGGGGGGTTCCAAGCTTATCTTAGATCTCTTGGCAAAGTTGTATGTGGCTGGCAGTGTTTTGCACGATCCGGGGTCGTGGAGCCTGGTTTTAATTTTTTTCTGTCTCCATTTTTTTTCTCGCTTAGCTGATTTTTGTGTGCTGAAACTGGGTAATTTGGGGTTAAATTTGCATGTAAACTCACTTTCAGATGTCCTGGCTGTCCCCCTGTGCTGTGGGTGAGTTTTTTTTTATTATTGTGTTTATCAGTGTGTTTTTCATGTTTTTGGGTTTGCGCAGTTCAGAGGGTTAGTGCGTTGTTTTGTAACCTCGGGTATATTTTTTCTAAGTCTCGCAGCTCGTAATGTTGGCTCGCAGGCAATGAGGGAGAGGAGGAGGAGGGGAAGACACAGGGGAGGGAGAGGAGGAGGGGAAGAGAGACACAGGGTAAGGAGAGGAGGAGGGGAAGAAAGCAACATGGGAGGAAAAAGAGGCGGGGAAGAGAGCAACAGGGGAGACAAAGGAGGAGGGGAAGAGAGCAACAGGGAAGGGAGAGGACTAAGTGTTGCAAGTTGAGGCTTTTGTGGGGGTTGTTGTTCCATAGGTGAGGCGACGTAGAACCTCCACCTCCGTAAATGCAGCCCCTCTCTTTGCGAGGGTCCGCATTTGCGGCCAGAATTGCGTCCCTCGCTTTTCCGAGACCAGTTCCCCTAACCTGAATGCTCCAAAGAACGCATGGGAAAAATTCATACGGAAAACCAGAGATTTGAAGGGATTCCTATAAATTTTATTCAATACTTGTGACAAACTACAGAGAAAAGGTGATCCGCCATCTCCTATCCTGCCACGATCACCAGTAAACATATACTGTAACACCTGCCGCAGTATGAACTCCTTTGTAAAGGTCTTTTTGCCCAGCCAGCTTGAACATAAATGCCAGGGCTGTAACCTGATTCCCTACTGAGGCTTTAGAGTCCTCATTCTCCACACACCATAACAGGAACCATAATAGGATCCCCAAGGCTTTTTCTTCAGACGTGGCCCCTCTTGGCATATTCGCCATATTGCTTCACTTATCCCACACCGTCCTGTATGTGGCCCACATTGCAGGGGCAAGAGACTGTCTGATGAGTCTCATTACCTGACCACTCCAAGCTCCCAAAGCTCCTTGGGAACCACCTTGCCCTGCTCGTTCGCTCCCGACACCAGCGTCCGCCTCCTAAAAATTAGAAAGGGTATCAGCAATGCCATTCTCAAACCCCGGGACATGCCTGGCTACAAACCATATATTCAATGAGTTGAGTACCAAGTGATGAATCAAGTGGACCACCAAGATGGATGCTGCCGTTAGGCTGTTAACCACCTGTACCATCGCCATGTTGTCCGTGAAGAATACGACCCAGCGATCCTTGAAAGCCGAGCCCCATATGTGCACCGCGACTACGATGGGAAACAATTCCAAAAAATCACATGTTTTTTGTGAGACCCACCACAACCCATGACTCATGTAGCAGTGCACCACCAACCACGGAAGTATGCCCCAAAACCAGGGACCCAGGTGCATCCGTGTACAGCTCCAATTGCGAGCTGGAGAAACTCCATGTGTGAATCAATGCAGAACCGCTAAACTCCCCCAGGAAGGACAACCATACCCGTGCATCTTCCCGCATGGCTCCTGTGTCTTTAATGAAGTGGTATGCCCGCGTGATATCCACAGTAGCCGACGACATTCATCTGCAAAAAATTCTTCCCATAGGGATGATTTTGCAGGCGAAATTACATTTTCCTATAATGGAGTGCAGACGCCCTACTATGGACTGCAGATACCATCCTCGCCCCTTCCAGGGCAACCAGCTCCAGTTCCATATCGGACACTTTATCCTGGGGTGGACTGCATTCCATTTTCTTGGAATCAATCTGAATTCCCAAAAAACGTCAATGTTGTTGTTGGGCCTTTTGTTTTCTTTTGGGCCAACAGTACGCCGAAATCTCAACATATTCTGGTGAAAGCTTCCAGAATGTGCCCACACGTATCCAGGTGGACCTGTCCCACAAATAAGAAATCATCCAGATAGTATGTAATGCTATAGTACCCTACTTCAGACCACGCCACCCACTGAAGTAAGGTGCTAAATGCTTCAAAATAGGTGCACGATATGGAACACCCCATCGGCAGGCATAGATCAACAAAATAGTTGCCATCGATGAAACAGCCTAGGAGTCAGTAACTCGGAGGATGCACGGGCAGTAGCCGTAATGCCGATTTGATGTCCACCTTTGCCAAATGTGCCCCCATCCCAGCCTTCCAGACGATCTCTGTAGCCCGGTCAAAAGACACATAGGAAATGGCTCAATGTCCCTTTATGATGCCGTCATTGACAGATCCGCCTCTTGAATGCGACAGGTAAGGCTAAACTTACCCTCCACCTTTTTAGGGACAATGCCCATGGGGGAGATGGCAAAGCCTTCCATAGGGGGAGTGTAAATAGGGGAAGTGTAAGGGCCCGCTATTCTACCAAGGCGAACCTCATGTAGTATTTTTTCCGATGTAACTCCCAGGAATTTGTGAACAGAACGCAAGTTGGATGGCCACTCGCCTATGGGAGCTAGGCCACATAGAATGGTGAAAACATCCCAAAAACCCTCTATCAAAAGCTCCTTTCCCTTACAATCTACAGTAGCTGTTTAGCCAAGGCAGCATTGCGAAGAGCCGTATGGGTGTCCTGCCCTTTGGTAGAGAGCTCCCCTGTCCCAGTTCTGTCCTTGTGCCTGATGCATCTAGCAAGGGTGTGATCCCCCCCACAATTGAAGCAGCAATTTGGTGCCCACTTGCAAGTGCCTTCATTGAAGGCATAACAAGTCTTGCGACCTGATGAAGCCGATGTGGCGGCGCCCTTGCTTCCACCGATGGAACTCCGACAGGGAGGCTTGACTCTCATGGGGGGGGTCATGATATTTAACCAGTAATATACTGCCTTGTCATCCCAGGCCATTGCTGGCCTGGATGCCATGTATTGACGAAGCTCCTCATTGTACTGTCAACAAGACATACCCCTATAGGTCCTATACGCATTCCTGATCTATTCTAGGTGCACAAACATATCAAAACACTGTTCGGGATGTCGCTCGCCCATGACACAGTCCATAATAGAAAAGGCCTGCAGCCATATATCGAAGGTCTGAGGCCACCTCCTGAACAGCTCAATGAACTCCCTGCACCACTTTTTTTCCTTTATTTCCTGGGACAAGTGTGCCCCTAGATAATCCAGGTTGCAGACGATTGTGGGTCTCAAAGACCCATTCGATACTCTACCTACTTCACCAACGACCACAAGGGCCGGGCCCAGACCTGAGAAGCCAATAACGGAGTGTTGACTGCAACCTGTTCCACCTGGGTTATGCCCGCGAAAGGGCTTTGCCCGTACCACGCAATTCTGGCCAGTCCTTCCACCCATGACCCAATATCACGGTCACTAATTGTGATATTGTGTGCTGCCAGGAGGGACTTAAGTGACAACATGAAACTTGTCCAACTGTGTACGTATCCCCCTATTGTAGCTCCCTTTAACTGGGGTGATATTGAGAGCTCACCTGCTTCAGGAAGCCTCAGTGTGGATGCCACCAACGGAGTATCCCTGCGTCCCTCATGACGTACCGTCGCACCTGTCAAACCACATTCTTGGTCAGTGTCGTGCTCGCTTGGATGGTCAGCTTGCAAGTTGGTACAGGTCACACTATGCTGTAGCCTAGCCATTTTGTCATGCAGCCTTCTTTCACTGAGGATATTAAAGGACTGTACCTGGTTGCAGGCTTCCGGATCCTGGTGGGGTGCGCCTGTTGTGCCAACTTGGCCGTCATAGGCACATCCTCTATAACAATCTGGCTGTCTTCATTGGTCATCTCAGCAACGACTCTGCTCCTCTTCTCCTGTGTTGATTGCATGCCCTTGCCCAACTCAGCACTGTTGTTGCGTCATCCCCACAAAGCACCAGAAGTGCTGTTAGCATGTGCAGACTGAAGGACCGCAAGATCAGAATAGTGGGGGCTGTAGGAGCTTTGCTAGAGCTATTGGATTTTTTATTACCCCTTGAGCCCCTTGCTGGAGTGTTCATGGCACTGGGTTGCAGGCGTAGACACTTGGGCAAAGTGCCTGGCAGTGGCCGGGTTACTAGGCCTTCACCTGTAGTCCCTGCCCTCTCCGGGGTGGTGGGTATGGGTTCCTGGCTCTTGTGAATCTCACACATGCCCCCCACAGTAACCCTGGCACTATTGCCCAAAGTACTGCTACCTCCTGGCTCCATGTGAAAGGGTTGGTGGCCTGACTCACTGACCTCTCCAAACTCACCCAGGACACTAGCCACTGAAGTCTGTGTCTGAGCCATGTTCGGGAAGGTCCTCAGCTGTAGTCTGGGATGACCCCAGCCTATCCTGCACCTACCTTACACCATGGCATAAGGCCCTAGACCTGACCACTGCCAATAACTGTTCAAGATCAAAATCATACATGAGGGAAAACGCATGCAGGAACCAACACAAGAAAAAGGCAAAAATGACATGGACAGCAGTCATATGAATACACACACAATATGCCCCTTATATGCTAAGTAGCTGGGTAATGTTTTTTGTTTACAGGTACTTCTGCCACTGGAGCCAGCAAGATCTGCATCCGTTCATGAGATGGTCAACATGGGGACTGTCAAAAGCCCGCAAAACATGTGGAAGTCTCACTCCGTGACACCAGTGCCAATCAAAGCGCGCCTAGTCTCCGCTGGGTCACTTGACGTTTGACAGCAATTTCCTTAGTAGCCCCTGTGAAGCTTAGTGAATCTGGCTAAAGTGTTTTTGCAGCATGCAAGAGGTTGTTTGTGGTTCATGATCTTTTATGCATATTGTGACGCTGTATTAACAGAGTGTAAGTGTTATGGTTGTTGAAACATTTCACAAGCAGAGCCGAAAAATGGTAACATTTTCACATTTTCCTTCCACATTTATACTGTTTAAATTAGGTGTGGAACACCTTTCTGAATGTTTATTTCAAGTGTTTCTAAATGATAATCTGAACCTAGTTTAATCGAATTCAGCTGCAATATAACACCTAACCTTAAAGCCTGTATGTGTGTTTTTTCAGCAGGGATTCTCCAAACATTGAAAGTAGTACGAGGACTGTGAGCAATTAAATCACATGGATCCATTGTAGCAGTACATGGCAGCAGTACAGGGGCAAGATTCACTAAACCATTGCTACAGACAGGTTATACATATCAAATAGTATGCACTAAACCTATTTCCCAGTAATCATGCATCCCATCATGATTTAAGTGTTTTATTGGTGTGTTATATGTGTGTTGAATCTCTAAGACTAGCTTTGATCACCGTCACAATATTCACAAAAGTATTTCTCTTTCTCTACCATCCAAGATAAAGCTTCCCAATATGACTTGAAGCCCACTGCAATATGTATTCCAAAACATATTTTACAATTTGTTATTCACCACAAGGTACAGAATAGTTATAAACTCTATTATTGAATGATATTTTTATATTTTTTATACGCCCCATGATTCCTCTTTCATAGTAGCCTCAAGGTTAAACTATTGTTAACTACCCTGCTTTCTTAAAAAAAAAAAAATGCTGCTAATTGGATACATAGCTATGGAGTTTTTTTTTATGCTAGTTACTTATCCATCCCAATCATAGTTATGTATTGGGAGCATGGTGTATAATACATAAGTGGCCGAGTTATGTTACGGATAAGTAATGTAAACTGACATGTACAGTTCATAAAAGAGTCTGCTCCCCGCTTAAATGCTCACTGTGTTGTAGCTTATTCTAGGTGTTGGTGGCTTTTGTAGGAAGCTGTTCAGTAGGGTAGGAAGTAGGTAGTAATATTAGTTACAGTAGCATACACTGTATACCCTCACCCCATACATTTACATATACATAATACAGAAAATATTTTTTTCTTTATGTATTTTATTTTTGGAAAGAGTATGGAGGGAGGAAGGAGGTAAGAGGAGGGGAGGGGAGATGAGAGTGAGGGTCCTGGCTAAATCTGGAGGGAGAGGGGTGGGGGGAAGTGAAGAGTGGCAGAGGAGCAGAGAGAGGGAGAGGTGTGGAGTGAGAGAGAGAGAAAGGATCAGTGAGAGGAGAAGGAGATATATCCCCACTTCAATCCATAATGAATGCCTCTGCTAGATTCATCTATTGTACACAACATTCAGTGTCGACAGCACCTCTCTGTCATTCCCTCCACTGGCTTCCAATAGCCTCCAGAATAAAATATAAAATCATGACCCTAACAAAATAAAGCCCTCAACAACAGAGCACCCCCTTATATCTCTGCTCTCATCTCCAAATATCCCCCCTCTTTGTAATGCGAACGACCTTCTTCTTTAAACCACTCTTGTCACCTCCTCTCATTCCTGCCTTCAGGACTTGCTCATGCTGCCTCTATTCTCTGGAACTCCTTGCCATCTCCGAGCATCAAATTATTTAAAACCTCACTAAAAACACATCTGTTTAAAGAAGTCTATTATCTTCCACCCTAACAACACTTCTCTCACCCTCCTGTACCTCACACAAAACCTTCAGATTGTAAGTTTGCGAGTTTTCAAAATTGCATGGTGCTTTGGGGAAAGCACTTTGGACGCCTGATTCTAAGCTAAAAGACAGGGCCCTCAACTCTTGCAATGTTTTATATTGTTTTTGTCTCTGACTGGAACTTAACCCATGTATAGTGCTATGAAATATGTTGTCGCCTTATAAATAAATGATTATAATAATAATAATGGGAGATGATCTGAAGTTAGAGTAGTGGAGGTTCAAAGTGTGGTAGTAGTGGATGTGAGGGATGTAAGCACACAGAGCGCAGGGGATGAATTCATGGTGTTCTTTTGTGTCATCCATGTCTACTCTAGTGTACTCCAAGGGGGCATGGATGTGAGACCGGGTGGGGAGAGCTCTTATGTTGATATGTAGTAACCATGTGGTTAGTCACCATTACATATTCCATGATCATCTTATCTGTGGACACAGTTATTTTTAACATTGAACTCATTTTCTGTTACTAACTGTTCAACGTGTTCTTTTTGGGTGGTTTTAAGGCAGATTTTACATTTATGAAGGCAGTTTGTTCATCTGCAAGCATTGCTACAAAATAATTTAAGTAAACTGCTATATATACAGTGGCTATCATATAGCCATGATATTAATGACATCCCACCTGCAAAATGATCTAACGTGCCATAAATAAACACATGCAGTATTTTATATACTGTTAGCTGAGATTTCTAAATGATGTATGAACAACAGTAATACCTATTTGTTGTAATACTTCTCAGTCATTACATCATAACACTGTTCTGTATCGCTATTTCTCTGCTGAAGTTTTTAACAAATCACATGTTATTTTCATGAGGTATTAATGCACAAACACTAGATTGAATTTAGCATATGTATTATAGGTATACATATCCTCACATGCACAATAGCAATATTGGAGACTTAACAGGACAAGTGTACACAGGATTATGGTAGATGGAGGTAAGTCTTCTGGGGCTCCTTCTGCCTCTCAACAGCCTCCTTGGGTGCTTGCTGGCTTTCCTCAAAACGTCACATACACATCAATGCAATGCTTCCTTTCAGCATTTAGCCCAATACTCCCCTGCCCTGTGCCACTAAAACTCTGTCCCTTACCTGCTTCATTAACATATTAGGGTGCATGGCCTGTGCTATATAGTCATTTGCCTGTAGAGGTTCACCCCCAGCATGGATTACAGGTGCCCATTCACCCACATTCACTAACAACCACTCTCTCTTTCAGGCGTCAGGCTGTTTATTATCACACATCTTACACCCTGGTGTCTAACACGCAGCAGTCTTTTGTACATCAATGTGAAATGTTGATATGCTCTGGATCTATGCTGGCAATGACTAGTATTTAGAGTGTGGCTAGCTTTTTTCAGTATTTACGGATGATATGATGTACATATAGTAGAGTTTAACATGACAAGGAAACTACCAATGTAAAAGATTGTAATGAGGCTCTTACAGTCACATTAAATTCCAAACCTGTAGCAGCCCTGGTACACCCGCAAAGACTGCAGGCTTGAAATTCGACGGAGTTACAAATTGATAAAATTAGGCAAGCCCGCAACAGACGTGGCCGACTTCCAAATCCGTAAACCATTCTTGCGCATGTTGCATTTGCGGACTTCAACATGATCAATTAGTCAAACCCATCGTTACGGGTTTAGATGGACCCAATGGTAAAATAAATAGTCACTGAAAAATGCAGGTTAGATTTCAATTCCTTAAGGGTTTGAAGTATGAGTTTTGATCGGACCCGCATTCCATAAATAATGCAATATTAATAAATCAATAAATATGATATTCTAGTCCATGAGAGTTCTATTAAATGTGTTAACACATTGATTGCCGGGTTCGATATAACACAGAGATCACATATATAGTTCTCAGCACAATTCACAATGAGAGACCCGTAGAACTTTGAAATAATCGCCTGCAAAAATTACAGCCCGTAACACTTTGAAAAGGAAATCGACACTTAGAGAAAAAAAAATACGACCCGCAAAAAAGTTACGGCCAAACCGCACATATTGAAAAACACGAAAAACACAAAAAACAAAAAATACAAAAAACGTCACACACAGCATGGGTGGACACCCAAGACATCTGGGAGTGAGGTTGCACGCAAATTTAAGTCGAATTTCTGGAGTTTCACCACTCGAAAATCGTCTATGCGAGAAAAAAATTGGTCGCCAAAAAACAAAAACGAGGCTACACGACCCCTAAGCTTGCAAAGCCAGGCACATACGACTTTTACCCAGGAATGTACGAGCTACAAATTACACTATTAGGAAGGACGGACGCCGAGGGTGCTCAGAAGAGCAAAAGTACACAAGGGGAGAGGCTCGCAATGAGCTCCGAAGGCACTCATTGCAAGCCTCACAACGAGCACTGAAGGCGCTTAGCGCGGGGCTTGCAATGAGCGCTGAAGTTGCTCAGACTCCCAAAAGTACATGAGGGGAGAGGCTCACAATGAATGCCAAAGGCGCTCAGCGCGAGGCTCACAATGAGCTCCAAAGGTACTCAGAGGACTAAAAGCCTTACATTGTGTGACAAACAGCATTACCTGCCTTACAATTTTATTTGCCGTCATTTTTTTTAGGGCAAGTCGCTAGTTAAACATAAAATAAGGAATTTTATATTGCAGATTTGCAAGCTTGAGAATGTTGTGCTATTAATTTTAATACCTAACATCACTTTCTCTTCAAAATACAGTATTGTGTTTATATTTGCATTTACAGTGCTACTGACAGGACTTTAACCCCTTTGTGGGTCCTCTCTAGTAACCGTAGGCTTTTTGGCTCCATTTACAGTTTACTGGTTTGAACGTCAGTTAGTCCTTGTGGATTCGTAAATATTTAATAGCAATTTGCAATCTTAACATTTATGTGCTTGACAGATCAAAGGCTTAGCTGGGACGGAGTTCCGATTTCGACAGCCCGTAGGGTTTTTCCACCTGTAACCCACAGATGATTGTAGGGTAGCTAAAAGAGGCCAATTTAATAGCCTTAAGCGGTCTCCATTACGGGCTACAAATTCTGCAGTAGGAGAAATTTAATAGCGCTGTTAGTCTAGGAATAAGGTGTGTTTGTTAGAGTCTCATGAAAACCCATAGAGGATGTGAAAGGAACATTGTAATTCCACATTTAAAATACATATTCTTTTAAAAAATTACACTTATAAGTAACCTAATTTTTTTTAGAAGTACAAAAAAATAATGCAACCTCTAATTTTTCATCTTTTATATGCAATTATGCTAATATCTACGATTTTGGTTTCTGCAATGTGAGGATACTTTGAATACAGAAGAAGCTTCTATCTGCATAAAAGGAATGTGGCATCTGAAACTGCCAGTACTTTCAATGGAGAAGAGAAAATGTTACCCTGAAATAAATAAAAAAATGTATATTCAAGTTAAATGTTTTGCCTAAATGGCTATTGACTGTATTTTTTTATTTTTTTTGGGTGAACAGAAATTAATAGGTATTTAGATTGATTAAAATTTACTTTTAAAATGTGTAAGATGTATAGTAGGAAGAGCATCCTTCTTCACTCATTTTATTCAGCTTTATTTAATGTTTGTATGGGTGGGACTTACACCTTCTTGTCAAATAGACAATCCATGTAGGGAAAAAACTGGGGGTGGCATTAGAATCTCCCTCAGAACTGCCCACTACACATTTGCAGTAAAACTTTGTTTCAAAATGCTCCTAAACACATATAAAATAATCTGCTAAATCCATTTTTACACCCTAGCAAGTAAAACAAATTACTAAATAGGAAATAAAAAGTCAGCGGCTCATAATTTACAAGCTCCTGTAAATAGATTTCAGACTTGCAATGATTTATCTGAACTTGCATTATGCATTATCCTACAGACTTTACCACATTTATCAAAATAATAGCAATGTTTTATACATGAAATACAGCCTAATTATCTCACAAACAATCTTTTTTGTAAATATAAATGTTTAATAGTATTTAAATATTGTTTTCCTGTTTAGACTCAGTCTGTAAAGTTCAATTATTTTTTTTGCCATATATATTGGTGTTATATAATAGGAGTTTGCGAATGTGAGAATACAGTATTGAACAATTAAAGCAGCACATTGGCTGAGCCCAGTAGCAGCCAAACTGGGTTTAGTAAATGGCTTCTGCCTAGTGTGCTTTACTCACAGGGGAGCCTGCCTGACTGGTGCCATTATGTAGTTTTTTTAACTCATTTCCCATTTTCTAAGTTTTTTGGGGGGCAAACATGGTTACACGGAGGAGTGATTGAGACAATGTGATTTAAAGCTTGTTCATAAGTTCGCTATATTTAGTGGCAGACAAGACTCCAGTTATATGGGACCATCACTATGGTGTAGGGCAAAACATTATGGGCCTCATTCAATTGCGATTTGTACAATTGAATAGTGCTCTAAATAAGCACGTAACATATTTTTTTTAAGTAAGTTTTTAGTTAGTGAAAACCTTTCTTTGGGCTAGATGTTTACTAAGTAAAAACTTCTTTAAAAAAATATGTTATGTGCTTATCTAGACCCCTATTCAATTGGCAAAATTGCAATTGAATGAGGGCCCATATCTGCAACTTTCTCAGGAGGATGTACCCTAGTATACTAATTCAATTTACAACCAGTCCTATTTAAAGCACTGGCATTCTTAGCTGCCACATTCTGACTGTGCATGAAGAAACTTCCCCTGCATTCAAAGTCCCACACCTCAGGTACTAGATCAGCAAAAATTGAATGGTAAATTCTAAAGTAGCATAATTGCATATGAAAGTAATTCAAAGAAATTATGAAGTGTATAAATCTGTAAAATATGCTGTTGTGATAATGTAATGCATATACTTTTGCTATGCATAAAATACCCATGTAGTAATTTGTATGTTTGTTTTTAATTATGTTTTCCTGTGTAAGTTAATTTCTTATCTAGTTTGTCACCTAAAATGTGTTTTTGAAAACATATATTTTAAGTGTTTCTACTTTCAGTTGCATATACTTTATAGAAAGGGTGATAGGTAAGTAAAACAGACTTCCTCCAAAAGTGGTTGGATCAAATACAGTAAGGAAATTGGAGCATGCATTGGACTGGGGGTTTAATATTTAAATAATATATTAAACCTTTGTTATTTGGAAGATACAATGGATAGATCGGTTTATTTGAGGACAAAATTATATTTTTATGGTACTCAATGGGATCTTTCAGCACTCTAAAATATCTACCAATGAGCAGAGTATGTTTTGATATGTGATATAGTTTTATTTATTTAAATCAAGCTTAATTTTATTATATAACTCACATATTGTGAGTAGCTAGTCAGATTACAACGGTAATATACTTTAGTTTAAGCTGAGGCACCTATTTTACCACATAATACTGGGAAAACTTAGTGACTCGAGTATAAGCTGAGGGTGGCAAATGTGCTGCCCCCTGTGTCCCTCTTGTGACCTCTGTGTCCCCCTCATGTGCCCTCTGTGCCCCTTTCTTGTGTACCCCCTCTCTCTCCCATGTGTCTCTTCCCCCTCTCCCTCCTCTGTTTCTCTTTCCCCCTCTCCCTCCCCTGTGTCTCTTTCCCCCTCTCCCTCCCCTGTGTCTCTTTCCCCCTCTCCCTCCCCTGTGTCTCTTTCCCTCCCTTATCCTCCTAATCCTCCCTCCTCAACCCCCCTCCTTATCCTCCCTTCTCATTCTCAACCCCCCTCCTCATCTTCCCACCTCAACCCCCCTCCTCAACCCCCCTCCTCATCCTCCCTCCTCCTCATCCTCCCTCCTCCTCATCCTCCCTCCTCATCCTCCCTCCTCAAACGCTCTCCTCACCCTCCCTTTACAACCCCCCTTCTCAACCCCCTCCTCATCCCACTTCCTCATTCTCCCTCCTCAACCCCATCCTCATCACTTTACCTCTCTCTAATTACCTCCCCCTTTCCCCTCTCTTACCTTCCATCAGCTGCTCCTCCGCTCCTCTTCCGGCTGTGTCAGGACCCGGCATATGCTAGTGACATCACGAGGGAGAGGGGGGGAAGAGACACAGGAGAGGTGGGAGAGACATGGGGAAGGGAGAGACATGGGTGGAAAGAGACACAGGGTGACTCAAGTATAAGCCGAGGGGGGCTTTTTCAGCCCCCCAAAAAGGGCTGAAAAAAACTTGGCTTATACTCGAGTATATACAGTAATTATTACTTTTGAATTGTCCTGAGCTAATTAGGGCGCTTAGTCCTAAAAAGATTTAAAAAAGGTGGTACGTTTTGAGCCACTTCTAGACGTCACCACCCAGAATCCTTTGCAACAGTGAAAATACTATTTATTGAGAAGTTATGTGGAAGGCATGTAAGAGCATGGGCATAGGAGCCCCAAAAAATCTTGAGGAGTGGGCAAATTTTTAAAAAGACCAAAAATCTTTGGCCCTGACTTGTGCAATTCAACTGTACTTCAGCCTCCAAGAGAAGAGAGGGTAGGCCAAGTAACTAGTATAAATAAATGGTGGCACACTACACAATATAATCAAAATTTCTAACTGCTAGCTTTCTACAAGATTTCCTGGACCTATCCTGTTATGGTGTCAGGACAGGTCCACCACTGCAGTGCGGCCTCCAACCACTATATGGCGCTGCCGATATTTTGCAGTGCTGCCGATATGTGAGAGAAGTTCCAAGCTTATAATGTTAGCCTAACCCTTGAACTAACACTATTCCTAAGCTTAACCCTCACAGTTTACCTAAACCTTGACTCTATGATATGGCACCTGAATATTGGCAGCGCCATCTAGCGGAAGCTCACCACCAATGCTGCTGCTGCCTTGTGCTGTGCTACCATATGAGGATAGGTTACATTTCCTCTCAGCTTGTTCTAAGACTGCTGCCACGCAGTCCTCAAAAATAGCCTCTCATTGCTAAGCTGCAGTAAAAAAAACGTGCCACACTCATCTCTCTGCAATTGTGTTTTAAAAGCTGTGAACAAGTGAATCTAGTTATTACTCCAGGACTTAACTCTTTCATTTCTCCAAGGGTGAAGCCTTCAAAACTCAAAACTATATACAGTAAACTCCCCGTTATCCAGCACCCACGGGGACTCCCTATTGCCGGATAAGTGTAGTTTCCGGTTAATCGTGAGTCCCTGAAAAAAAAGGGTCTAAATGACCCTTAAACCCCTCAAAACCCCCTGAAATGCATTAGCACCTAAAGGCATTAGCACCCCTTTTGGTCCAGATAAAACAAATAGGAAAAAAGTTAGTTTTTTTTGTACAGTCTCGAACTGCTGAATAGTGCCGGATAGTGCTAAATATGCCGGTTTAGCAGGAGTTTTTTGAAAATTGGAAAATTAGACAGGTACCGGTTGCTTGAGAGTCCTGCATAGTTAGGTGCCGGATAACCGGGATTTTACTATATATATATATATATATATATATATATATATATATATATATATATATATATATATTGTAACAGAGTGAAGCAAAGAGTGCCCCTAGAGATGGGTTTAATTAAAGAGGCTGAAAGATTTCTCTGCAGAAGGAAAGAGTTAACTCCGGGCAGTGATCATAGGCCCAGCTGTGGATTGCCTTTAAGACGACAGCAGAGAGATGGGTGGAGTCTCTCTCACTTAGGCTTTGGCCTAAGCAGTATGAGCAGTGTGTGAAATCTGCTCCTGTTGCTGAGCTGCTGTTAGCAGCAAAGAGCAAGCTACAGAAAGAAGTAGTTTGCTGTCTGTTCCTGATTGCAGTCAGAAGACTGCCGTGTCCCAGAGGAAAAGTCGTGTCCCAGAGGAAAAGCCGTGTCCCAGAGGAAAAGCCGTGTCCCAGAGGAAAAGCCGTGTCCCAGAGGAAAAGCCGTGTCCCAGAGGAAAAGCCGTGTCCCAGGGGAAAAGCCGTGTCCCAGAGGAAAAGCTGTGTCCCAGAGGAAAAGCTGTGTCCCAGAGGAAAAGCCATTTCCCAGAGGAAAAGCTGTGTTCCAGATGCTGTAAGTAAAGGATGATATTTTCCTTACAAGAGTATGTGTAAAGTAACCCCAGGGAGAAGGCAGCAGTATAACTGTGAATTGAACAGAGTATCTCAAAAGACTGTTTAAGGATCCCTGGAGGTTGGAGTATTTCTGAGAGACGGACAGGCTGAATGCTCCGCTCTCTACTGATGAAGATATTTATAAGAGGACTGTGTGTATTGCTATACCTTTGGCTGATGTAAGCCATAATGTGGTGTAATTTTTGGACTTTTCATAAAAAGATTAAAAGAATACATGATTCTTCTTGCTGTTAATCTAGAAGGTAGCAGGTCAAAATAGCATAATATATATATATATATATATATATATATATATATATATATATATATATATATATATATATATATATATATATATATATATATATATATATATATATATATATATATATATATATATATATATATAAAACATATACAATGATATCTTGTTATCTCAGCCATAGGAAAGTTATGAGCCTTATATGGATGTTATTTTTTTATCAGACAGACCATTATCTAAAGGCCTATAGAGATAAATTTCACTTTGTAGAGATTTCCTAATGAGAATAAATTTACTTTTATTCAGTTATCCATAACATCTGTCTCTCTTTGGTACTGCTCATTACTACCAGTTATAATGAATCTGATATCATTGTCAGATCATAGCACATTTTTTCTCATGGTGTTAGATTGGGACAGCCTGTCTTCTTTTTATATTTGATATTAATGAACCACCTCTGTGTAATGATGGGAACAGTAAATAGACTGAAGTTTATTTTGAAATGAACAAGTCTCCGGAGGCTCCCAGTTGTCTTTCATGAGACTTACAAATCTATGATTAGAGGTAAATTTGCCGGAAAAGGAAGATAATAATTGTTACAATTCAAGAAACATTAAAACATATGCAAATGCATAATTTGTATTTTTTTTTCACAGCTTCTTTAATAAATTCATTTGAAGTTAAATTGATGAATTAGTGTAATGCTATGAATGAAAACAACAGGATTTTTATTCAGAGTATCAATGCAGAAACTGATCACAATGGATATATTTAAGTCCTTCACTAAGCTAATTTACTTAATAATCATGCATTCCATTCCAACCTCTAGTTGCACATTGCGATCAGGGCATATATCAGCATGTTAAATGTGTGTTATTGTATTACCGTATTTTCTGTGTATAAGACAGTATTTTTTACCAAAGTCTAAAATAGGGGGATTGTCTTATACACGGAATGTTGCAATTAGATACCCTAGTCTGGTATCTGTCCACTAGATTTAAGGCAGGAGGAAAGACACACATTTGTAAATGCATTGGTTCCAATTAAAGTGCATTACACTGCAAGTGTGCATAAAAATGTGTATTTTATACGTTTTTATTATGTTACACATATTTAAGAGCACTTTCTGTCATGAGTTTCACTGATTTCTATTCCAGCTCAATATCCTTATGATCACATCACTTATTACTTTGTTGCGATGTGCAGTTGACGAAAAGTGCCCTTAAATATATGCGTAACACAATAAAAACCTATAAAATTCAAATTTTTAAGCTCAGAAGCAGTTTAATGCACGCTAATTGGAACAAGCATTTCCTCTACATGTGTCTTTTCTCCTGCCTTAAGACCGCACCATCTAGTGGCCAGACGCAGCATTATCGTGAATGAGCTGACCAGCTTGTGTGGGGCATGTGTGTGATGCTTGTGTGCATATAAATGTGCATTTTATAGGTTTTTATTGTTACACATATATTTAAGGACACTTTCTGTAATGATTTTCACTGATTTCCATTCCATTTAATATCCTTGTGATCCTGTGTTAAACCAGAAAAATGCAATGCAGATTGCTATATGTTATACACCACAATTTCTATCATAAAAGAAGCCAAAAGCATATTATAATTCAATAATGAATATATTAATTTGTTGTTTTTTGTGTGCTTTTCTCAACAACAACAAAAATTAGCTTATATAATTTCACACACATTACCAAATTCCTCTCCACACTGATCGCTACAGATGGGGTGTGTAGTCCTCTGTAGAAGGATGCAAGAGGAGCCAGACATTGCTCTGTGAGATCTCTACATTGAGATGCTGCTGGATTGAAGGTCAGTAAAGGTTAAAATCTGTATACAAAATGCAGTTTTTCCTTTAGGGGTTCACTGTGCCTATGTAAACAGCTCTAGAGGAGTGGAAAACTTATTTTATTTTTAAATAAAATAAGTTTGAATGTGCATTGAATGACTCAATGTAATGTGTGTTTCTGACATAAGCAGCATGTGTTAGATTTGAAAAAGGTAAAAACAGGGAAACTTATATATCCTGGGCCAGAGAGGTCCTGTAAGAACCTCTGTGGTATCTAAAATTAACCCCCACCATGGGGATCCTAACAGACCCTGTGGCAGCTAACATTAACTCCTATGCCATGGAGATCCTTATACGAGTGTGTCCTTGTAAATTAGAAAATGTCCTTATGATCCTGCTGATATTACTGGTAATTCTTACTAACATATTCCCAATGTGCAGGCACAAACTTCATCTATGTTCAAAGTCTCTTTCCACTTCAGTACGTTATCTGCTGAAAAGCAATATGGCAGGCCTCACAGAAGTATCAATGCATATAAATGTAATCAATTAGAGGCTCTATTATCTTTTTATTCTAAAAGCATATTTTTAAATGTAATTCTTCAAAATAGTAAATTTTAGAAATATGACCACAATGATCCTTTCGTTTTAGGAGATCTTCACAATTTAAAAAATAATATTTAAAATAATTTAAATATACAATACAAAATATTGCTATTCAGTTAGTTTATCAGGTTTAAGACCCATTTAAAAAAAATCTTTGCAAATGAATTTCAGAGAAGTAAAATCCCTGGAGTGTTCTTCTTCAAGGGTATACACTGAGAGAGATAATAGAATCAGGAATAGCCCAGGCTGTATTTGATTCACTTTCATCGATCCGACTGCACATAATGATCATTATTTGAATGCTAAGATGGGTTTTAGTCAAGGATTGTTATAAAGTATGTACAATAAGCATTGCCAGCCTTGTCACAGCTGGTCATTAGGACACATTTTTTTTTATACAGTGATGTGATCAAACAATGATAGTGCCCAACAAATATTAGTTTCAATTCACACAGTAGTTTCCTTCACTTTTATGAAGGCACTGCCTAACCGTAATGGCTGCACTAAGTAATAAATTATAGTCAATAGCTTATTGAACCTGACAAGAGCAAGGCTTTGGAGACCGTTCGAGTACAGATGATGAATAAGCTTGCTATGGCTGGACATGTAAAGGGTTACACAGGAGCATCTGCCATTTTTCGGTCTGGAAAAAAATCACCACCAAGCTATCACATCACACTCCTAAATCCATCCTCTGAGAATTGCCATTCGAGTGCTTGAAATACCCCTGTCCCATAACTATCACATACCTCCCAATATAATATCCTAACGCAATGAAGTTTACTTAGTTGCCTGAAATTTTTAAAAAGCCTACGGGTACATTCAAACCCTACATAAAGCAGAAAAATGCCTAGAATCTTCAAATATGTCACCTTAATTGTGTTGATTTGAGGCTGGACACAATTAAGCTGTTAATACTGCTACATCTGAGTCAGGAGACCCCTAAATCCTCCGCAATACCCTCGACCCTCTCTGATCCCAGGGATCCCCTGGGATTCCTTCTTTAATACCCACTACTCCCTATGAGCCAGGGGATCCCTGGGATCAACCATCAATATCTGTTACCCCTTATCAGCCAAGGGATCCCCTGCATCCCCCCTCAATACCCACTTCCTCTATGAGCTGGGTATTCCCAACTAAAATATAATCATAGGGGTTATTATGGCCCCCTTTAGGACCAAATATTAAGATTACCATGTGAATTAGGATTTGTTGGAATTTTAATCATATTCAAATACCCGATTGACTGACACATATTTAAATTAATCAAAATCTGCAAAACTAGTGTATAAGGCTAAGGTATCCTCAGAAAATGTTAATCAGTGCAGAAGCTCCTCAGGGGAGGAGCTTCATTAGGTGCTGGCAGGATTTTTAGGTGGAGGCCTATTTGCATGGATTGAAGATGAGGAATAAGGGCTTCAATAAACACACAGTGCCCGTTTATCCAGGGCTGAATAGTGAGGACAATCGCTTTGGTAAATGTCACTAGAGTGCAACAAAAAGATAGGTAAATTATATTTTATTGTGTTATAGTATTGTTATGTTTCATTACAGGTTAAATTATTTAATTTATGTAGTATTTTCCATGGGGGTCCAATATGAAACCCTATGAAGGAAGAAATGATGCCATAGGGGTCCTTGTGGACCCCATGGTATAGGGGATAACTTTATGGTACAATGAGGATCTGTGAGGCGTCCGTTGAAACCTACATGGTACGGTGGTTATTATTAGGAAATATGGGGGTTCAAAGTTAGCTTTAAGGGTAATTCTGGGAATTATCCAGGCTTTCAAGAGGTAGCAGATATTGAAGGGGGATCCTAGGGATCCCTTGATTAATAGGGATAGCAGGTATTGAGGGTAGATCACAGGGACCCCCTGGCACATAGGGAGAAGGATCATAAACCCATGCATTTGTTTTTAGTATTTTATAACTCCTTCCCACCCATGGGAAGAGGTTCATATAGATTTATATGGATAAGGGATGATGTTAGGGCTTGTGTAGTGTGTTCAACTTAGTAAGCGCCATGCTGTAGAATTGTTATGGAGACTACTGAGGTTCACACTCTGAGTCTCCTATGAGCAGGCTGCCAGCACACTTTAGAGCTACAGAGCTCTGTCCAAGCCCCCCGGGTGTGAATCAGTAGGTTTCATAGACTACTTTCTTTCCAGGAGACATAGAATAGCTCTGCTAATTTTCACAACTCCCTTAGCTGTAAGTCAGCCTTCCAAGTATTCTTCCAGGAGCCATGGAATGGAAGTCTAATTTTATTTTTATTTTAAACACAAAAAAACAGCCTGAACGATATATATTTGAAGTCTTGGAATTTCTAATGTTTTATTTTAATACTAATGGTACATACCATTGGACATCGATTTATAATTCTGTTTATTTATATATATTATGTATCTATACATTATACATAAAATAATTTACTAAATTCTGTCTTTGTGCACCTACAAACCTTCTACACCACTGTAAAGATATGTTATAGTATATTGGGGTTGTGTATGAACTTTATAGCTCTGGATAACCAAAGACATCCAGAAGACTATTACAATTTAAATTGCCTTGGTGGTGGAAGCTTTATAGTATTGATTTTGTGGTGTAAGTGACATATAAAGGGGCTGTGCAGTCACTGTAAGTGATTGGTAACTGTTTTGTAGTTAACCCTTTCATCCATATATGGATAACAGACGTACACTTAAAGGTTTTTGTCATAACTACTAAAAACAATTGTATCTTACCATAGAAATGATACAGTGCTTACAGATTGTGTAATATGTAAACTATTTTCCCTTGAGAAAGACACATCAGCGTAGAAACGTGCGTTAGGGTCAAAGGACGCACAGTGTGATGTCCACTAGACATTTTCTGTATTTAATAATTTAAGGGATCTTAACGATTTCCATTATTTTAATAAGCAGATTTCCAACTCTCAGAAGAGCTCATTTCTAAGTCTCCCAATAAAATTAAATATTTACAAGTAGTAGAAAAGACCTTTGGAGTGGGCAAATGTTTAAAGACTCATAGAGTCATAGAATAAATTCTGATTCCTACTTACCAAATTACAAAGGGTATTTTTATAACCTTTTTTTTATGTTTTTAAATGTTTGTGTGTGCGCCATTGTCCGAAGTGTAAATAAAGTGTAAATTAGAAATGATTCACAATCCCCCACTTTTCTCCCTATAAGTTTTCTAATGATTTAGTGCTAAGCACTTTCAGTGGGGGTATTTTTGATAAACTCCTATTAGTTCAATGATAATATGTAAACTAGGAAAGCAAAATGGGTACAAAGGTCAGTCATTATGAGATAACAATTACATTTACTGTATAGGTTTTCTGTATAGGGATCCTTGAGATATAACTGATGAGTACTGAGATAGGAAGAGAGAAACCATATGCAAAATTCCTCAGTGAGATGTAAATGAAGTCAGCAGGGGTAATATAAAGTGAATAATGATTTCTCATTTAATTCATAAGGTGATGAAAGCCATGTGTGAGTTGTAATCCTAGATGAAGGCATTTGTTTATTTGCAGTTAAGCTCCCAAATGTTGGTTTTTGAATGTCCCTGTGCTATGAGCTAAAATCAGCTAGTATTGATTATGTGATTTCTTTGATGTCTCTTCTGTTTGCATGTTCAAAAGTTGCTCTTCAATATCATATTGTCCTGGAGCCAGTACTACTAAATTCATGTAAAAAATCAATTGCATTTCAGTCCTCTACCAGGAGTTATTATTAATGTCAAGTTTACTACTATTTTATAGTCTTATACTGAAATAGTTTTGGAAATATCGTTTTTTTGATAGTTTATCTTTAGGTATATAACAAAGGTCAATTTTGGATCAATCAGAAATTTGTTAAGTTAAATGAGTTAAATATACATTTTCTGGAACTGACTTTTTTTTTTATATTTAAATTTGCAGTGTTTTTGAGGTACTTGTTATACTTATAGTAGAAATAGGACTAAAATCTACACAAGTTAAGGATACAGGAGGTGTGAATGGACTTAAGTGGACTTACTAGCTACCTTTGATGCCGTTTTGAGTGGAATGAATTGCAAAGGCCTGGCCTGCTAGCAGAAACAGAAGCAGAGGTGTAACCCCACTAGTTAATAGAGATGTTGATTCCAGCAAGATGCAAATGGAGGACTCTACAACTGCAGCTAGACTTCTAATAATTTACTTCTTAGACACAGCCAATAGTAAATGAGACCGTCAACATGACATCAGTAAAACATGGAAGTTATACGTAATCTGCAATCGGAGGCTTATAATTAGTGTCATTAAGTAATGTTTGCCAATTGGGCTCACAATCAAGCAATCTAGAAATCTATAAAATGCATTAGATCATCTGTTTTAGTCCATGTGGGTTTCATGATATGTATTAACCCCTTGAGTCCTTGGATCAATATTACTCAGAAATTATTTTATCGCATATTTGTGGGTTTGAGAATGTTGTGCAATTAATTATAATGTGTTTCCATACCTTCCCATGCTATTAAAGTACAGTATTGTGTTTTTAATTGCTGTTACAGCTATAATAACAAAAATTAAAATGCCTTTTGAGTCCTAAGTACTCTTAATATTTCTTACAGAAAAGTGATATTTTTTTAATTTACGGCTCAGACTTTATTTGCGAGCTAGAGCTATGGGTCTAATAAAATATTTATTTTGTCTAACTTTAATTATTTAGAGCTTGTAATATTTGAGCTGTGCTAAAATTAATAGAGTTCTAAGGCCGGTTTTCTGGCTTCAGCTGGCTCATAGTTATGGTGAGTAGGTACCCCGTAATTGGATTGTGAGTAGCTAATAGAATATGTGACAATTTTAAGAGCAGTTTTAAGTGTGTATAATTTTATGAATGTGGCCAATAGAATAGGGCCCTATATTGGTGTTTTTGTCACTTTTGTGGCACGTTCATGTTTACATGTCTCTCCACATTGATCTTTGCGAAAAATTTTGGAATCTAAATGAATAATTGCAACATCACATACACTGAAATTAAAGTTTGATTAAATAGTAAACATTTCTCACTTTCTGTTATACTTCTATTGCTATGGACAAGGCTGCTGCACTTAGAAATGCTGCACCATTGCTGTGTATCATATAAAGGACGTCTACCCTAAGCACAACAGTACTGTATTCATTTTTAAATTTATAGTATACTCTTGTGTAAAACTTGACTTGATAGTGTGTAAATTAAACTAGCAATGGGAGAATCTGTAGATTTATTAAATGTCTCTATTGATTTATTTTGAAAGATTATTTTAAAATAACACTTGACAATAGAACTGAATAAGAGTTATCCCCAGTTGTATATCTCAAGCTACAGAAATATTACCAGCTCAATACAGTGATTCTCTGTGTAGTTAGAACATAAAATACTTCCACTTCCTTTGTTTTCCATAGAGCATGTCAAGTCAAATCCAGTTTTAATAACACTCTGCTAAATGGCTACTATAAAAATACATAAGAAGTGGGGATATTTAACTCCACTTAACCACACTTATCTCCACTATGACAAATGTACCCCACTGTCCCTGACAGTTAAAACTGATTTACAAGTTTAATTAGATGGGTATTGTTGTATTAGTTGAAAAATATTACAAATTAGACAAATTTGAGGTCTTTATTGGTGTAATTTTGTACGACTCAAGCAGCTTCTTGAACAAGATAATTAGATCAGACATGCCAATCCTGAGCTGTTGGAGGCCCTCCTATGACTGAAGTTTTCATCAATGAAACAAGTAAAGACTGAGGGGAGATGAAGAACATAACTTAATAAAAAAAAAAAAACACTTCTCATGTTAATTATATCAAAAGATCGCGAACACAAAACTTTCTTCTGACTTCATGATTACTGGTGGACAAAATATAGCATGAACATTTTAAGCTGTCACAGAACAGATGGTCACTTTTGGACTTCTGAAGTTAAAGGGCTACTGTAGTGATCATACACTAAGGGCCCTATTCTAATACCTGAAAAAAACAATTGAAGAGGCCATAGAAGCACAGTAAATCCTACCTAGCTATGTTAATGCCCCTCCCACTAAAACATTGCCAGACAAATGCTACGGGTCACTTGCTATGAGTGAACTTTACGACAAAGCTGAAAAGCAAGGCAAAAATCCCCATTGATTTTTACATTAACAATAAACTGTGAGTTACTACCTGACACTGACACCAAAACCCTATGCTAATAAAAATGATCCCCTCACAAACTAGGGCAGTCCCCTAACTACAAAAAAATAAAGACATTCTTATGGATACCAAAGACCAGTCTTTGCTGGGTGCTGCAGAAGCAGTTAAAGAGACAGTACTCTGTCTCTGCCTAGCCACCCCAGCCCCTAAATTTCCAGCTCCTGCAAGAGGGGTCATTTAAGGACCCCCTCCTTGCTCCTATTGGGTCCAGAACAGAACTCCTTGGCACCTAAAATTAACCCCCACGGCAGCACAGTTTCTTATAGGACCTGTGCCATAAAATTAACCCCTGCCCTGGGTCTTTATAGGACCCATGGTATCTAAACAGTTATCCAACCCGATGCTTTGCTTAAAAGCTGTTTAATACAGCGGGCATATGCTTTAAGGGAGCAATGTATAAAGTTGCTATTTTTGGATTAAAAGAGTGAGGTACATTGTATTCTCATTTGCATGTCCCCGCCTTTTAGACATGCAAATGGGCTTATTAATGTATTATTCGTTTTCTATATATATATATTTTTTTTTTTCTGTTTTTCTCGGAACTCTGAGCTGGAAGCAGGTTTTTTTACTTACTTTAGACATTCAAATATGAACACAGATGTACTTTTTATTTACTGTACTACTGTACGGTGGAGGGCTTCTATCGCTCTTTTGCCCACCATATTATAAATGATTGTTGTGGTGAACTACCTATTCATAATTTCCACAACACAGGCTGAGATCCCGCTCCATGCTGATGATAGCCAGTAAGCTTGAAACAGCTGTACATGGATTGGATACTCCGCCTGTGTTTTTTTCCAACTTTGGCTTTGCATTAAAGCTGTGTAATACAGCATAAGCTTAAAGGAAGCCATATTTGATGATGGCTATGGAATGAAGAGCGAGGCATTTGTGGGCATGTTTGTGTGTCCCAGCTCAAGTTCCCAGAATGCAGTGTAATAACTGTTTTTCTCGGAACTCTGAGCTGGAAGCAGGTTTTTTTTTTACTTACTTTAGACATTCAAATATGAACACAGATGTACTTTTTATTTACTATATATATATATATATATATATATATATATATATATATATATATATATATATATAATAGAGGGAACATTTAAACATCACAATGTAACTCCAAGTCAATCACACTTCTGTAAATTCAAACCATCCACTTAGGAAGCAACACTGAGTGACAATCAATTTCACATGCTGTTGTGCAAATGGGATAGACAACAGGTGGAAATTATAGGCAATTAGCAAGACACCCCCAATAAAGAAGTGATTCTGCAGGTGGTGACCACAGACCACTTCTCAGTTCCTATGCTTTCTGGCTGATGTTTTGGTCACTTTTGAATGCTGGTGGTGCTTTCACTCTAGTGGTAGCATGCGACTGAGTCTACAACACACACAAGTGGCTCAGGTAGTGCAGCTCATCCAGGATGGCACATCAATGTGAGCTGTGGCAAGAAGGTTTGCTGCGTCTGTCAGCGTAGTGTCCAGAGCATGAAGGCGCTACCAGGAGACAGGCCAGTACATAAGGAGACGTGGAGGAGGCCGTAGGAGGGCAACAACCCAGCAGCAGGACCGCTACCTCCGCCTTTGTGCAAGGAGGAACAGGAGGAGCACTGCCAGAGAATCTATATATCTCAGAGTGGCGTATCATGGCTATAGAACAAACCTATTAAGGTTGGTTCGTTCTCTGAAGAGCACCTCTGACTTTGTTGTTATATATATATATATATATATATATATATATATATATTCACATATTATAATTGTCCAACTACGATTCGTCGTCATGCTGTGTTGCGTAGTGCATCCGACTTAGCGATGAGCGCCACAGGCGCTCATCGCACGGCGACCCTCGCGCGGCGAGCCGTTAAACCGTACCACTTTGCAGATCGTACGACTTTGCGATGAGCGCCACAGGTGCTCATCGCTCGGCGAGCCTCGCACAGCGAGGCGAGCCGTTAAACCGTAGCTCTTTGGCAATGAGCGCCGCGGAGGCTCATTGCAGGCGAGCTTCGCGCAGCTATGCAAGCTGTTAAACCGTAGCACTTTGGCAATGAGCGCCACAGGCGCTCATTCCAGGCGAGCCTCGCGTAGCGAGTCGTTAAACCGTAGCACTTAGAAAAAAAATACGAGATGAAAAAAATTACGAGATAAGCGGCGGAACCAAAACAATAAAAAAAACACTAAATACACACAAAAAAATAAAAAAAAGGTCACTTACAGCATGGGGAACCAGGCAGGACGTCTGGGAGTGAGTTGGAATACCAATTTACATCGATTTAGACGAGTTACAAAGATCGAAAATCGGCTAAGCGAGAAAAAAATGGCCGCCGAAAAAAATGAAAACGAGGCTATACTATTACAAACTGCGTAAAACACAGTCACAGACGTATGTGCTCGAAAAACCAAGGAGACAAAGGATGCACATTAACCGCACAATGAGTAAAAAAAAGACAGTAGCGAGTACATTTTACGAAACGCAATTATAGACTTACGCGTTAACACAGAATTACCGCTTTTGTCTCGCGCAACATCGGATTTCACGCCTAAAACAACGCATTTGATGAAATATAAGTTGAAAGTTAAAAAAATAAAAAGTTAAAAAAAAAAATGTGTAGTTATTTTAAGAAAAAAATAAAAGGGAGAAATGTAGCTGACTCATTTTGTGTTGCAAACAAATTTCACAACATTTAATTTTTATTGACCGTCATTTTACCATATTTATCGTTAAACCGTAGTACTTTAGCGGGCTTAGCGATGAGCTGTAGTACTTTTGGCAATGAGCGCTGCAGGCGAGCCTCGCGTAGCGAAGCGAGCTGTTAAACCCTAGCACTTTGGCATTGATTTAAACCATAGCAAAAAAATACGACCGCAACTCGCAAACATGAAAAAAAAGACAAACACAATAAATCCACACAGCACATACATATAAAGCTTACCGACAGCAAGAGGGAGCATCCACGACCTCAAAAAACAAAGTTACACCTTCATTTAGCTCAAAATAAAAGAGTTTAGACACTAAAAAATTTGCAAAGCGATAGAAAAAATAGCGGACGAACAAAACGAAAACGAGGCTACAGCACTTTAACTACGGAAAACACGTACGGATAATCCGCTAAGACGCATACCACACATTACCCGCCATTTTACGATAATGCGGTAGTACACAGCTACGTTAACGGTTTCGGCTCCCGCACGCACACTATTACACTGCACACGTTCATCACGCTTACACAGCACCTCCACACCACTAATGCTGCAGCAACATCAACACAGATTGCCAGCTCTTCAACACAATGCATAAAAATAGGTAAAGTATATTCATTTATTAATTTGAATTCTATATTTCAGTAGTACACACAAAACAACATTAGCTACCTTACAATTCCATATGTATATTAATAACTAAACAACTTTCCAAACATACACATCTCATTGCCGTCATTTTTTGACGGGCAATACACTAGTATATGTATATCTATATATCTATAGATAGATAGAGATAGAGATAGATATATAAATGCTGATATATTTAAAAAAATGTGTGAATAAAAATAAAATAATATACATGGAAAGAACCTTTATATAAGTATATACATATATATTTATATATATGGAAAATACGTAAGTTGGAGGGCTTATTCCACCTAGTGAATAGTGTTGAGTGGATATAAAGTGTAGTAACTAATATAAAGTAATTGTTTTAATGACTGATAAATGACTCAATAAGGAGTCAAAAAAATAGGAAAAAGTGAATGAAAAAATGGTGAGGGCAAATATGAAAATTTATAGAGTAAAATTTAATTGTTGGTGATACTTGAATAATATATTGAGACTAAGTGTAAAGTGATAGGTGTAAGGGACTATGTGTAATAGGTGATTAAGACACTGGTAGAGCCACGGATCCAATACGAAAACTGAGTTATCCTCATATGAACAAAAATTTGTAAATCATCGGATAAACAAAAAAGTGAATAATACTTGAAAGGCTAAAAAAAAATATATATATTAGTTTATATTAAAAGAAAAAATGGCACAACCAAGATGCATGTAAATATTAATATAAGTATATACAGGAACAAAATGCTCATATAGAATGGTATATGCACAGGCACATTAATACAGTATCAATAGTCATATGTAAATACATGTGTATAGAGCTATCCACTTTAATATTGGTCTTTATATGCCCCTTGGGTCACATCAACCACAAAGGGGTTTACCCTAATGAGGGGACCAAATAGTGGTTTGATAAATATACACAATGATACAAAAATATATAAAAAAAGTATTCTTTATAAGAAAAGGTACTGATACAATGTAATATAATACAGTTTAAGTTGCCTGCAAAGGCAATTACTTACTGTACTATACTGTGCAGTGCTGATAGAAATAGAGCTTTGAACGTCCTGTTCCTGGTTGTGATTAAAGCGGTGGTGGTTGTAGCTGACCGGTTTTGTTGCTTACACAGCAACTTTGTCAAAGGCTACCACTCCATATATAGATATAGATATATATAGATATAAATATATAGATACCCGGTATATGCTAATGACGTGGCACACATGTGACGTCACATATGTGCCGGGTCAGGGAGTGGAGCGGAGCCTGGAACAGAAGCAGGTAAGTTAGGGGGAGTTTTTTAGGGGGGTTTAGGTTGAGGAGGGGGGTATAACACGCACCTATAATTTGCTCCCTATTTTCAGGGAGAAAAAGTGCGTGTTATACACTGATAAATACGGTATATGTGTATGTTTGTTGTCCGGTCCCTCTCTTAACGATCAAGTGCGTCGAACCATTGCTCTCCAGTGATGGAAATGCCCTAGCGGACATTTGGACCCAGGGAAACATCAATTTTTGGTAGAGCCCCTCTCCTTGTGTAGCTGAGGTGTGGCTGATTGCTACGCCCTATCCAGCCTGCGAAGAGGGCCAAGTGCCACGAGTGATGGTGAGGAGAGGAAGTAAGGCCACGAAAGTGTGATAGTAATGGTGTTTGGCAAAGAGCTGCAGTAACATTAGGGCTTGGGAGGACTTATGAAGTGTGATGGAAGTGAGCCTGCGAAGGCTGGTTTTGAGGCTTATGGAAAGCGTGAAAGAGGTAATGCTTACGAAGGCTGGTGTGCTTGTATGATGGCGTAAATGTTGTAAACATGCGAAGGCTGGTTTGATTCATATGGAAAGTGTAAATGAGGTAAGCCTGTGAAGGCTAGTTTGGGTCATGTAGAGAGCATGAACGAGGTGAGGTTGCAAGGGCTGGTTTAGGACTTATGGAATGGCGTAGGAAGGTGGAAGGATGACAGGTTTAAGCCAAAATCTCCAAAGGAGGCTTACTAAAACCTAAGAGTGGAGCCTTGCACATAGATGAGGTTTGTATTCTTAGCCGACGCAGGTAAAACCCACCCCGAAAAGGTACAGGAAAGTTGAAGAACCTAGTAAATTTAGGCCAACATTTGCGAAGCAGACTTATCAAAGCGTAAAAGGCGTTGCCTTGGACATGGACAAGGAACGCTACTTGCCAAATTCAGGTCCAACCCCACCCAAGAAGGTATAGCAATGTCGAGAAAATTGGTAGAATAGGCCAGAACTATGCATGAAAAGGCCCAAAAAGCAACTGGACCTTGCAAGATGAGGCAAGGAAAGCTGAAAAATGAGAGAGCACAGAGACACAACCTGCAGGCACGGGCACAGGAATGAACTGAGCAAGGGGATGTGGACAGGAAGAGCTCATAAGGCTGAAGGCCCCTCCCACAGGAAAAGGAGAAGTGAGAGAGGGCCCCTCCCACAAACCCAGGTGTTTAACCTGGAATATATATACAGTATATATATATATATATATATATATATATATATATATATCATACATACACATACAGAAGAATCTCTGTTATCTGGCACCCACAAAGATTTTCATATGCCTTCTAACTGTAGTTTCTGGTTGCTTGAGTGTCACTATTAAAATAGGCCGAACTAATACTATACCCCCTATAACAACTTGTAGGTGCCAGTTGCTTGAGAGTTCCGGAAGCTTTGGTTCCTGATAAATGGGAGTCTACTGTATGTATGTATATATATATATATATATATATATATATACTGTAAATATACATACACTTTTATATATATATATATATATATATATATATACTTACTAACGACTTGCCCGTCAAATATATTGGCAATACTGTTTTTAACAGGATTAACCTTTTTAATTGTCATCTATGCAATAATGATATAACAATGGATCAACTTTGTGTGCATTAGTATTGTAAACCATTAAATAATGCTTTGTAACATGCAACTTGTAGTTCAACTACTGATAAACCACATAGGTATTGAAACCAGAAGAAGGCAAACTGAACCCCCCCCCCCCCCCCTTAGTGAAAATGATCAAATTGTGTCCAAGGAAAATGAAAATTTATTCCTTCCTGACCTGAGTAACTGGTGATTGGATTACTCCCTGGATCAATACACCCTATTGAATAATACATTTAAATTTTAACATGCAACTTCTACTTAAACTACTGCTAAACAATTGTGTTTTTTAACAATATGAACATTTCCAATTGTCAGCTATCCAGGAATAATATAACAATAGGTGAAGTTTGTATGAATGAGTATTGTAAACCATTACATAATGCTTTATAACATGCAACTTGTAAACCACATGAGTATTGAATCCAGAGGAAGGCAAACAGAAAACCCCCCATTGAAACTTTCCCAATTGTTTCAAAGGTGAGAAAAAAAAAATCCCTTCCTGACACTAGTAACTGGTGATCGAATTACTCCCTGGATCAATACTCTCTATTTAATTATTCATTTAAATTTTCCAAGAAATGATCATCCTCCTACTAACATGAACCCTTAATTACATACAAGGAAACAACTTTTCACACCTTGTAAAATACAGTTTTAACATTACAAACAGTAACTTAATGTAATAACATTTAAAGTGTACTAGTAAGAAAATACAACGTAACTGTTTTGTGGAGCCCTTCCTGCCAAAAGGCCACTTCCAAGACATTCCTATATTTTACTTTGTCTATGGGATATAACCACTATTTATTCATTTTGTTGTTTTTATTTTCGCTTGTTTTTTTGTTATTCTTGTAGTTATTTAAAATGGCACATAGAGTTTCCTATGTGAAATAGTGGTCCTCTATAAATAGTCCAACTGACATCAAGTTTCATCCTCAAAATAAAGCCACTGTTCTCTATGTTTGTTGGGGTTTTTGTTGTGAATTTATCCTTTAGATAAAAGCACTATTCCTTTATTATTTTTTTTGGTACATCTGTTGTATTGCTATATTTTTTTTGTAATTTGTTATGGCATCTCATATTAGACAATGTTTTTTTTTTTTAAATTCAGACATCATCTAATAAATCACCCTGACTTTGGGTTTTTTCAATATAATCTTTAATTTCCTCTGGATTGTTGCATCTTGAAAATACAACATAGAGTTGTCCATGTGCAAATACAGGTTCCTGTAAACAAACACCCACAGACTTAAAATGTATTTATGGTCATAGCAAATGCCATGATGATGGAAAATGGTCTCCTTTGAAGGACAAAAGGAAATCCACTCTCACTTGGAGCCAAATCAATTCTTGGTATAAAAACGTGTTCAACTTTAAGGGTACCATTCATAATTTCTGCATGTCTGAAATGTTCTCTTAAATCCTGCATAATTATTCATGTCCCATTACAAATTCCTTTTTTAGGATTCATATTTCTCAGTAGCATGACAATTGCCCCTTTTTCAGTTGCAAAATATGTGGTGGCATTCCAGAGGGAGTTAGACAATTGATAAATTCTATCCGAAAGTTAGATTCACTGTCTTTATCGTCAACCAGAACCGAATATGCACTGAAATATTTTTTGGAGCTGCATTGATTAATTTAAAAATTTCATTATTCAGATTCAAGGCATCAATATTTTTTTATGTTAATATCACTTTGTTTGCAATGTCTGAGTAATCATCATTATTGATAGTATTTAGAAAGATTGCCGATATTAGTGATTCTTTAAAAGTCGTTGCTGATGGAATTTCAATGGTATCATCAGGTAGATTAGTTTTTTGGGGGATGTTTTCCTTCTCCAATTTGAATTAGCCAATCATTGAATTCATTTTGGCCTAGAGATCTCATATTTAGTTCTAATTTAAGGTGTTAACATGTTTTGATGATGTCAGTCCAAATTCCATGTGGCACAACAGGTAATGTTTGCCTAAAATCTCCTCCTAACATCACCTTTCCACCAAATGGTAAATCATTATCCATACTGTAACTTCTTTTAATAATCGATCTATACATTGCAAGGCATGACACAACATAATTTTGCCTCATCTATTATAATTAATTTACTTTGTTAAAATGTTTTGGCTTGTAATGAATTTGAATATCCAACACTGATGTTTCTAGAATGGGAACTGGCAATTTAAATCCACTATGCACAGTTCTCCCACCTTCTAACAAAAGTGCGGCAATTCCAGTTCTTTCAAATGGCAGTGCTTTTTGACCTTGTGCTCAAATAAAACTCATCAATAAATTATATAGATATGTTTTTCCCACCAGATCCATCTAGATAGGAATAATGCTCTTTGAGCATGTCATCATCTATTGCATTTGTGATGGCGTTAAATGCTTGCAATTGTAATGTATTTAAAGTTGGAATTTTTTCCTGTGTTTTTTGGTTTTCAAGCTCAGTGTCATAGTCATCAAAGTTTATTTCATCTATGAGTCCTGGATCAGGCAGATTAAAATGTGCACAATTTAATCCATGACAAAGACTTCTTGAATTTCCATTAATGGTTTCAATTGCGCAATGGTTTCATTGTAACCTTTCAAAAAATCTTCACACATATTTAATTTAAATGTTTCCCACAAAGCTGATTCATCAGGTACATTGCAAAATATGCAAATGAATGCAAATTGTAGGCATTTCTCCCATGCCGTATCACCTGCCAGGAAGGTTTGATTTCTTGCAGCTAATTGGAAAGTACCATAAACTATGTCATCACTTAGTATAAATGTTCATAACTTTGTGCACCAAAAACATGTAAAAGAAGTAATCTTAAACTGAAATGTTCAATGTTTCTTGGACTAATGGTGTAAATTCTGGGGATAATTGTATTTGTATTTTTTTTTTCATTGTTCCCATTGGCCATTTGCGAATACATAGTGATATGGAATCTCGATGTATAAAAATTGTCTGGCCTCACTGCCATTGCAATTTAATTGAAAACAAGCATTAAGTGTTGTTGCTCTATTTCTATTTTGGGCTATGGCATTTCTTTCATTCCTTGCAGTAAAGCCAATGAATTGCCTTTGTGGCAAATGTACAGCTAATCGATACACAGCATGTAACGGATCATGCATCTCAGATTTCAGAAGACGCCACATTGCTTCTCGAGCACTTACATAGCGAGCATCTAAATTACATGAAAGTTAATCATGCAAAATTGGATTGTCTTGTTCATTTTGTGCATCTTGCACAACAACAGTTGCTGCATCATATCCTTTGTATATTTATTTATACACGTATTTTATGGATTTGATAGAAGTGCAAGCTTCGACATTTATGTGTGCATTGTACTTCATCAGCAAATGTGGATTGTTTGGAACTACATATCTATTATTGACCTTTTGGCCGTGAATATTGGCAGTTTGTCCTTCTCTTCTTTTACATAAAAGGTATCCACTTATTACACTTAGCATAAGTTTTTGAACTTGAAGTTGTTTTAGGAAATCTTTTGTGCATTTTTTATTTTCCATAAATGGTAAATTAGGATTTATATCTCCACATGAACCATGAATCATTTGGTGTGTTACAATGTCATAAAGTTTTGAATATTTTTGTGGATGTGGCAGTTGAGCACTAATCACTGAATCCGCACTCTTTGCAGTATCCAATTTATTTTTTTCTTGTAGGATTAATAGTATATGTGCATGTGAAAGGCCCCTTTTTTAAAATTCAATGGTATAAGCAAAAGCCACACATTTCCCAAATAACTATGCTTTAGTTATATCATGTACTAATGTATTTAGTTTTATTTTGAATACTCTAGCCACTAAATCTGGTAGATCAGAAGTATTTTGGCCAATTTCCAAATGTTCATTGATCTCTGGCCATTGTGGATTACATGTGAATATAATGAATAAGTCTGGTTTTCCAAATTTAGTCACAATAGCCATGGCATCATTGTATCTTTCTTGCATATTGTGAGGTGATCCTTGGAAAGAAGTTGGCAAAGTGAGTGCTCTTCCAGCTGTCATGTCTCTGTTTTTACCAAATTCAGCAACATAATCCATCAATTACAAAATTGTTCTTCACAAAGCTTGTTTTGTTGAAATTTGATAAAATTAAAATTATTTCCTTCGACTTGTAGATAAGAATCAATAAACCATTGTTGTGTGAGTTTCCCCCACATAAAATCAGATTAAAGTGATCCTGAATAACAGTTTATGCCTCTTTATATTCCAGCATAGAAATATTGCATCTAACACAAACTTTACTATTGGGATAACTCTGCAATTATAATTTTGGTTGCCATCCTGGCTCACCATTTGGAAAGAAAATGGTATATGTCATTGGATCCAAATTACTGCTTAATGTATTTATGTTTATAAAAGGTTGCTGTTCATTGCGTGGATATATTCTAATATCCCGCTGAAAAGGTGGTTCACCATCATCATTTTTAAAGACCCTGGCAACCGCATTTACTGTTGGTAGAAATATAATGTTTTTTCATCAGTATGGCAATCTCTTTTCAACACCATATGTACTCTTTTTATTGGCAATTTATTAATTTGAGCATGTGCCTGTTCTTTTTCAACCTCTGCCAATTTTTTGTATGCTTAACTATATGGGTTGTTGGCCATAATGTTATCCAGCTGTTCAAAGACGACGGATAAGCCTTGTTTATTTTCAGGAAGTGTCATCCAGCTGCCATTGTATCTAGGACATATAACTGTGCAAATTTCCTTTGCTCTCCTGCTTGTGGGTGCAAATGTGAAGTCCAGTGGTATATGTGTCCTTGTACTTTAAAACAGTAAGGACCATGTTGTGAGACATTTTCTGCTAATGTTGTACCCATTAAAGCAAATTAAATTGCACTGTTATAAGACCTGATGTTTTATTTATTTTTTAATTGCTATAATTTGGAAATGTAAGATCACTCATTATATCTTTTAAATAATCTGGAATTGTATGTCTTTCTGAAAGTCTTACCGTTCCTTTCTGATGGCAACTAATAAACTCTCCATCAGTTTCCTTCAGAAAATGAAAGGCCCCACAAAGCTGACAAACCACATTGAGTAATCCACAATAATGACTCTCTACTGGTAGTGCTGTAAATAAGGGACTATCCTGAGCTTCCTGAACACAGCTATCACTACAACTTTGTATATCAACATCGGTGTCATGTATATCAAAATTTGTGTCATTAGGAAATATTTGGTCATTAGGCAATGTTTCACAGACATTATGTTTTTTACTTTTTTTTTTCTTTGTAGTTCCGTCACACTCAGTTTGTGCTTTTTCAGTCATTTTTCTTTTATTGGCAAGTCTCTGTAGGTCTACTTCTCTTAACCTTTGTGAAGTCTCGGACGACTGTGCATCTCTCCATCTTCCATTCCCTAGCCATTCTTCTTTTCCATTCTTTCTTGTCTTCTGCGTTATCTGCCATTGTAATCTGAAATTGTAAATACAGGTGTTTTAGTTTCAATTATAAAGTTTTCTTATATAGCAAACAATGGCAATTATAACATTACTAATATTTATTTTTTACTTACCTGAAGTATTAATGGATGAAGTTCTTGTCCACTTTGTGATGTTCTTGTAGTTGTGGTATTTTCTTTCTTCAAATCTGTAAGATATAATGTATTTTTTTATTGTACATATTGTTTTTAACTGTCATCAATGCAAAACCTAAAGAGCAGTAATGCAACAGTAAAATTTACCTGAAAGGCAGTTGAAATGTTTTCATTAAATTAATTTTTTAATCTATCAATGTCTGATGTTTAATTGGCATACATGAAAACATAAAGAGCTAAGTATGTATATATTTATATATATATATATATATATATATATATATATATATATATATATATATATATATATATATATCATTAATTAACTAATCACTAACTGACATCAATGCAAAACATAAAGAGCTAATCATGTTTTCCTAAAGAATGTCATCATTGCAATGTAAATGTCATATCCAGATACAAAGAGCAATGATCAAACTGTAAAATGACCTGAAAAGGATTTTTACTCTTTGGATTAAATTAATTAATTAATCAATCAATGTACGATGTTTAATTTGCACACATTAAAAGGTAAATAGCTAAGCATCTATGTATTTATAAATAAGGTAATTGTATTTTTTTATTTTGTTTTGAAATTATTAATTAATAATTAATTCATTAATAGATGTTAAATAATTAATCACTGTCATCAATGCAAAACAAAAATACTCAATCATGTTTTACCAAAGAAGGGCATCATTAAATCATATACCTGGAAAGTTTAAGAAATAATTAATAAATTAGTATATGTTAATTAATTAATCAATAACCGTCATCAATGCAAAACATAAAGATCTAATCATGTTTTTCTAAAGAAAGGCATATTGCAATGTACATTTTATATCCAAACACAAAGAGTTAAAATATAAGCAAAGCGTAAAATGACCTGAAAATGATTTTATATTTTTTGATTCAATTAATTATTATTATTGTTATTATTATCTTTATTTATATTGCGTCAACATATTCTGTAGTGCTGTAAAGGGGTTTAGTACATGGCAAAAAACAAAATTAACACCTTATAAAGAATGGAGGGCCCTGTTTTTTAGCTTAGAATCAAATGTACATAGTGCTTGTTTCTAAGGCACGGACACACAATTGAAAACTCGCAAACTTACAATCTATGGGTTTAGGTGTGATACAAGAGGGTGACAAATGCAAGATGGCAATGTGAAAGCAATTTTTTTATTCAAGTGGCTTGTCTGTGTGTTGTACTGAAGATTGTGGGTGTAAGTGTTATTAAGCTGTCCTGTGCAGTTGTACATATTAAGGCTGAAGGTGATATGATTTTTAAACAGGTGTGTTTTAAAAAAAAAAAATTAAGGTTTTGAGGCAGTAAGATAATCTAATGGAGCAGGGAAAAGCGTTCCAAATAGTAGGGACAGTACGAGAAACATTTCAAAGACGGGAGTGAGAGGAGGTTAGAGGAGGAAAGAAGGTCGAAACCCAGAGAACGAAGGGGGCGTTTCGGAGAGTATTTGGAAATAAGAGCAGAGATATAAGGGGGTGCACTGTTGTTAAGGGCTTTATATTTTAGGGTCATGATTTTAAATGTGATTCGGGAAGCTGTGGGAAGCCAGTGGAGTGATTGACAGAGAGGAGCTGCAGACACTGAGTGTTTGGTATGGAAGATGAGTCTAGCCGAGGCGTTCATTATGGATTGGAGGGGAGACAAACGAGAGATGGGTAGGCCAGCAAGGAGTGAATTGCAGTAGTCGAGTCGAGATATTATGATAGAGTGTATTAGAATTTTATCTGTGTCTTCTGTAAGATAATGACAAATTTTGGAGATGTTTTTTAGGTGAAACTGACAAGATTTTGTTATTAATTGGATGTGAGGAATAAAAGAGGGTGGGATCCAGTAGAACCCCAAGACAACGGGCCTGGGAGGTGGTAGTGATGATTGTGTTGTCAACAGTGAGAGATATTTGAGGAATGGAAGCTGTACTGGAGGGTGGAAAGATTAGTTCAGTCATAGACATGTTGAGTGTGAGTTGATGGGTAGACATCCAGGAGGATATTCTAGAGAGGCAGTTGGAAACTTGAGCTAAAAGTGAGGGGGATAGATCAGTTGCAGAGAGGTATATTTGAATATCATCTGCATAGAGATGATACTGAAATCCAAAGGATTTTATGAGGGTGCCAAGGGAGTAGGTGTAGATGGAGAAGAGGAGGGGGCCTAGGACAGAACCTTGCGGAATGCCAACAGACAGAGGGAGAGGTGAAGAAGTGGTGAAAAGGAGACTCTAAATGTGCTATTTTTTAGATAGGATTGAACCATGAAAGAGCTATGTCCTGGATGCCAAATGAGCAGAGAGTTTGGATTAGAAGAGGGTGGTCAACTGTGTCGAAGGCAGCAGAGAGATTGATTTCGCGGTTAGCAAGTCATTGGTGATTTTTGTGAAAGCTGTTTCTGTCATTCTACTTTTTTTTTTATTAATTAATAATTAATTAATTAATTAATATACATTAATTAATTAATCAATAACTGTCATCAATGCAAAACAAAAAGAGTTAATCATGTTTTCCTAAAAAATGGCATCATTAAATCATATACCTGTAAAGCTGATGTAATTGCAGATGAAATCAGGCAGATGCAGAGATGAGCAAACTGTAAAATGACATGAAAAGCATTTTTAATGTTTGTATTCAATTAATTAATTAATCAATGAAAGTATAATGTTTAATTTGCATACATGCAAAATGTAAACGCCTAAGCACCAATTTATTCTTAAATACAGGCAGTATAATATATGAAATGTAGCAGTTGTCAGAGCATAATCAAGTGATGAAAATACTTAACTGCTTTGAGGGTCCTATCCCTGTCAGCCAATGAGCAGTAATACAGATATATATATATATATATTATTTTTTTAGTGCAGTGTAATATATATATATTTTTTTTTCTAGTTACCAACTAATAACATAATGTACATTTATGTATGTTAATAATTAATTAATCAATGAATAAATGTATAATAAAGAGCTAAGCATTTATGTATTCTTAAAGTAATGGCAGTGGAAAATATGATATTTAGCTTTTTCTTTTTTTACTAATTATTATTAAAAAAAAATTACTAATAAATAATTAATGAATTAATACATTAATATACTTTACCTATTTGTAATTAATATCCAGCAATCAATATCCTGAAGAGCTAACAATCTCTTTGGATTTTCCGGCAGCAGAAAATGTACAGTTGCACTGTTCATCACCTGAGGAGGAAGTGTTAGAAATGTGCAAACTGCAGTATACATAGGCTGCGTGCGCAAGGCAAAACCATTTGTTTTACACAGGAAAACCCCCACTTCCAATACGTAATGTTTTTATTTGCAAGTTAGTGTTAGACAATCGCTGCCTTTTTACAAGTCTAAGCTGTCTCGCAAGCATTTTGTGTCCGTCGTAATGGTCTACTTTAAAAATTGTACGTGCCTAGCAGTGAGTTGCATGCTACAGCCTTGTTTTGCCTCATTTTCATTTTTTTCACCCGACATTTTTTTTCTCCCTTAGCCAATTTCTGTGTTAAACAATCTCAATGTTTCAAAAATTCCAAATATGCCTTGAATTAACTTGAAACCTTAGTCACAGGCTTCCTGGCTCTCCCCCTATGCTGTGGGTGAGTTTGTAAGTTAATTTGAGACATATTTATATTTTTTTGTTTGTTTTTCGATTTCTGCTGTACGGTTGTATTTTTCCGAGGTCTTTTTGCCCCAGGAGATTCCGTGGTCGGATTATTTTTCTAAGTCCTGCATTCCTCAATTGCTTGCAGCCTAAGTCCTGTGTGCCTCAACTGCTCGCCTCTCTTCAAAAGGCTTGCAGGAGCTCCTTTAGTGCTCATTTCAGCCTGAGTCCTGCGTGTTTCAATGCCTCAACTGCTCACCTCGCTTTGCAAGACTTGCAGGGCACCTTCGGCGCTCATTGCCTAAGTCCTCCGAGCTCGGAAGGCTTCAGTGCCTCAATGGCTTGCCTTGCTATGCAAAACTCGTAGTTGCAGCCCTCTGGGCAGCAAACTGTTCGCCTCGATTCACAAGGCTCGCAAGTGTGACAACAAATCAGTTTGACAACTATTATATGTGATTATTTTTTTAACAATGTTAAACCAAATGAAACTTTGTAATGATCATGTATTGAATACTAAAATAACAATCCATCAAATTTCTCTGAATATGTATTTTAAACCATTACATGAAGTTTTCTAATATTCAACTTATATTGTAAACAGTGAGTAACGTTTTTTTTTAACAATACTAACATGAAATCGTTTCCCTTTTTGTAAATGAGTTTCTTCAACCATGACAGAATGCTTTTTAACATACAAACTTGTATTTAAACTCCTGTTAAAGGACATAGGTATTGAATCCAGAGGAAGGCAAACGGTAAAAAAAAAATTTCAACTTAGCCAATTGTCTCAAAAGGGGAAAAAAATTAATTCCTTCCTGACCCCATTAAATGGCGATCGGATTACTCCATGGATGAACACTTTCTATAAAATTATACATTGAATTTTGTTAACAAATGTTTCTGCTGCAAATGACATAAATCTTTTTTAGCATTCAAAAAATGAATTTTGCAAACTTTTTAACATACAATGCAAACATTAACATAAAATAAAAACATTTAACCTTAATTTATTTTAAACTATATTGACCTTGAATATTGAATCCAGAGGAAGGCAAATTTCAATAAATGTAATTTCAACTTTGTAAATTTGTTGAAAGTGTTGTCCAAAAGTAATTCCTTCCTGACTCCATTAACTGGTAATTGGATTTGTCCCTGAATCAATAATCTATACTGTATATCATGCACCATTTTAATTTTTCCACAAATGATGATGCTACTACTAACATTAAACCTTAATTACAAAGAATGCATCAACTTATCAGTCCTTTTCAAACATATTTTTAAGCTTACAAACCTTAAAGAAACAGATTACATTTTAAACATTAAAATTAATAAAACAAAAGGTAACTGTTTTGTGGAGCTAATCATGTCTAAACTGACTTTCAAGATATTCCATTTTTTTATTTTTCCTTGAAACTGGTTTCCTTTCAAAGAGCAGAGCAGACTTTTATTTCTGTATATGGGATGTAATCCCTTTTTTTTTTGTTTTCTTTTTTCCTTTCTTCCTTTTTTGTTGGTTATTACTGTATTTTTCTGAAATTGTTGACATTTTTTTGTAACTGAAACAGTGTTCCACTAAGAGGCAAATTGACCTTAAATTTCTTCCTTCAAATGAAACCACTTTTATCTCTGCTTACAAACCCTCGTAGTACACAATTTTCTGTAGTAGATCTTCCTGACTTGGTTTGTCTTCAACTGAAACTTTAATCTCATCCTGATTTGTGCACCTTGAAAAAGCAACATAGAGTTGTCATTGTGCAAAAACAGGTTCTTGTAAAAAAAATACCCACAGACTTAAAAGTTTATCCTTTGGATTTATGAATTGTCTCCTTTGAAGGACAAAAGGCAAACCACTCTCACTTGGAGCTAAATCAATTCTTGGTATAAAAACTTGTTCACCTTTATGGTTCATAATTTCTGCATGTATAAAATGATCTTTTAAATCGTGCACAATTAATCTGGTCCCATTAGAAAGTTTTTTGTTTTTTTATTCATATTTCTCAATAGCATGACAATTGCCCCTTTTTTCAATTGCAAAACATGTGGTGGCATTCCAGATGGGGTTAAAGAATTAATAAATTCGATACTAAAATTCGATTCACTGTCTTTATCATCAGCCAGAACTGAATCTGCACTGTAATAATTATTATGTGGTGCATTGATGAATTTAACAATTTCGGCATTTAGATTCAAGGCATCTATATTTTTTGATGTTAATATCACTTTGTTTGCAATGTCTGAGTAATAGTCAATATTCAGAGTGTTTAGAAAGATTGCTGATGTGAGTGATTCCTTGCAAACCATTGTTGATGGAATTTTAATGGTATCATTGGGTAAATCATGTATTTGTGGATGTTTTCCTTCTCCAATTTGAATGAGCCAATCGTTGAATTAATTTTGGCCTTCAGATCTCATATTTAATTCTAATTTGAGATGTGTAAATATTTTACACAGTTTACTTGTCTTGATAAATGTTTCAATCATATCAGTTCTACTTCCATGTGGCACAACAGGTAATGTTTGCCTAAAACCTTTTCCTAACAGCATCACCTTTCCACCAAATGGCAAATTATTATCCATCACTTCTTTTAAGAATCTATCAATACATTGCAAAGAATGACATGACATCATGGTTGCTTCGTCTATGATAATTAATTTACTTTGTTTACATTTTTGGCTTGCAAAGAATTCAGTCGAATATCTGACACTGATGTTTCCAATATGGGAACTGACAGTTTAAATCCACTATGCACAGTTGTACCACCATCTAACAAAAGTGCTGCAATTCCAGTTGTTGAAAATGGCACTGCTATCTGACCCTGTCCTTGAAAGTAATTCATCAAATAATACGTTTTTCCTGATCCATCAGGGCCGTCTTGATAGAAATAATGGTCTTTGACCATTTCATCATCTGTAGCATTTGAGATGGCATTAAATGCTTTTAATTGTAAAGTATTTACATTTGCCAGTTTTTCTTCTGTTTTTTGTTTTTGTAGCTCAGTGTCATAATCATCAAAGTTGATGTCATCTATAAGTCCTGGATCAGGCAAGTTAAAACTTGCACAATTTAATCCATGAGCAAGCAATATTTCTTGAATTTCCATTAAAGTTTTTAAAAGTGCTATTAGCTCATTGTAATGTTTTAAGAAGTCTTCGGACATATTTAGTTTAGATGTTTCCTACAAATTAAATGCATCAGGTACATTGCAAAAGATGCAAATTAACGCAAATTGTTCTCGCATTTGCTTTGGCATTTGACATAATGCTGCTTACTCCAGACACCTCTCCCATTCTGTATCATCAGCTATGAAGTTTTGATGTCTTGCAGCCAATATGAAAGTATCATAAACTATGTCATTCACTTTGCGTAAATGTTCAAAACTTTGTGCACCAGGAACATGTAAAAGAAGTAATCTTATCTGAAACGGTCAATGTCTCTTGGACTGACGGTATAAATTCATGGTATAATTTTATGTGTATCTTTTCTTCGTTGTCACCATAGACCATTTACAAATACATAGTGATATGGAATCTTAATGTATAATAATTGTCTGGCCTGCGTATCCTGGCAGTTTAATTTAAACAATGCAGTAAGTGTTCTATCTCTGTGTTCACTTTGAGATAAGGCAGTTCTTTCATTGCCTGCAGTAAAGCAAACAAACTGACTTTGTGGCAAATGTACAGCTAAACAATACACAGCATGTGACCGATCATGCATCTAAAATTTCAGAAGCCGCCACATTGCTTCAGGAGAACTGACATAGCGAGCATCTAAATAATTGAAAGTTCGTCATGTAAAATTGGATTTCCCTTTTCATTTGCTCCACCTCATATCCTTTGTATATATATTTATACTAGGGATGTCGCGAATATCAAATTTTCGGTTCGCGAACAGCGGACGCAAACTTCCATCAAATGTTCGCGAACCCGGCGAACCGCCATAGACTTCAATGGGCAGGCGAATTTCAAAACCCACAGGGACTCTTTCTGGCCACAATAGTGATGGGAAAGTTGTTTTAAGGGGACTAACACCTGGACTGTGGCATGCCGGAGGGGGATCCATGGCAAAACTCCCATGGAAAATTACATAGTTAATGCAGAGTCTGGTTTTAAGCCATAAAGGGCATAAATCACCTAACATTCCTAAATTGTTTGGAATAACATGCTTTAAAACATCAGGTATTATGTTGTATCGATCAGGTAGTTTAAGGGTTACACCCGCTTCACAGTAACAGACCAATCTCCCCGTTTAATGCACTGCAAACAACCGCAAACAGTCCCTTTGCACAACTGCAAACTTCACATTTATACAAGGTTGGATACCAAGCTAGCCATGTCCCGTTCCTTGTTCTCACTGATGTCATTGAAGGTCTCTTCCTCCACCCAGCCACCAAGGGTCCCCGAAAGGTGACATCAAGCCCCCTAGGACGCCTGCTTTGTTTGGTCTTCCACCTCCTCAAAGCCACCTTCCTCCTCTGACTCCTCTTCTTCAGACTCCTCTCTCTGCGTTGCCTCTGTCTGCATTATTATAAGGTGTGTACTGTTAAGTAGTACTATTCCTATCGGATTAATCCCTGATATGTCCACTATTAGGGGATGTGTATATGGCATGGATTTTTGGAATCGGGAGATGGAAAAAGATGCTTGGTCTGTCCTCCCACTTCAAATTTGGGGCACTGCGCGTGCAATCTAAGGTGCCACCAGATAGGAGTGTCACTGTGCACTGGCAAAAGTTGGCAGAGTAGGTGATGTAGGCCTCACACACACACACACCTGTAGGCAGGCAACTGATATTTAATCGATTACAGTAAAAAAAGGGTTCTTTTATTTCACTGTACACTAGGTTGCACCAGATATGAGTGTCACTGTGCACTGGCAAAAGTTGGCAGAGTAGGCGCTGTAGGCCTCACACACACGCCTGTAGGCAGGCAATTGCTATTCAATCTATTACAGTCAAAAAATGTTTGTTTGTTTTTTTCACTGAGCACAATATAAGCTGTGAGCCTGACACAGGCAGGCAACTGAAATTAGATTACAGGAAAAAAATGGTTGTTTTCAATGTATGGTACACCACCAGGTATGAGTAGTGAAAATAAGCACAATATAAGCTGTTAGGTGTTAGCCTGTCACACACACACGCTGGCAGGCAGGCATATGCAATTAGATTACACAGAATAAAATTATAAAATAAAATAAATTATGTTCTAGCCCTAAAAGGGCTTTTTGCGTTGCTGTCCTTGCAGCAGATATAAGATGAGTCCTTCAAGTCTGTAATGGAAGCTAAATACACAGCCTGGCTATCTATTTCCCTATTAAATCTCCAGCAGCTACACTATCTGTCCTCTCACAATGAATGCAGCTTCAGAATGATTCTAAAATGTATGCTGGCCTTCCGATGGAAGGCTCTGGAAGGGAGTGTATGCTGCTGATTGGCTGGAATGTGCCTGCTGACTGTGATGTGCAGGGTCAAAGTTTCCTAAATGATAAAGTATAGGGGTCGAACCGAAAAGCGCATGTGTTCGCCGTCCGCTGCGAACGCGAACATGCCAAAATCGTTGCGAATAGTCTGCTGGCAAACTGTCCGCAACATCTCTAATTTTTACACATATTTGATGGATTTGATAGAATTGCAAGCTTCCACATTTATGTGTGCATTGAACTTCATGAGCAAATGTGGATTGTATGGAGCGACACATCTATTATCAACCTTTTGGCTGTGGATAATAGCTGTTTGTCCTTGTCCTCTTTTATACAAAAGGGTATCCATCACAATTAGCATACGTCTGCATTTGAAATTGTTTAGGAAATTGTTTAGTACATTTTTTTATTTTCCATACATGGTGAATTAGGATTCAAATCTCCACATGGCCCATGAATCATTCTGTGTGTAACAATGTCAAAAAGTTTTGAACATTTTTCTGGATTTGGCAATTTAGCAGTAATGACTGAATCCACTCTCTCTGCAGTATTCAACTTATCTTTTTCCTGCAGGCTTAAAAGTATGTGAGCATGTGGCAGTCCTCTTTTTTGAAATTCAATGATGTAAATAGCCACACATTTTCCAAATAACTGTGCTTTAGTTATATCATGTATTAATGAATTTTGTTTGATTTTAAATATTCTTCCAGCTAAATCTGGTCGATCAGAAGTAGTTTGTCCCAGATTCAAATTTTCCTTGATCTCTGGCCATTGTGGATTACATTTGAATGTAATGAATAAATCTGGTTCGCCAAATTTTGTGACAATAGCCATGGCATCATTATATCTTTCTCACATATTGCGAGGAGATCCTTGGAAAGTGGACGGAAAAATAATTGCTCTTCCAGCTGGAATGTCTCTGTTGGTAGCTGTAGCGGAACCCATCACTGTTTTACCCTGTTTTATGATTATTCATGGTTAAAATATGATCCTAATATAGGTATGTTGGTTGATGCTCTGCAGAATATTGTCCCAAACATTTACAGCTACTTGGCATGGGAGATAATCTCGTTACAGCGACTCCGCATAAGATAAAGGAAGTCTATTGTATAGTATTTTCATTCTCAGATAAGAACAAAGAAGTGTAATTGAATCAATGTCTGATTGTATCAAAGTTGCCAGGGAGGTGTGACCCACCTATTGTTCTCTTTATGGGTATTGTGCAGCCAAATATGGGGGATGTGGATTGCCTGTGGGAAGAGATGGGTATAAATATTTCTGCAATAACAAAATAAAGTCAGTATTCATTTGACTCCCAAATTGTGTGTCGTCCAATATGGGAGGTCGGGGATGGTGAAACTGTAGTGCCTCGTGGGTATTTTATCGTATACCAGCGGAGATTTTGGACTGCGGGTCCCAGCTCCGTTACATTTGTTGGCAAGTGGTGGAATTGTTCCCACGGTCAGAAGGACAGCTACAGGAGACACCATTCCGTGGAGTACAAATTGAGGGCAACGCTAGTATCCGTACAGCGCCCCTGGCTACAGCAGGATGGAACCGGCTAGTTTTTGGACAGCGTTCCATGATGAGGATGAGAAGGAGGCCGCAGACTACAGGGAGACAGACAGAATGGAACTCTGGTATGATGCCCTGCAAGATGCCCAATGGCGGCGAGGTGAGAGTCTCCCCAGTGATGAGCAGCGGCTACAGAAGTGTGTGGCGATGCGGATGTATCTATTGGGAGAGCAGCCCCTGGATGAGTGGGTGACAAGACTAGAGACCCTGGTATGGCGAGAGATCTGGCTAGACAACGCATACCAGGCCCTCTGGTGGTATACCGTTCGACTTACCCCCTGGACGGCTGAACACGACTTACCGGAGGGGGATGATTATGATGGCCCGGGTTTATTATGGGATGCCTTGGAGGACGATATTGATCTTGGCAGCACGGAGGGGTCTAGGTTTTGGGACATCTACGACTACCGGATGGGCATGTATGTCTGGGATGACGAAGGCGAGGTGAGCAAAGACATGACCCACCTGGTAACGAGAGAGTGGGAGCTGGAGCAGGACTACCAACACCTGCTCAGCCTTGTGCAGCCCCAACCTACTCGACAAGCAGAACCAGACTTCATTGACTGGTCCTGGGATGACCTCCAGATGGCAGGTAGAGATGGGACCGAGGTCTCTCTACCGGCCCTCCAGGGGGCAGAAGGTGTCGTCCTTTCCCCCCAGCGGCAGTGTGAACCCCAGGGGGCAGAAGGTGTCGTCCTTCCCCCTCAGCGGCAGTGTGAACCCCAGGGGGCAGAAGGTGCCGTCCTTTCCCCCCAGCGGCAGTGTGAACCCCAGGGGGCAGAAGGTGTCGTCCTTCCCCCTCAGCGGCAGTGTGAACCCCAGGGGGCAGAAGGTGTCGTCCTTTCCCCCCAGCGGCAGTGTGAACCCCAGGGGGCAGAAGGTGTCGTCCTTTCCCCCCAGCGGCAGTGTGAACCCCAGGGGGCAGAAGGTGTCGTCCTTCCCCCCCAGCGGCAGTGTGAACCCCAGGGGGCAGAAGGTGTCGTCCTTTCCCCCCAGCGGCAGTGTGTACCCCAGGGAGCAGAAGGTGTCGACCTTCCTCCACAGCGGCAGTGTGAACCCCAGGGGGCAGAAGGTGTCGTCCTTCCCCCTCAGCGGCAGTGTGAACCCCAGGGGGCAGAAGGTGTCGTCCTTCCCCCCCAGCGGCAGTGTGTACCCCAGGGAGCAGAAGGTGTCGACCTTCCTCCACAGCGTCAGTGGGTACTCCAGGGGGCCAAAGGTGTCGTCCTTCCCCCCCAGTGGCAGTGTGAAACACAGGGGGCAGAAGGTGTCATCCTTCCCCCCCAGCGACAGTTTACCCTAACCAGGGGAGACACCAATCTCCCAGACGGCGCAGATGGGACCGTGGTCTCTGCGCCCACAGCTTGTCCAGATCCCCAACTACCGTCACTGGGACAACCGGAGGAGGGGGTAAGTACAAACTCCCCTCCCCAGCTAACTTCTAATGTGGCCCCAGGGTTAACAGAGGAAATGTTAACCCCCACTGACCCCCACGTTTCCCTGGCTATTGAGCCGCAATATGTCCCAAGTACCCCAGCAGAAGAGCTGACAGCGGGGCAGAGTGCAGTCGGCCTCTGCCCTCCCTTTGTCCCTGGTACAGAGCAGGAGGTCCTGCAGGTTATACCAGCAGAAGAGCTGGCATCAGGGCAGAGTGCCGCGGGCCTCTGCCCCTCAAGTCCCCTCAGCGTGTTGCACCATCACCCCAGCGAAATATCCAGGTGCCTGGTTAGACTTCCCCCCAAAGGGGAGATGTGTGACGAAGTGCCCTTCGCCACTTTGGCTTGGAGAGGACTGTTTGCCAGCCTCCTGCCCTGCGACTATGGCCCTGGTACATATTGCCCTTTGGAACCAGTGTTCGGCCATACCAGAGTGTAAGTCACTCATTCTCGCCCTTTACATACAGGGGGGTCATTCTGTACTTGCCCTGTGGGAGCGGTGATACCCCAGATAGCTATGCCATGGAGCCCATTCATATGATGAAAGACTATGGGAAAGACTTTAGCTACATGGCAATTGAACTGTGTGAAGAGGATCTGAGAGCTATTCGGTGGTTTTGTGCGCTCAGATCCCAGCTATCTGGGGATATGGGAAATGTGAGTAAATGTGAATTGCAGTAATGCTAATGGGTTGTCAAACTAGAGAATTGACCAACAAATACTTTTGTCCGGACATCCCCAGGCCGATCCGTTGGGATCAGACCGTGTATGCCGGCTTATGGTCACGGGGGAGGTGTGTAGCGGAACCCATCACTGTTTTACCCTGTTTTATGATTATTCATGGTTAAAATATGATCCTAATATAGGTATGTTGGTTGATGCTCTGCAGAATATTGTCCCAAACATTTACAGCTACTTGGCATGGGAGATAATCTCGTTACAGCGACTCCGCATAAGATAAAGGAAGTCTATTGTATAGTATTTTCATTCTCAGATAAGAACAAAGAAGTGTAATTGAATCAATGTCTGATTGTATCAAAGTTGCCAGGGAGGTGTGACCCACCTATTGTTCTCTTTATGGGTATTGTGCAGCCAAATATGGGGGATGTGGATTGCCTGTGGGAAGAGATGGGTATAAATATTTCTGCAATAACAAAATAAAGTCAGTATTCATTTGACTCCCAAATTGTGTGTCGTCCAATATGGGAGGTCGGGGATGGTGAAACTGTAGTGCCTCGTGGGTATTTTATCGTATACCAGCGGAGATTTTGGACTGCGTGTTCCTGCTCCGTTACAGTAGCCAATTCAGTGACATAATTCCTCAATCTACAATACTGTTCTACTCAAAGCTTATTTTGTTGAAATGTTATGAAATTTAGTTTATTTGCTTCGAATTGTAGAAAGGAATCAATAATCCATTGTTGAGTGTGTTTTCCCCCAATTAAAATTGGATTAAAAGAATCCTGAGCAGCAGTTTATGCCACTTTATATTCCAGCATAGAAATATTGCATCTAACACGATCTTTACTATTGGGGTAACTTTGCAATTGTAATTTTGGTTCCCTTCCAGGTTCACCATTTGGAAAGAAAATGGGATATGTCATTGGATCTAAATTACAACTTAATATATTTATGTTTATAAAAGATTGTTCTTCATTGCATGGATATATTCTATTATCCAGCTGAAAAGGTGGTTCACCATCTTCATTTTTAAAAACCACGGCAACCTCATTTACTGTTAGTAAATTATACCATCTTTGATCAGTGTTGCCATCTCTTTTTACCAGCATTTTTACTCTTGGCATTGTCAATTGATGTCTTTGAGCATGTCCCTGTTGTTCTTTTTCAAGCTGTGCTAATTGTTTGTATGCTTGAGTGTTTGGGTTGTTTACCATAATTTTATCCAACTGTTCAAAGACTATGCACAAACACTATTTATTTTCTGGAAGTGTCATTCTTTGTTCAACAGCTTCCATTATATCTAAGACATATAACTGTGCAAATTTCCTTTGCCCTCCTTCTTGTGGGTGTATATGTGAAGTTAGGCGGTAAATTTGTCCTTGAACTCTAAAACAGTAAGGGCTATGTCCTGTGACATTTTCTGCTAAGGTGGCACCCATTGAAGCAAATTAAATTGCACTGTTATAAGGCCTTATGTTTTTTTTTTATTGGTATAATTTGGAAATGTTGGATCGCTCAGGATACTTTGTAAGTAATCTGGAAATGCGTGTCTTTGTGGAAGTCTTATCTTTCCATTCTGACAACAACTAATGAAATCTCTGTCAGTTGGTCTTTCCTTTAGAAAATGATAGGCCCCCACAAAACTGACAAACAACATTGAGTAATCCATAATAATGAGTGTCTACTTTTAGTGCTCTACTAAACACATTATTATCAACATAGATATTCACAACAACTTTCTATATCTACATTGGTGTCATGTGTCTGAGCATTGGTGTCAATAGGCAATATAGTATCATTGGGCAATGGTTCCCAGACATGTTTTACTTTACTTTTTTGTTTTTTTGAAGCTCCAGCACACTTACTTTGTGTTTTCTTACTCATTTTTCTTTTATTTAAAAGTCTCTGTCGGTTTTCTTCTCTTAAGTGTTGGGAAGTTTCAGGTGACTGTGCCTCTCTTAACCTTTGCTTCCTTTCCCTTGCCAATCTTCTTTTGCGTTCAATGTTGTCTTCTCCATTATCCGCCATTGTAATCTGTATTGTAAATACAGGTGTAAGATTTCTTTTTTTGTGTTTTTTGTACATATTGTTTGTTGCTGGTCTCAATCTAAAAGTAAATAGCTTTAATTAAAGAATGCAAATATTTTACATTATTTTTTTTCTATGCAATAAATGAAACCATTTATGGAGTGTTTCATTGACATATATTAAATAGCAAAGGACGGCACATATATATATTGAGCACTTTTTTTTTATTTTAGGAGTACTGAATTATCAATCCATTACTAAATGAAGATACGTTAGTGAATTAATCCAAAACAGAGATCAATGTTAAACCTAAAAAGTTACTTATATTGTCATAAAGAAGATCAAACATAAACAGCTTTTATCAAAGTATAGATGTGTTCTAAAAGAATGTTCAATTTTTTTTAAAGATGCAATGAATGTAGATATGATGTCTAATTGAGGTTCTTTAAAAGGTAATTTGTTAAGCATATATATATCTTCATCTTTTTTTTTTTTTCTTGTAATGACCAATTAAAATCTCCAAACCTCATTCATCTTCATTTTTTTTTTCTTTTTTTGCAAAATGAAATCCTGAAAACCTCATTCATTTGCAAGTTGTTCCAATTAATCTGGCACTATAGAACCTTTTTTTTTTTTTTTTTATTAAAACTTTATTTTTGGATAGATGTTTATTCCCTAAAATGTTCATTTTAAATAATATGCTATGTCGTTTTATCGCTCCCTATTACATTTTTAAAATTGCAAATGAATGAGTCCCTAAATCAATATATTATATAAATATACTTTCCTGAATTAATCATTAAGTGTCATCAATCCCAAACCATATGGGCATGCTCAAATCATACCCCTGTGAACTTGCTGTTCTTTGTGTAAAAATCCTTGCAAATTCACTCTCTGTCTTCAGTCAGATACAGAGATGAGTAATCTGTGAAATTACATGAAAATAAGTTTTAATCATTGAATTCCATTCCTTCTTGATTGAATGATCTCCATATATTTAAGTGCTTAGTAAAATGTACATTTTTAAGTTTTCTAACCTCATCTTGTTTTTTAACTAATTATTAATTAATATTTCCAAAAACAATGTACATAAATGACCTGTAAGACAGATATATAAGTGCATGTTAAAAATTGTTTTTCCTTTTATTGCATTCTCCTTTTTTTTTTAAATGATGACTAATTATTAATGAATTAAAATATTTTTATATGTTAATTAAACAAGAACTGTTATCCATGTTAGCAACAAAAATGTAGCCTTTTTGTTCCCTAACTCCATAATTAAGTGAAATACCTGTCCAGGTGATCTTTATGATGTTCTATGGCTTCAAACGTCACTCTCTGTGTTGAGTCAGCTGCAGAGCGGATGAAACTGTGAAATAAGATTGAAATAATTTGTAATATTTTGCTTCATTCCTATCAGTCAATCACCAGCAACACAGATATAGTAGCCTAGATGGAAAACATAAAAGCAATACTCATCAATGTATTATTAAACCAAAACATTTTCTTGGTCCTGATTACTAATTATTAATTAATATATTAATGTATGTTAATTAATCAATAACTGTCATCAATTCCAACTAAGAAGACTTAAATACTTTTTTGTTGTTGCAAAGAACATAATTTAATGATATACCTGTAAAGGTGCTGTATGGTGTTGAAAGGCTGCAAACGTCACTCTGTGTTGATTCAGCTGCAGCGTCACTGAAACTGTCAAAAAAATGGAAAGCATTTGTAATATTTAAACTAATCCCTATTAGGCAATCCACATCATCACGTATATGTCAGTGCATCTTAAAAATGATATCTACTTCATAATTAATAAATTAAAGTAGATTATTAGTTAATTATTGAATGAGTTAATATCTTACAAACAGGTAAGCATGAAAGTATTGCTAAACTAAATAAAGCGTCAATTCTTGTTTTCTCAATTTGTTTAAATAATAATTTTTTTGTTTAACTAATTAATTATTGATTAATGATTATTAATATACTGCACCTTTTTGAATGTAATATTCATCAATCCGTATCCTGAAGAGCTAACAATCTCTTTTGATTTTGAGGCAGCAGAAAATGTCCAGTCAGACTGGGATCGTGTAGCCTCGTTTTTATTTTTTTCGGCTGTCATTTTTTTCCTCTCTTAAGCGATTTTTGAGTGTCGAAAATAGTCTAAATCGAATTTAGTTCCACGTCACTCACAGACGTCCTGGATGTTGCCCCCATACTGTCTGTGATGTTTTTGTATTTTTTTTCGATGTAGACTCTCCTCGCCTTGTCCTTCCTCCCTGTCACATGAACCAGGTAGAGAGCAGCCCCTGTGTGTGACACAAGCAACTCCTGCAGAATGGGAGGACGTAATGCAGCACTAGCTGTCGAAGTAGGGTCGCTGCAGGGGGCTCAGCCAGTAGAACCCCAGAGACAGCCAGGAGGGTTGGCGCAGCCAGACACTTGCTGCAGATATGGAGTAGAGAGAAAGACTGATTGTGGGATGGCAGTGCTTACCCCCCCTAGAAGTGTGGGCCCTGGTGCAATGCACCACTGACACCACCAATATCTCTGCCTGTGGCTGGTTATCTGAATCCAATGCAATCATAGTCTTAAGAGATTCTAAAACAGTAGTCTCTAAAGAGTCTGTTTGTGCACAATTAAAATGTTATTCTGTTCTGCAGTCCAGCAGGCAGCAAAAAAAATTGTGCAGTTTTCACTTTTGATTTAGTTAGCTTTTTATCATTTTTAGCTCTTGCAACATATTTCTGGGCCTGGAACCAGAGACACCACCATACAAAGTTACAATAAAAAAATTCAATCAAAACTAACAAAACTTACTGATAAAATAAACAATAATGCTTAGTAAAACCTCCATCTTATTTTACATGCTACTGAACAACTATTTTACAATGTATACTAATTCTAAACATTATCACACACTTGAAACAACTTCTACAATTTACTTGATACTATAAGCAATTTACCAGATTAAGGGGTATTATACTTAAATTACAATCACCTACTAAATAATACACAACCTATTTTACATAAGACACAGAATACTGAAAGATAAATTATTTAAGAAGTTACTAAAAATAATTAACTGGTAAACTGTTTAAAGAAAAACTGCTTTATTTAGCATCCTATATGTACCTTATCAAATACACATTATAAAATCCTACACAAATTGCTAAAAGTACAGTACACGGTATGACAACAGTGAATTGATTTATACACAATATTATACACTTATAAGTATGTCCTATTATCACACCAAATCCATCCTCCATGGCTAGCCATCAATAATCAAAAAGCTGTTACAAAACATTTATTAGAGAAACAAATGACAAACAATGAATACAGCAGGTACAGTACAAAGGGGGGGGGGCGGCAGAGGGAGCATCTGTGTGGAAGGGGGGAGGTAAGGGGGACCGAGAGGGGGTTATGGGAGGTAGAAGGGGGACAGAGGGAGGCTCAAAAGTAGATTGCATTGGGCCCCTATTAAGCTGTGCCTCGGTGCATAGCACTGCTTGCACCGGCGGTAGCTCTTCCACTGCTGAAATGCACATTAGCATATTGAGCCACACAAGCATATAGGAGCCGTGATATCAATTCTAAATATTTCAGAAATTATTAACTGTAAAGAACAAACTGCTAGTGCAATGTATAGCCAGATTTTAATGCTCTATAAAATTAAATCAACATCCTGTTGGGGTGACAGAATCGCGATAAGAAAAAAATGATGGTATTTTATACTAATTTTATCTTTTGATGTGTATATGGTTAATTATTTTATTCAAAGCTAATTACATTTTATTATCATACAAATCACATGTGAAACAACAAAAATTTAGAAAATATAGTATAACTATAATAGTTGTGGACCAAGGCCGCAGGTCATATTTGTGGTGTTGTTAAATATTGTGGCCTTCGCAGTTGCGGCCCTCCTGGGGCCTTGAGGGTCTATCCGTACTTTGATGTTGTCACTCTCCCCTGTCAGAAATCTCCAGCTGATCCACTTTTGATGTCCCACCAATCAATGGCCTCTGCTCATTTACCACTGCTCATGGTTCTAGGGGCAACTCCAGACTGTGTGCAGAGAGTGGACAGGGAGGACCCCTGTATAGTATGTGCTAGTGTTTCTGGTACTGTCCTGTGGTACTCCATTACGTGTTTGTGATCGATGATCAAGTGCAAGCAGTTAGATTACAGCGCAGACCACACCAACATAGCGTGGAGCATGATAGATATAGCTCTATAGCTCCAGGACCACTGCTAACTTAAAAGACAGATAGGAAGCCAAATCTTTCACCACAAATTTATAATATAGTTACAACAGACAAGAATAAGAAAATAGAAAAGCAAGAAAAAGAAAAAAGGAGTAAAAGCATAATGAAAGCAAAAAAAAGGAAGAAAAAGGAGGACACCACCTCCTTTAAAAAAACTAATAGACAGAAGCATTAATGAAACATACAGTTTAAGACACAGCATAAAATCAGGAGTGTATACATTTTAAAAAATAGCAAAGCACCAGCACTATAAATGAATAAGGTAAAGTAGTGACTGTGACAAACTAACAGTCACGAGGTAAAAGGTTAATTCAACAATATTAGAATAAATTGGCACTAAGTCAAAATAGCACAAGCACTTTAAGATAACAGTTTTGAATAGCACAATTTGAATTCAAATACACTTTAAGTAATAGAATCACAAATTAACATAAATAAACAGGGTAAAAGATTAACACAACAGAAACATAAAGGCACCTAAAGCATATACTCAAGTGAAGTTCTGTATGAAGAAACAACACTATAAACAGATAAAAGGATTATAAAATCTTATCTTTATTTTATGTAAAAATCGTAATCTTATGTAAATTAAAATCCAGGGTACCTGATAAGGATTTGATCCAGGAAAAATAACCAAAAATACACAAATACAGTTGAATTGAAAAACAAAATCTTTTATTGACTTGAGCATAATAAAGTAATTAAATAAAAAAGCTGTGATCAAAGCAAAGAATATAATAACAACAAAAATAAAACCTAAATAAACCTTTAATAATTTGCTGGACGTCAAAAAACCCAAAGGATTAAAAACCTTGGGTTTAACATGAATTTTTTAATTGTTGCATTTTTAACAATATTTTAAATGTACAAATAAAGATTGATTTTTTTTTTTTTAAATTAGTATGTGGCAATAATAATTAAAATAAAGGCTGCATACAAGGTGTTTCTGTACAACCTTGGTTGGTTGTTCAAGGATTCCTAAATCGGATCCATAGGACAATTTTTTGGTACGAGCTTACACTCAAGGCAAAACAGTTTTTTTATTCTGCAACAATTACGCTATTGTGATTCCCAACACCGTACTCAACATCACTGTGATGACTGATTTGATGGGGGAGAATCTTGAAGTAAAGTGCTGTGGTTTTGTGGTTTCCATGGCCATCTGTTTTGGCTGAGATTTGATTTATTTAAGATCTTAGCTCACACCTACACCAACTTTCTACCTAAAATACATTAAACTAAAGCAATAAAGATGCTTGGAGAAATGCATATATTACATTCTCATGTTATGTGATGATTACTACTTTGAATTTTATCTTGCCTTTTCCTTAGAAGTTTTGGTGATATATTGCTGTTTTATGCCTGTGACATAGTCAATTAATCAAAATAAATGTTTTTGACAAAAGACATAGAGCAGGAAAGAATTCCTATCAGCAAAGCTTTTTCCATTACGTACTTATAAAACAATATATAAATATATTGTGCTGTAATGCTGATTGAAGATCATTTCAATAACATTTATGACTATATGGCAATATAAGTGCAAACAACAGAACTATGTAAATTGCCTGTACTGTATGCAGCATTAGCAGAATAAACCATATAATATATTTAGGTCGTTTTAAAACAAACAGCAACAGTAAATATTCTGACTTTAGCTATGTAATTTTTATTTAAGTTTATTAACTTGTATAACTGCCTGTTTGTTTGGTACACAAATAATTTAGACCTTCATTTCTATTCATGTGGACTCACAGTGTGATCAATGTTAAAATGTAGATATTTTGGAATGAAGAATGTACTTATAGAGATTTAACAACTTATCAGAATGTTCATGCTCATTCTGAGTAAATAAACAAAGTGTAATGATGCTCTATAGTCATAGTACTCAAATGGCAGTTCATACACAAGAGAAAGCAGAGTAAATATGTACTGTGCAATATATAATGTTGATCTCGCTCAATTTTAATTTCAAACTGTATGCAAAATGGAACCTAGGAAAAAGATATGTGCAACACACATCTGTTTTAATATACATTTTATTAAATTAAATATTTTTTAAATACAAAAACACTATATCAACATGATGTGAGTAAAGATAGCATTGTTAGGGAACTATAATATTTTCTATACTTTTTCTGCAAACCGGAGTGTAATGTGTGAAACAGGCTCAATAAGTGACTGTACTTTGAAGTGATGAAGTGGATTCCCAGGAAATTCTGATATTTGTTGTATTTGTGCTTGTAGTTGATAATATTGCTTTTAATACAATACAAAACTCCCAGATATCTGTGTAGAAAATAAATTGTAAATGGGTAACAAAATTTAACCAATCAAAAAGGAACTTTGTTAGTTCCTCCCTCAAGGTTCTCATGACTTACAGGACAGGTACTAGATAAGCCAGGACTGATGCTTCTAGGAGCATTTTGATTAGTTATTCATTATTAGAAGATTATACCCCTTCAGGCATGTGCTGCCTATGCTGACTAATGAAAAGTATGATCTTGGTTTCAAAGAACAGCTTAGGAACTAGACTTGTCTGGTATTACCAGTCTGAAAGCTCCCATAGTACATTTAAAAATATCAATATATTAAGTTATTGTTTTTAGTTGTTTCTGCAAAAACTGAAAAGCAGTGCCATAGTAATAATTGCAGATCTAATATATTTCCAATATTCTTACATCTATACACAGTTAGATGAAGGACCACTAAGTCTATAACTTTAATAAAGAACCACCATAGTTTGAGAAAAACTGTACATGTGTGTTCATTTTGTAAGAAACTAACAACATTACCAGCTAGGTAACTTATGACCATGAAAGAATTGTGTAATTGGGGATCCTTCTGGGACACACTGTACTATTTACTTCTGTTGTTAAATGGTTCTTTATTCTAAAGTGTTAGTCCTTCAACAGAACAAAATAAAGGTATTTTCTCAATTCACTGTTCATCCCAGGTTTCTGATCTTGTTAGAAATAAAGGAAAAATGACTGCAGCCTTATTAAATTGCGATTCAGCAAATTTAAAAGGGCTCTATATAAGCACATAGCATTTTTTTACAGAGGTTTTTAGTTAGTGAACTTCTATCCAAAAGCAAGGTCTTCACTAACTAAAAACCTCTGTAAATAAAATATGCTGTGTGCTTAAATAGAGCCCTTTTAAATTTACCGAATCGCAATTTAATAAGGCTGATAGGCTTTATTTTTGTCAAACTTTGTAATAAAATGTTTCACATTGTGACACAATGTTATTCAAAAGAACATACTATAAATATGACACTCCAGTTGTGCTTACATTTCGATTATTTCTTTACGCAACTAATATTGCTGTTTAATAATACAAGAAATATTGTTGATTCATTTAAGAAAGAAAGCCATCATGATGATGTATTACATTTTAAGGTGGATCGAATGGACAGACCAATAGGAACCAATGTCTAAAATTACGTGTTAATAAACATGATACATTTGCATTTCTGCAATTTGCTGGGGAAGATCTACAGCTTTCACATAATCAATTCTTATATAAAACATGATTATGATTAGTATTATTATTAAACTTTATGTATGAAGCCCCAAAATGTTGTTGCCCTTTAAAACATCTTTATATTGAACTTCATAACTTCAGAGAACAGTGAATGATATTACATTATCTGTGATGCTGGTCTTCAGTTAAAGGGCCAGTGTACATGAGAAGGATGTATTTATCTACTCCAGTGGTAGTCTGTCCAGTGGTACTCCTGATTTCCATCCAATGCTCATCAGGTCCATCTCTGAGATCCAGGACATTTTTAACAGTGTGATACATGTGACACCCTACTTAACCATAACCTGTGTATAACCATGTTTAATAATAGTGGAATGTTTAAAGGGATATGAACGTTTCATGGATTAATAATTTTTTGCACTCTATAGGCAAAAGGCAGCTTATTTGTATGCAGCACATCTCATAAAATATTTTATTTTTATTAATATCTAAAAATCCCTCTAATGATTATGTCAACACCTCCAGGGGGTGTCTACACATGCATCTGATCCCCTCCGATCAGCATGCAGCATCAGGGGAGCAATATTAACCCACTATTTACCTGCTGTTGCTTGCTCAGCTAATCTCCTTGAAGCTTCCTGTCAGCAACAATACATAGCACATATCCATGATACACTACATATCCCAGGCTGCTTTTCAGTCCAAACAGGAACCCAGAGTTAATACAAAAGTTTCAACTAACCTGATTGGCCAAAACAATTTGATAATGCTAATTTAGCCAGGGTTTGGAGGGTGTTAACCCTAATGTTCATCTGTCAGAAATAATAAGAGATTTTGCCGATTTCATTTTAGTGTTTAAATTATTATTTTAAGGATTTTTCTCCCATGTAAAAAATGTTTGCATACATTACTCATTCTCCTCCCTCTATCAGATGCATTCATAATCCAGCAAACTTACATATCCCTTTAAAGTGTTCATGAGAACTAGTAGAACCATTGTTCCTGAGAACCAGCAGATACGTTCACATGGACTAGTACTTGCCTTAGAACCAGCTGTTGAGAACCACTAATCTAGTTCACCACTTGCTAGTTTTATGTGTATATGTCTATGAAGCCAATAAAAAAACATCTGTAACTAAAAAAATACTCTATAATTAATCTTATCTGCCTGAGGTGCTTGGGCTCCATCTTACTCCATGCATATAACTCGTGCTGTCTGAGTAAGACCTATAGTAATCTCATTCATCTTGTAGATCAATTAATTAACCAGGGGTTGATTCTTCTATGTGCTGTGAGCATGTGTGACCATAATCCCACATGATGCCATTAGTGATGTCACTGTGACACCTATGAAATTAAATGAACACCTAACAAAATGGCTCCCATAACAAGGATGTAAGACAAGTATGTTTTTAACTTTTGCAGCACTTATTTTCATATACAAAATCACTGTGTGACATTGTTTTAAAAAAAAAAAAAAAAAACATTGTAGTGCTATTTTTAATAATTAAAGTTGATATAGAGCAAAATGTATTTTCAAGAAAAATATTTTTTATTATGGGTTGCCATTTTTTCTGATCTTTCAGCTGCTTTCTTAGAAGAGTATATAGCCTGCGTTTAGCCTTATTAAAATATCTGGCATTTTTAATTACAACATTGCCTTTTTGAATATTTTTCATTTTTTCTTCATAGAAAAAAACAAGCTAATAAACAGTATTTACTGTTTGCTTTTTTGGGCCCTTTCCAAACAATAAATTATCCAAGAGATTTCCGTAACATACAAAGTACAGAGAAGTGCTATAAAAATATGAGAAGGCTAAAAGTGTCATATTCTATACTATATAAACTTTACATCCATTAGACAATTCTGCCATTAAAAAATAATCCATGAGTTTTCATAATATTTTTCCTAAATCATAATGGAACATAATTTATTAAAAGTACATGGGAAACTAAGATTTATTTCTTCCTCCACTTTGATGAAATGGTATATTTTTCTCCTAGGCAAATTTCTAATATAAATTTTTAAATGCGAGCCACAATGTCTGGAACAGGATTGCAACATTACTAATACATTAGACCAAAGCATGTCTTACACTTTTGGACAACATTCCAAAATCCAACAGGACAAGATACACAAATTGTTACCAGTTACAGCCCTCCAGATATAACAGAACAATTAAACTCAAACCTAGTTTTAATAATAATTCATGATAAAAATACAAACAAGACAGCACACAAATCAATTAAAGCTTAGTACAAGAATCACAAGGAGAGGGAGGGATTTTACAAAAGTTGGACCGATGTGCCAAGTTAGGCAATAGTGAGTTATAGACGGCACAGTACATTGAAAATAATCTAGAAAAGAGTTGACTGAAAGGAGTATTTTTTTATTCTGAACTTTTGGATGCAGAGATATGTGAACATTGGATATTCTACAAAATGATTTGCAGATAAACATGGGTGTAGATATACTGCAAAGCCATTGTATACCAAATTCAATTCCAAGTAACTGGTTCAAACTACTAGCATACATTGCTGTTGAGTGAGGTCTTTGAATAAATAGAGAATAAAAAGGCATGTAAATTAACTTTTCAGTCAAAATATTTATATATACTGTGACAGAATGCCCCCTAGAGGTCCATCTAGAGGTGTTGTGGAGTGCAGAACAGTAAGGAAACAGTTAACCCTGGCTATAAAAGCAGCACACAGAGGCACATGGGTGGTCACTCCATTAGGTCTGTCTTGGAGCTGCCTGGGGGAAACAGGCTCATGTGGAGGAAGATCTGAGCTGGAGTTTTTCAGCAGAGACTGATGCTCAAAATATGACCCCAGAAGGTGAATACCCAGGAGGGGAGCTGGGTCCTTACCCTCTTCACCTTCGCAAAATCTGACAGCTGCAATCCCACCGCCAACCGACAGATGGCGCTGCCAATTTTCACATAAGGTGCACCGACAGAAGAGGCCTTGAGCTATGAGAGGCGCGCCAGAGGCTCTGGGGGGCTGAGTGCCCGCTCCGAACATAGCAATGGCCTTGCTGTCGGTTCGCCTTATATGAAAATGGGCAGGGATTGCGCCACATTGGAGGGGAGAGTAGTTCTTTGCCTTAAAACAAAGATGACGGCATCTGAAAATGTACAATGCACTCTGCCGGATGGCTCATGTAACTGCAGCTGTCAGTGCTGCTGAAGAAATGCGAAGGTGAAGAGGGATAGATCCGGGAGCTGCTGTAATAAAAGTACTTTTCTGAGATACCCTAGGGCAGTGACTGTGCGTAAAGACTGTTTCTGAGCTAAGATAAATAGTTTCTACTCAGTTTCTACTGGGTATTCACCTTCTGGGGTCTCCTTATAGACTGCAATCTTTCTAGACTCTCATACTTTGAGAATCAGCCTCCGCTGACAAACTCCAGCTCAGACCTTCCTTCACATGGGCCTATTTCTCCCAGGCAGCCCCAAGTCTGCCCCTGCACTCTTTGTCTCACAGACAGACCTAATCAAAGTGTGGGACTATTTACTTTGTGTCTGTATCCTCAGTTGGGAGTGGTCCTGTTCTGAAACCACTGAAATCCTGCTTGTATTAACATCTGCACATATTCTTGGGCCTTGTCTCTATCCTGAAGCCTTCTTTCGTTCTAGAGGTAACAAGAACTACAAAGTTCTGCTTGGGTAGGTTTGAACCAGGTTCTTATCAAGCCCCATTGAAGAAGCAGGTCAGGACAATAGAGGTACATAAAATCTAGGTACATTAAATATTTTTTAGAGAAAATTTGTGCAGATTAGTTTGTATAAAACATGTTTTCATCTTGTCTTGCTTGAGCACTTACTGAAAGTTTGAAGTCTGAGAGCATTTACAATATTTTAATAATAAAGGGAGGGTTGGGGTTAAGAAAGATTGAAGGGGGGGGGGGGGCTTGTTAAAGGACTGAAGCATTTGGGAATGTGACACCTTCCCCCTTCTCCAAAATGCTCTGAAGCAGAGAGCATGCATTAATAAATGCAAACATTATCCTGCAGAAATGTTTATGCCCCTTTCAAACATGCCTCACCAAAGCAAAATGAATAACTTTGGCAGCCTGCTGAGGCATCCCAAAAAATTTTTTGTCCAATTAAAAAATACCTCTATTACATTTGTGTTGCCTATATATGCTATGTTAGACCCAAGTTTAAAACAAAAATACACACTATAACAGTCACACCTAGAGAATAGATGAGAAAATACTTTTATTCCATCAAGTTCAACCTTTTCAGATATCCTGTTATCTGCAATATGCTTGTTACTTAATCAAGGGGGATGCAAAAACAAAAACAAAAATACAATTGAAACTTTGACAATTGTCTCAAAATTATCCTCTCTGGATCAATACTCCCTCTCAAATTATACAGGATAACACTGAATGCCCTTTTTATTCAAAAATATTTCCAATCCCTTTTTAAAGTTAGCTATCACATTTGCTATCACAACCTCATTTGGTAGAGAATTCCACAGTTTAACTACCCTTACTGTGAAGAACCCTTTTCTTTCTTTATGGTTGAATAATTTTATTTCTAACCTCAAAGGATGTCCTCTTGTCAGTTGAAAACCTCTTGGCACAAAAAGTTTACTTGACAAAGGCTTATATTGACCCTGGATGTATTTATATAACGTAATCGTATTTCCTCTTAGACACCTTTTTAGTCGAGAGAAAAATAAGTTTAATTTTGGTTAGTCTTTCTTCATAACATAGCCCCTCCATTCCCCTTATTAGTTTTGTTGCCCTACATACCGTTTCCTGCTCTAAATGTCCTTTGTGTGAAGTGATACCCATAATTGTTCTTCATAATGCAAATGAGAGTGTACTAGGGATTTATATAGTGACTAGCGACTTGCCCGTCAAAAAATTATGGCAATGTGATGTATATGTTTGTAAAGTTGTTTAGTTATTAATATACATATTTGACACTTGTAAGTATTGTGATATGAACGTGTATTTTTGTAAAATGTTGAGGTAAAGTTTTTTTAACATGAAACTTGTATCTGAAGAATTGTTAACTTCAATATACATTGAATCCAGAACTTTCCAATATAACATGAACTTTGTAATATGTTGAAGTAGAAACAGTTAGATAGTGAATTAACATTTTAAAATAATTTGTCCAAAAAATGCAAGGCAAGTGTTTTGTGAGGCGAATCATCCATAAACAGTACTTTCATTAATTATGACTGAATTAAACAACAAATTGTAATGTATTTTTGAATACTTTAAAAAAAAATTTGCATGGGTTTAATGTCAATACTGAAAAGTTATAGTACTTCATAGTAGACAATGTTTTTAGTAAAAATACGTCCATCTTCTAATAAATCACCTTGACTTTCATTATTTTCAATGTAAACTTTAATAGCCTGTGGATTTTTGCACCGTGACAACACAACGTACAATTGACCATGTGCAAATACTGGTTCTTCTAAGAAAATACCCACAGATTTGAACGTTTGACCTTGTGATTTATTAATGGTCATGGCAAATGCCATAATAATGGGAAATTGTCTTTTTTTGAAGTATAAAAGGGAGACTACTTTCACTTGGTGCTAAATCTATTCTTGGTATGAAAACTCTCTCTCTTTTATGGGTACCAGTTAAAATTTCAGCATCTATAAAATGGTCCTTTAATTGTTGAACAATTAATCTTGTCCCATTGCATAGGCCTTTTTTGGGGTTCATATTTCGCAGTAACATGATAATTGCACCTTTCTTTAGCTGCAAAATGTGTGGTGGCATTCCAGAAGGAGTTAGTGAGTTTATGAATTCAGTAGAAAAGTTAGCCTGACTTTCATTGTCATCAGCAAGTACAGAATCAGCACTGTGATAATTTCTTTGTGGTGCATTCATTTTTTTAAGATGTCATTATTGAGGATTAATGCATCTTTATTTTTACACGTTAGTGTGACTTGGTTGGCAAGCTCGGAATATTCTTCGTTATTTATGCTCCCTTCAAATATAGCCAATATAATATCTTGTTGACAAATCATATGAGGTGGGATCTCTACAGAGTCGTCATCAAAATGTAGTATTTTTTCTGTTCTGCCTTCTCCAATTTTAATAAGCCAATCATTGAAATCAGTTTGGCCTTCTGATCTCATATTTTGTTGCAGTTGAAGATGGGTAAAATGTTTCCATACTGTGCTTGACTTTATACAGGTTTCGATAATGTCAGTTCGATTTCCATGTACAACGACACGTAATGTTTGTCTAAAATCGCCACCCAACAACATTACCTTTCCACCAAATGGAAAAGTATTATCCATGACTTCACGAAGCAAACGGTCAATACATTGGAGGGCATAACATGACATCATTGTGGCCTCATCTATTATAAATAATTGACATTTCTTTAATTTCTTTGCTTGTAATGATGTCATGCGAATATCTGACACAGAAGTTTCTGGCACTGGCAGTTTAAATCCACTATGAACAGTTCTTCCACCTTCTAATAAAAGTGCGGCAATTCCAGTAGTGGCAAATGCCATTGCTATTTGACCTTGTGCTCGTACTGAACTCATTAATAAATTATACAGATAGGTTTTTCCTGATCCGCCAGGTCCATCAAGATAGAAATAACCCTCTGTCACCATGTCATCATCTATAGCATTTTTAATTTCATGAAATGCTTGCAATTGTAATGTATTTAAAGTTGCAAGTCTTTCTTCTGTTCTTTCTGCTTGTAGTTGAATGTCATAGTCTTCAAAGTTTATGTCATCTATAAGACCTGGATCAGGCAAATTAAAACTTGCACAACTTAATCCATGAGTTAAAAATACTTCTTGGATTTCCATGAACGCTTTTAAGTGTGCAATGGGTTCATTGTGTCGTCGCATAAAGTCTTTAGCCATATTACTTTTAAAAGTCTCCCACAAAGCTAATGCATTTGAGAAGATACAAATAAAAGCAAATTGTTCTCTCATCTGTCGTGGCATTTGACATTGTGCTGCTTCTTCTAAACATCTTTCCCACTCTGTATCATCAGCGAGTAAGTTTCTATGTCTTGCAGCTAAATGGAAGGATTCATATACAATGTCATTAACAGTTTTTAAGTGTTCAAAACGTTGTGCTCCTGGAACATTTAAAAGTAATATCCGTAAGCAAAAACGTTCAACATCTCTTGGACTGACTGTGTAAATTCGTGGAATTATTTTATTGCCTCTGGTTTTTCTTGCTCTCCATAATCCATTCACAAAAACATAGTGATATGGAATTTCAATATATAAGTATTGTGTTGCTTCAGCATCAGTGGAATTTAATGCAAACCATGCAGTTAGTGTAGTGTGACGATCTTCACTTTGGGCCAATGCATTCATTTCATTTCCAGAATGGAAATAGACTAAATGTCGTTGTGGCAAATGTACTGCTAACCTATATACTGCATGTGATCTATCATGCATTTCAAATTTTAAAAGCCGCCACATAGCTTCTGGCGCACTGACATAGCGAGCATCTACATGAGATGCAAGTTCATCATGTACTAACTCACTACTTTCAGGGTTGTCTGCACTTTTGACGACTACAGTAGCTGCATCGTAACCTTTGTAAATATATTTGTAGACATATTTAATGGATTTGATGGAAGTGCAGGCTTCTACGTTGATGTGGGCGTTGTACTTCATGAGTAAATGTGGATTGTAGGGTACTACATATCTATTGTCCACTTTTTTTCCACGAATAATGGCACTATCTCCTTCTCTTCTTTTATAAAGTGGATAGCCATCACAATTTGCATAAGTTTTGTCTTTATAATCTTTTGGAAATTCTTTTGAACATTTATTATTTTCCATACATGGTGATTGTGGATTAAGGTCTCCACAGGGTCCTTGAATCATGCGATGAGTAACAATATAATTTAATCTAACATATAGTTCTGGATCTGGTAGTTCAGCAACAATGACTGCATCCACTTTGTCCGAAGTATCTAATTTATCTTTCTCTTGAAGTATTATGAGAAGATGTGCATGTGGAAGGCCTCTTTTTTTAAATTCAATGGTATATACATAAGCAAGACATTTGCCAAATAACTGATTTATAGTGAAGTCACCTATTAATTCATTTAATTTGATCTAAAAAACTCTGGCTACTAAATCTGGTCAATCGGAAGTAGTTTGTCCAAGAAGTAGATTTTGTGTAATTTCTGGCCATTGTGGATTACATGTAAATGTCATAAATAAATCTGGTTTGCCAAATTTCGTGACAATAGCCATAGCATCATTGTATCTTTCTCTCATATTTCGAGGAGATCCTTGAAAGGAAGATGGTAAAATGATGGCTTTGCCAGCTGTCATGTCTCTGCTTGTAGCCACGTCAGCAACATAGTCCATGAGTCCACAATATTGTTCTACACGTAGTTTATCTTGTTGATATTTTATAAAGTTTAAATTATTAGCCTCAACTTGCAAATATGAATCAATAATCCATTGTTGGGTTAGTTTTCCACCACATAAAATTGGATTAAATCTATTTCTAATGGCAATTTGAGCTACTTTAAATTCAAGCATAGAAACATTATTTCGGATTCTGGCTTTAGCATTTGGGTAACTGGGAAGTGTTAATTTTGGTTGCCAACCTGCTTCTCCGTGTGGGAAAAAGATGGGATATGTCATTGGATCTAAATTTGGACTTAAAATATTCATATTAATAAATGGTTGGTCCTCATTTCTGGGATATATTCTAATGTCTCTTTGAAATGGTGGTTCTCCTTCATCATTTTGAAACACCATTGCAACCTCATTTGATGTTGGCAAGTTATAACGACGTTTATCAGTATGTCTGTCTCTTTTAAGCACCATATTAACCTTTGGCATTGGTAATTGATGTCTTTGTGCATGAAGTAGTTGTTCATTTTCTACTTCTGCCAATTTTTTGTAAGCTTTACTGTAAGGATTATTGTCCATAATGTTATTTAGCTCTATAAAAACACTGTGTAAGCATTTTTTATTTTCTTCCATCTGCATACGTTGGTCAACAGCTTCCATTGTATCTAGGACATATAGTTGAGCACATTTTCTTTGCTCTCCTTCCTTTGGATGTAAATGGGAAGTACGATGATAAATTTGGCCTTGGACTTTAAAACAGTAAGGACCATGTCCTGGTACATTAGCAGCTAATGTTGCCCCCATAGATCAAAGGATATGGCACTATTGTAGGATCTTATGTTAGGTTCAGTCATAATATTTTGTAAATAGATTGGAAATTCTTTCCTTTCTGGAAGTTTGAACTTGCCTTTTTGACAGCAACTAATAAATTGGCGATCTCTGGGTCTCTCCTGTTTAAAATAATAAGCCTCAAAAAACTGACATTGAGTAGTCATGTCCCCACAACTATGAACCTTTACTGCTAAAGACTTGAGTAAAGGACCATTTGCAAAGCATATAGGAGTTTGACTTTTTATATTCATCAGGTGAAAAGTCATGGAATGTTTGAACAACAGGTTCTAAATGCTTTGTTTTTTCCGTGGCTTTTCTTGGTATATATTGTCCTGGTTTTGTTGAAATGTCCTGTAATGTTTCAGTAACAAGGTTGTAAATGCTTTGTTTTTGTAGTTGCTTTTTTTCATATGTGTTTAATTGTATCTTGTAAAATTTCATCTGATGTTTGAGGAACAGGTTGTAAATGCTTTATTTGCTTTGTAGTTTTTTTTTGGCGTATCTTTCATTTTTGCAGCTAATAGTCTTTTGCTTGAAAGTCTTTTGCATTCTTTTTCTCGTCAAATTTCTATCTCCTCTGGTGTCTGCTGGGCGGCCCATCTCTCTTGTCTTTCTCTAGTTTGACGTCTTTTCTTCTCTTGTTTGCTCTCGTTAGTAGCCATGTTAATCTGTAAAGGCAAAAAAAGAAATGTAATTGGGTATATTTAAATTTGTAATTACTGTTAAACATTATTGTGCACAATTGTGAAATAAGAGGTAAATCATTAATGTATCAGTTATATTTTGTTAAAAGTTATAAGTCCTGGCCTTATTGAATAACAATTTGGCCAATTCTATACTGCTGTAAATAAGCAGTTAACATCTTTTTTTTAAATAAGTTTTTTGTTATTGAAAAACTTGTTTGTGGATAGATGTTTACCACTTAAAAACTTATTTTCGAAAAAAACATTGATGTGGTTATTTACACATGTATTGCATAGTGGCAATTGAAATTGAATAATGGACATAGTTATTAATTTATTTTTTTTCTTTCTGTTGACACGGATGCATATGAAACATGTTTCTTTAGTTTTCTCCTTTTGTACTTATTATACTGTACCTTGGTTGAAGTGTGATTTGAATCCGAATGTTTGTTGGTCCTCGGTTGAAAATCTTTGTCCAACGGTCTGGTCCTCTGTTGGACGTCCTCTTCCGATGGTGTAGTCCTCTGTTGAAAGTCCTCGTCTGATGGTGTGGTCCTCTGTTTAAAATCCTCGTCCTATGGTCTGGTCCTCTGTTGAAAGTCCTGGTCCGATGGTGTGGTCCTCTGGCGATAGCCCTCGTCCGATGGTCTGGTCCTGTGTTGAAAGTCCTCGTCCGATTGTCTTCACGCAGTATCTGTTGTAAAATAAAATTGAAAATGTTGTTTGAGTTAAATGTCTTTTAAATAAAGCAAAAATGTATTAATTTTGGTGTATTGTATCTGTTATGGTGAATTTTTTCTATGTGTTTGTCTGACTTTATCTACAATCCTGTTTTGTGCGCACCCCTTTTGTTATGCTTATTTAAGCTTCTTTGTAAGGCTTCTAGGTTGTTAAACATTAAAGAAGAATATTAATTCAGTTTGCTTTGTGTTTGTGTGATTTTTTTCTACAATCCTAATTTGTGCGCACCACTTGTGGTATACTTATTTAGGCTTCATTGTGATGGCTATATGTTTTTAAACATGAAAGAAGAATATTAATGTAGTTTGCTATGTGTTTGTCTGACTTTTTCTACAATCCTTTTTGTGCGCACCACTTGTGCTATACTTATTTATGCTTCATTGTAATGGTTGTAGGTTGTTAAACATTAAAGAAGAATCTTAATGTAGTTTCCTATGTGTTTATGTGAATCTTAGTCCAATCCTGTTTTGTGCGCAACACATGTGATATACTTATTTAGGCTTCATTGTGATGGTTATAGGTTTTTAAACATAAAGAAGAATTTTAATGTATTTTGCTCTGTGTTTGTGTGACTTTGTTACAATCCTGTTTTGTGCGCACCACTTGTGCTATACTTATTTAGGCTTCATTGTAATGGTTATAGGTTGTTAAACATTAAAGAAGAATCTTAATGTAGTTTCCTATGTGTGTGTGTGAGTTTTAGTACAATCCTTTTTTGTGCGCACCACTTGTGGTATACTTATTTATGCTTCTTTGTAAGGCTTATAGGTTGTTAAACATTAAAGAAGAATATAAAATTATTTTTCTATGTGTTTGTGTGATTTTGGTACAATCCTGTTTTGTGTGTACCACTTTTGGTATAGTTATTTATGTTTTTTTGTAAGGCTTATAGGTTGTTAAACATTAAAGAAAAATATGAATTTAGTTTGCTATTTGTTATTTTTTTTTGTGTTCAATCCTATTTTGTGTGTACCATATGGTGCATAGTTGGGGCCTCATTCAATTTGAAATGTGTCAATTGAATAGGGCTCTATATAAGCACATAACATATTTTTTTGACATAAGTTTTTAGTTATTGAAAACCTTGGTTTTGGATAGAGGTTCAGTAACTAAAAAGTTCGTAATTTTTTTTTTCTATGTGCTTATATAGAGGCCTATTTAATTGGGCAACTCGGGCCCTCATTCAATTGCAATTTGGCCAATTGAATAGGGCTCTAAATAAGCACATAACATATTTTTTTAAAGAAGTTTTTAGTTAGTAAGCATCTATCCAAAAGCAAGGTTTTCACTAACTAAAAACATATTTTAAAAAAATATGCTATGTGCTTATTTAGAGCCCTATTCAATTAGCCAAATCGCAATTGAATGAGGCCCTTGGAATTGAATGAGGCTCATAGTTTTTTTCTTTTTTATACTTAATACTTTACCTTGATTGAAGTGTCGAATGACAGAGGGTCCCCTCCTGCCAATCTTTCCGCCCGTCTTCTTGTAGTGTCTGTTTTAAAAAGAAAGTGAAATGGTTAATTGTATATTTCTTCATTTTGATTTAGCAAAGCATGTTTTTTTTCAGCATGTAATGTATTTTTCTATCTTACCTCTTGTTCTTTCTTGGAGTTGTTTTGAAAGGGATTGTGGGTCACAGTGCCCGGTGCAAATTCTTGAGTGACGCTGTTGATGCAGAGGCTGTAGTAAAAAAAAGGAGAAAGATTGATGTTTAGGTTATATATTGAATTGCAATAAATTAATGTTATGTAAAAATATACTTCTGTAATTACTTTCAATGAACATGACTCATTTTTTGGGGCTCCACAATAAATGTGCGTGTAACATGTGACTATACATGATACACATATATATGCGTGTCACACATCACTATACAGACATTTTTTTTTTTACTGTCATTCCAATATAGTTGTTTAATTATTTGTGATTAATATTAGTTATTTGCAGGGACTATACACTGAAGTCTGCGTGTTACATGTCACATACATGAAGCACATTTTCATAGTTAAATGTATTTATCTTTTGTGCGTGTCACATATTACTATACAGAACATATATATTTTTTTTTGGGCCTACACAGATAAATGTGTGTGTGACATGTGACTATACATGATACATATATGTGCGTGTCACATATCACTATACATAAATCCTATTTTAATATAAAAGTATTAATTTTTGGTAATGTCATTTAAAGATTAGTTTGTTGCAGGGGCTATACACATAAATGTGCGTGTCACATGTCACTATACATAAATCACATTTTCCTACTTAAATTTTTTTTTTTGGGTTGTCCTGTCTTGATAATAAAATGTAATATATTATAGCTTACCTCTCAGTTGTAATTTGCACAGTGTAAAGTAGTAAATTAGGAAACAATTCTCTTCTGAAGTAACAGCAGCAGTTACTATGAAGTCACTCCGTTCATCACCTGAGTAGAAATGTATAATTTTGTGGAAAGTAGGCAGTATTTATAAACTTGTAGAAATTTCTGGAAACTGAGACCGTTAGAAAGCAATACGCATGTGCTATTTGCGTTCCAACTTACAATTTGCGTTCCATCCACCATTTTATGCATAGTAGTGGTCAAAATGGTGTTTAATATTAGTGTGGTACGTGCCGTATAGTATGTATTTCATTCTTGCGAGTCAGTGTAGTATAGTTAAGTCTGAAGCCTCGTTTTCGTTTTGTTCGTCGGCCATTTTTTCTCTCGCTTAGCGATTTTATTAGTGTCTAAAGTGTTTTATTTTTATTTAAATCAAGGTGTAACTTGGTTTTTTGAGGTGCTGGATGGTTCCTCTTGCTGTAGGTAAGCTTTTTATGTGTGTGTTGTGTGTATTTATTGTGTTTTAAATGTTTGTATGTCGGCGTGTTGCGTGCGATGTTTGCGAGGTCTTAATGTGTGTAACGGCTCTCGTATGGTGCTTGCGTGTGTAGCCTCGTTTTCGTTTTGTTTGGCGGACATTTTTTCTCTCGCTTAGCAAATTTTTTAGTATCTAAACTCTTTTATTTTGAGTGAAATGAAAGTGTAAGTTGCATTTTTGAGGTCCTGGATGCTCCCTCTTGCTGTAGGTAAGCTTTTTATGTATGTGCTGTGTGTATGTATTGTGTTTTGAATTTTGTAATGTTCGCGAGTTGCGTCCGAGTGTTGCGAGGCCGTAATGTGTGTTAACGTGTGTCGTATGTTGTTTGCGAGTGTCGTAATGTGTGTGTCGTGTAGTTTGCGTTGCGACGTGAAGTTTGCAAGGGTCGCAGTTGCTGGCAAGGAGCGCCTGCGGCGCTCCATGCCAGCAACTGAGGCCCTCACCTACTGCCCTCGCTTCCTGAGGGTCTTGGCTCGCTGCACGAGCCGCGGCTCTCGCTACGCGAGCCCGCAAGCGTTAGCAACAACTTGCATGCTCACAACTATATATGTGATACACCTAGGTTTACTTCATTAAGATTATACATTGCATGGGTATTTTTCCTTCCAAAATGCATAACTTTACATTGATTTATGTTAAAGCTCATGTGCCATTTAGTTGTCCATTTCTGTAATTTATGCAAATCTCTTTGGAGGAAAAGTACATAATTTTCTGATCTATTTACCTAATCTGATAAGTATGTCAAAAATGAGAGGCCTAATATCACATATATAGTTGTGAGCGTACGAGTTGTTGCTAACGCTGCGGGCTCGCATAGCGAGCCCGCGGGCCTCGCGTAGCGAGGGCCGGGGCTCGCGCAGCGAGACGCGGGCCTCGCGAAGCGAGGGCCGGGGCTCGCGCAGCGAGACGCGGGCCTCGCGAAGCGAGGGCCGCGACTCGCGCAGCGAGTCGCGGGCCTCGCGACGCGAGGGCACTGTGCCAGGTTCTCAGTTGCTGGCATGGAGCGCCGCAGGCGCTCCTTGCCAGCACCTGAGGACCCTCGCGAAGCGAGGGCCTCAGTTGCTGGCTTGGAGCGCCGCAGGCGCTCCATGCCAGCACCTGAGGACCTCGCAAAGCGAGGTCTTCAGTTGCAGCAACTGCGACCCTTGCAAAAAAAAGTTTACGTCGCAACACATTACGACACTCGCAAACAACATACGACACACGTTCACACACATTACGACACTCGCAAACAACATACGACACACGTTCACACACATTACGGCCTCGCAACACTCGGACGCAACTCGCGAACATTACAAAATTACAAACACAATACATACACACAGCACATACATAAAAACCTTACCTACACAAACAGGAAGCACCCAGGACCTCAAAAATGCAACTTACAACTTAATTGCACTCAAAATAAAAGAGTTTAGACACTAAATACTTTGTTAAGCGACACAAAAAATGGCGGACGAATAAAACGAAAACGAGGCTACACACGCAAACACCATACGAGACACGTTACCACACATTACGACTTCGCAAACATCGGACGCAACACGCCGACATACAAACATTTAAAACTTAACAAAGACACACAACAAACACATAAAAAGCTTACCTACAGCAAGAGGAACCAGCCAGCACCTCAAAAAAACAAGTTACACCTACATTTAAATCAAAATAAACACTTTAGACACTAATACCATCGCTAAGCGAGAGAAAAAATGGCCGACGAACAAAACGAAAACGAGGCTTCAGACGTAACTACACTACACTTACTCGCACTAATGAAACACATACTATGCGGAACGTATCACAATCATATTAAACACCATTTTGAACAGTAATACGCCTAAAATGGCGGATGGAACGCAAATTGTAAGCTGGAACGCAAATAGCGCATGCGTATTGCGTTCTAACGGTCTCACTTTCCAGAACTTTCTACAAGTTTATAAATACTGCCTATTTCAAACTAAAAAATACATTTCTCCTCAGGTGATCAACGGAGTGACTTCTGAGATAACTGATGCTTTTACTTGAGAAGACAATTCTTTACTAATTTACTACTTTACATTGTGCAAATTACAACTGAGAGGTAAGCTATAATATATTACATTTTATTATCAGGACAGGTCAAACAAATAAAAACAAAAAAATAGGATTTATGTAGTCATCATGTATGTCACATTTATGAGTATAGGCTCACAAAAAAAATACGCTACATTTAACAAAACAACAAAAAAACATAATTTAATATTAAACAGAGCTTTATGTATAGTGACATCTGACACGCACATATATGTCTATAATGTATAGTCACATGTGACACGCACATATATGTCTATAATGTATAGTGACATCTGACACGCACATTTCTGTGTATTGCCCCTTCATAGTGACATGTGACACGCACGTATATGTGTATAATGTATAGTGACATGTGACACGCACATATATGTCTATAATGTATAGTGACATCTGACACGCACATTTCTGTGTATTGCCCCTTCATAGTGACATCTGACACGGACATATATGTCTATAATGTATAGTGACATGTGACACGGACATATATGTGTATAATGTATAGTGACATGTGACACGCACATTTATGTGTATTGCCAATGCAACAAAATTAGCTTACAACAAAATCAGTAAACAACTACATTTAAATGACATTATATCTCATGTATACTGATATGTCACACGCACATATATATGTGTATCATCTATACTTACATCTCACACACACACATTTATGTGTGTTGGAAAAAAAAAATATAAGGTTAATTTAACCATTTAAATTTGACTCATGTATACTGATATGTCACACGTACACAAAATAATTACATTAAACTATGTAATGTGCTTCATGTATGTGACATATGTGTGTAGCCCCCAACAAAAAATAAGGTTAATTGAATTAATTTACTGCAATTCAATAGATCATATAAAGCTGAATCTTTCTATTTCTTTTAATATTCAAACAGACTCTGCATCAACAGCGTCTCTCAACAATTTGCACCGTGCACTGTGAAGCACAATCCCTTTTAAAGAACACCAACAAATTTGAAGAGGTAAGATACAACAAGACATTACATGCTCAAAAGGCCATGCTTTGCTAGATGACAAATTATAAATATACAAATAACTATTTCACTTTCTTTTTCAAACAGACACTACAAGAAGACCGGCGGATTAAGATTGGCAGGAGGGGACCGTCTGTCATTCAAAACTTCTATCAAGGTAAAGTATTAAGTATAAACAAGAAATAACCATGAGCCTTATTCAATTGCAACTTCCTCATTTGAATAGGGCTCTATATAAGCACATAACATTTTTTTTATACAGAACTTTTTAGTTACTGAATTTCTAACCACAATCAAGGTTTTCAATAACTAAAAACTTTGCTCAATAAATATGTTATGTGATTATATAGAGCCCTCTTCAATTGGCAAAATTGCAATTCAATGAGGACCTATATGTCTTTAATGGACAAGGGCCTCACTCAAATGTGATTTGCCCATTTCAATAGCGCTCTATATAAGCACAGAGCATATTTTTAAAAGGAAATTTTTCTTTTGTGAACACGTTGCTTTTGGATACAAGTTCACTAAATACAAAATTCCGTAAAAAAATATGCTCTGTGCTGATATTGAGCTCTATTCCATTGGCCAAAACACAATTGAATGAGAAGCTCACAATATAACAAATGCAGTAACCAAAGGCCCTCATTCAATTGCTATTTGGGACAATTAAATATGGCTATAAATAAGAACTTTTAGGCCCTTACTCTATTTTAACAAATATATGTGATGTGCTTATTTACAACCCTATTCAAATTTCTACATTGCAATTCAATTACGGCCTTACAGTACTATTACATTGTAAAAAATGCAATTGAATGAGGGCCAAACTATGCAACATATGGTACACACAAAGGACCTCATTCAATTGCAATTTGCCCAATTGAATAGGGCTCTAAATAACAACATAACAATTTTTTAAAACTAAGGTTTTAGTTAATAAAAAAATCTCAAAAATACAGTTTTTCAATGACTACAAACTTATTTTAAATAATATGCTATGTGCTTATTTAGGGCACGATTCAATTAGCCAAATCGCAATTAAATGACACACAAACTGCTACACACAAAACAGAATTTCTTATTAAATGTTTAACAACCTATAAGCCTTACAAAGAAGCAAAAATAAGAATAACAAAAGTGTTGTGCACCTAATAGCATTGTATAAAAAAGCACACAAACTCATAGCAAACTATATTAACATTCTTCTTTAATGTTTAACAACCTATAACCTGTACAATCAAGAAGAAATAAGTTTTGCACAAGTGATGCCCACCAAACAGGATTGTCAAAAACTAACACAAACACATAGCAAACTACCTTAATTATATTATTTCATGTTTCAATAACTATAACCATCCCGATAAAGGTTAAATAACTATACCACAAGTGGTGTGCACAAAACAGGATTGTACAAAAAATAACATAAACACATCTTATTTAATATATCACAACCCACAAGCCTTACTAAGAACCTTCAATAAGAATAACAAAAGTTGTCGGATTGTACAGAAAGTAAAAAAAAACAAAGATAGAAAAAAATAACCATAACTCATACAATACACTCAAATTAATACATTTTTAATTTATTTAACAGACATTTCACTCAAACAACATTTTCTATTTTACATTACAACAGATACTGCGTGAAGACAATCGGACGAGGACTTTTTCCACAGGACCGGACCATCGGACGAGGACTCGGACCAGACCAGCAGACGAGGAATTTCAACACAGGACCAGACCAGCAGACGAGGAATTTCAACACAGGACCAGACCATCGGACGAGGACTTTCACCAACGGACCACAACATCGGACGAGGGATATCGCCACAGGACCACAATATCGGACGGGGGCTATCGCCACAGGACCACACCATCGGACGAGGACTTCCAACAGAGGACCACACCATTGGACAACGATTTTGAAACGAGGACCAACAAACATTCGGATTTAAATCACACTTCAACCAAGGTAAACTATAATAAGTACTAAAGTATAAAACTAAAGAAACTGCTTTCACTTGCATCCGTGTCAACAGAAAAATAAAATAATTAATTTACTATCTCCCTTATTTTATTTAAATTGCTACTATGCAATACATAGCTCAATAACCACATCACTTTTTTTTTCAGCAAAGAAGTTTTGCAGTGGTAAATATCTATCCACAAACAAAGTTTTTAATAAATAAAACCATTATTTTAAATAAATATGTTACATGCTTATTTACAGCAGTATTCCATTGGCCAAATTCTGAGCCAGTGAAGACAGGAATTATAAATTTAACTAAATATCAATGATACATTCATGATTTGCCTTTTATTTCACCAATTGTGCACAATAATCTTTAACAGGAATTACAAATTTAAATATACACAATTACATTTATTTGTTTCCGTTTACAGATTAATATGGCTGATAACGAGACCAAAGAAGAGAAGAAAAGACATCAAACTAGAGAAAGACAAGAGAGATGGGCCGCCCAGCAGACACCGGAGGAGAAAGAAATTCGAAGAGAAAAAGAACGCAAAAGACTTGCAAATAAAAGAATATCAGCTGCAAAAATGAAAGATACAACCAAAAAAAATAAAAAAATAATAAAGCATTTACAAACTGTTCCTAAAACATCAGATGACATTTTACAACATACCAGTCAAGACAGACCAAAAAAAACAACTACAAAAAAAAAGCATTTACAAACTCTTACTAAAAACTTACAGGAAATTTCAACCGAACAAGTCCAACATATACCAAGAAAATCTACGAAAAAAACTAAACATTTAGAACCTGTTGTTGAAACATTTCATGACTTTTCATCTGATGAATATCAAAGTCAACATCCAATATGCGTTGCAAATTGTCCTTTACTGAAGTCTTTAGCAGTAGAGGTTCATAGTTGTGGGGACATGACTACTCAATGTCAATTTTGTGAGGCTTATTATTTTAAACAGGAGAGACCCCGAGATGGACAATTTATTAGTTGTTGTCAAAAAGGAAAGTTCAAACTTCCACAAAGGAAACAATTTCCAACCTATTTACTAAATATTATGACTGAACCTACTTTTCCAAATTACAACAATTTTAAGACAAACATAAGATCCTACAATAGTGCCATATCATTTGCATCTATGGGGGCAACATTGGCTGCTAATGTACCAGGACATGGTCCTTACTGTTTTAAAGTCCAAGGACAAATTTATCATCGGACTTCACATTTACATCCAGAGGAAGGAGAGCAAAGAAAATTCGCTCAACTATATGTCCTAGATACAATGGAAGCTGTTGACCAACGTATGCAGATGGAAGAAAATAAAAAATGCTTACCCAGTGTTTTTATAGAGCTAAATAACATTATGGACAACAATCCCTACAGTAAAGCTTACAAAAAATTGGCAGAAGTAGAAAATGAACAACTACTTCATGCACAAAGACATCAATTACCCATGCCAAAGGTTAATATGGTGCTTAAAAGAGACAGACATACTGATAAACGTCGTTATAACTTGCCAACATCAAATGAGGTTGCAATGGTCTTTCACAATGATGAAGGAGAACCACCATTTCAAAGAGACATTAGAGTATATCCCAGAAATGAGGACCAACCATTTATTAATATTAATATCTTAAGTCCAAATTTAGATCCAATGACATATCCCATCTTTTTCCCACACGGAGAAGCAGGTTGGCAACCAAAATTAACCCTTCCCAGTTACCCAAATGCTAAAGCCAGAATCCGAAATAATGTTTCTATGCTTGAATTTAAAGTTGCTCAAATTGCCATTAGAGATGAATTTAATCCAATTTTATGTGGTGGCAAACTAACACAACAATGGATTATTGATTCATATTTGCAAGTTGAGGCAAATAATTTAAACTTTATAAAATATCAACAAGATAAACTACGTGTAGAACAATATTGTGGACTCATGGACTATGTTGCTGACGTGGCTACAAGCAGAGACATGACAGCTGGCAAAGCCATCATTTTACCATCTTCCTTTCAAGGATCTCCTCGAAATATGAGAGAAAGATACAATGATGCTATGGCTATTGTGACAAAATTTGGAAAACCAGATTTATTTGTGACATTTACATGTAATCCACAATGGCCAGAAATTAATCAAAATCTACTTCTTGGACAAAGTGCTTCAGATCGACCAGATTTAGTAGCCAGAGTTTTTAAGATAAAATTAAATGAAATAATACGTGACTTTACTATAAATCAGTTATTTGGCAAATGTCTTGCTTATGTATATACCATTGAATTTCAAAAAAGAGGCCTTCCACATGCACATCTTCTCATAATCCTTCAAGAGAAAGATAAATTAGATACTTCGGACAAAGTGGATGCAGTCATAGTTGCTGAACTACCGGATCCAGAACTATATGGTAGACTATATGAGATTGTTACACATCGCATGATTCATGGACCCTGTAGAGACCTTAATCCACAATCATCATGTATGGAAAATAATCAATGTTCAAAAGATTTTCCAAAAGATTATAGAAACAAAACATATGCAAATTGTGATGGATATCCACTTTATAAAAGAAGAGAAGGAGATAGTGCCATTATTCGTGGAAAAAAAGTGGACAATAGATATGTAGTACCCTACAATCCACATTTACTCATGAAGTACAACGCCCACATCAACGTAGAAGCCTGCACTTCCATCAAATCCATTAAATATGTCTACAAATATATTTACAAAGGTTACGATGCAGCTACTGTAGTCGTCAAAAGTGCAGACAACCCTGAAAGTAGTGAGTTAGTACATGATGAACTTGCATCTCATGTAGATGCTCGCTATGTCAGTGCGCCAGAAGCTATGTGGCGGCTTTTAAAATTTGAAATGCATGATAGATCACATGCAGTATATAGGTTAGCAGTACATTTGCCACAACGACATTTAGTCTATTTCCATTCTGGAAATGAAATGAATGCATTGGCCCAAAGTGAAGATCGTCACACTACACTAACTGCATGGTTTGCATTAAATTCCACTGATGCTGAAGCAACACAATACTTATATATTGAAATTCCATATCACTATGTTTTTGTGAATGGATTATGGAGAGCAAGAAAAACCAGAGGCAATAAATTAATTCCACGAATTTACACAGTCAGTCCAAGAGATGTTGAACGATTTTGCTTACGGATATTACTTTTAAATGTTCCAGGAGCACAAAGTTTTGAACAATTAAGAACTGTTAATGACATTGTATATGAATCCTTCCATTTAGCTGCAAGAAATAGAAACTTACTCGCTGATGATACAGAGTGGGAAAGATGTTTAGAAGAAGCAGCACAATGTCAAATGCCACGACAGATGAGAGAACAATTTGCTTTTATTTGTATCTTCTCAAATGCTCCAAATGCATTAGCTTTGTGGGAGACTTTTAAAAGTAATATGGCTGAAGACTTTATGCGACGATACAATGAACCCATTGCACACTTAAAAGCCTTAATGGAAATTCAAGAAGTCTTTTTAACTCATGGATTAAGTTGTGCAAGTTTTAATTTGCCTGATCCAGGTCTAATAGATGACATTAACTTTGAAGACTATGACATTCAACTACAAGCAGAAAGAACAGAAGAAAGACTTGCAACTTTAAATACACTACAATTGCAAGCATTTCATGCCATTAAAAATGCTATAGATGATGACATGGTGACAGAGCGTTATTTCTATCTTGATGGACCTGGCGGATCAGGGAAAACATATTTGTACAATTTATTAATGAGTTCAGTACGAGCACAAGGACAAATAGCAATGGCGTTTGCCACTACTGGAATTGCTGCACTTTTATTAGAAGGTGGAAGAACTGTTCATAGTGGATTCAAACTGCCAGTGCCTATTTTGGAAAATTCAGTGTCAGATATTCGCATGACATCCTTACAAGCAAAGAAATTGAAGAAATGTAAATTAATTATAATAGATGAGGCCACAATGATGTCATGCTATGCCCTCCAATGTATTGACCGTTTGCTTCGTGAAGTCATGGATAATATTTTTCCATTTGGTGGAAAGGTAATTTTGTTGGGTGGCGATTTTAGACAAACATACCTGTCGTTGTACATGGAAATCGAACAGACATTATTGAAACATGTATAAAGTCAAGTACAGTATGGAAACATTTTACCCATCTTCAACTGCAACAAAATATGAGATCAGAAGGCCAAACTGATTTCAATGATTGGCTTATTAAAATTGGAGAAGGAAGAACAGAAAAAATACTACATTTACCTGACGACACTGTAGAGATACCACCTCATATGATTTGTCAACAAGATATTATATCGGCTATATTTGAAGGGAGCATAAATAACGAAGAATATTCTGAGCTTGCCAACCAAGTCATACTGACGTGTAAAAATAAAGATGCATTAATACTCAATAATGAAATCTTAAAAAAAATTAATGCACCACAAAGAAATTATCACAGTGCTGATTCTGTACTTGCTGATGACAATGAAAGTCAGGCAAACTTTTCAACTGAATTCATTAACTCTTTAACTCCTTCTGGAATGCCACCACATATTTTGCAGCTAAAGAAAGGTGCAATTATCATGTTACTGCGAAATATGAACCCAAAAAAAGGCCTATGCAATGGCACAAGATTAATTGTTCAACAATTAAAGGACCATTTTATAGATGCTGAAATTTTAACTGGGACCCATAAAGGAGAGAGAGTTTTCATACCAAGAATAGATTTAGCACCAAGTGAAAGTAGTCTCCCTTTTATACTTCAAAGAAGACAATTTCCCATTATTATGGCATTTGCCATGACCATTAATAAATCACAAGGTCAAACTTTCAAATCTGTGGGTATTTACTTGGAAGAACCAGTTTTTGCACATGGTCAATTGTATGTTGCGTTGTCACGGTGCAAAAATCCACAGGCTATTAAAGTTTACATTGAAAACAATGAAAGTCAAGGTGATTTATTAGAAGATGGACGTATTTTTACGAAAAACATTGTCTACTATGAAGTACTATAACTTTGCAGGATACAAATTAAAGATGCCAACAATTTTTAAAAGCATTCCAAAATACATAACAATTGGTTGTTTAATTCAGTCATAATTAATGAAAGTACTGTTTATGAATGATTCGCCTCACAAAATACTTGCCTTGCATTTTTAGTAAAAATTATGTTAAAATGTTAAGTCACTATGTTAATGTTTCTAATGTTACAAGTTTAAAATATATATTTTAAAGTTATTTAATTCAACAGATTACAAAGTGGATGTTAAGAGGTCAAGCACCTTTTAAGTCACAATGTAAATATTGTCTGTTATCTTAAGATTACTTACTACATTAATGTTTATCGCCAGGTTATGTGCTCAGTAATGAATTACTTTAATTACGTACGTTTTAAGCAGAGTTTTACTGTATGCCTTCCTATACATTCAATGTATATTCAAGTTAACAATTATTGTGATAGAAATTGCATGTTAATACTGAATAATTTAAAGGTCAATTGTTTTTACATTCAAATGTTAATACTTTTTATAAAAAATTAGGTTACAAAATGTATTCACTATGTTCCTCTTTATAATGTTCAAAATTATACAAATGTTTTGTCAACTTCTAAACTTACATACAAAATAAAGTTAAAGTTTCTAAATATATACTTTGAAGGTTATTGCTTACATATATTTTAAACTTCATGTTAAAATTCGCAACGTTTCAAGAAGGCTTTTTACTTTTTGCTTTCCTATTCATTCAATGTATATTAAAGTTAACAATTCTTCAGATACAAATTACATTTTAAAAAACCATTACATCAACATTTTACAAAAAGACACGTTCATATTAAAATACTTACAACTGTCAAAAATATATGTTAATAACTAAACAACTTGACAAACATATACATCACATTGCCGTCATTTTTTGACGGGCAAGTCGCTAGTATATATATATTCTCCGTGCAGTAAAAGTCCTGCTTCTTCCAGATCAGCTTCCCCCATTGTGTAACTCTCTAGGAAATGAGGCACCCTTCACAGGATGGCACCCCTTGGAGGCTGCCTAGTGTGTAAGTACATATGACTACTTCATCATTCCCTAATATGGGTGCACAGGTAGCTAATAAGAGTGCATGATACTTCCTGATAAACAAAAATTGTTCTTCCCCTGGCTAGAAGATAGATAGATAGACATTTAAGTTTAAGCATCACATGTGCTTGAGATGATGAGTGAAGGGCTGTGATCTGAATTAAACTCATAGGGCCTCATTCAATTGCAATTTGCCCAATTGAATCGGACCCTAAATAAGCACATAACATATATTTTTTAAAGAAGTTTTTAGTTAGTGAAAACCTTTCTTTTGGATACATGCTTGGTAACAAAAAACTTCTTTAAAAAATATATGTTATGTGCTTATTTAGACCCCTCCCCTATTCAATTGGCCAAAATAGCAATTGAATGAGGGCCATAGGAAATAGTATTTAGTAAATTTAGGGATTCACATTTCAGCCACTTGTGATGCTTAGCTAATTCCGGAACCAATGTTTACAATCAATGGGAGTCATCTACTCAGACAGCATAGTAACAACTCTCAGGGCACAAAGTAGTATGTAAAGTTAAAGGCATATTAAAGTGAGGTGGGTTATGAATGCATGCTATAGAGGGGAATTAGTAGTGTATGATTACATTTATTTGTATGCACTATGTTTTTTTTAGCTTTGCATTAAAAAAAAACTGTTGTGGGGGATGTTTACACCCCAAGGATTAAGCTAGGTTTCTCAGTATGATTTTCTAAAAGTGTACCCTGTCCATGTGAGCATGTCAGCTTTGCAGCCAATATGTAATGTTTTATGCAGCCAGCATAGGTGACTACTACACTGGGTCCTTAACCTTCCTGGTGGTATGATTATGTCAGTATTTAGAATGTTAAAGCGGTACATTACAAAAAATACTGACATAATCATCCCACCCTTATCCTCCTCCCTTTCTCCCCTTCCCCCTTATCCTCCTCATTTCCCCCTTTCCTCCTCCTCCTCCCCCTTATCCTCCTCCTCACTTCCCCCTCTCTAAATACCTCCCTTCCCCCTTCCCCTCCTCCTTTATCCCTTATCCTCCTCCTCCCTCCTTCCCCCTTATCCTCCTCCCTCCTTATCATCTTCCTCCCATTTTCATCCTCCTTACTCCTTCCCCCCTATCCTCCTCCTCCTCCCTTCTCTCCTTATCATCCTCCTCTTCCTTCCCCCTTATCATCCTCTTCCTTCCCCGCTTCCTCCTCCCTTTCCCCCTTCCCCATATCATCCTCCTCCCTTTCCCCTTACCCTCCATTTCCCCCCTTCTCCTTCTCCTCCCTTCCCTCCTTATCATTCTCCTCCTCCTTCCCTCCTTATCATTCTCCTCCTCCTTCCCCCCTTATCATCATCCTCCTCTTTTCCCCCTTATCATCCTCCTCCTTCCTCCATAACCTCCTCCTCACTACCCCCTTACCCTCCTCCTCCCTTTCCACCTTCTCCTCCCTCCTTTCCCCTGATCATCCTCTGGCATATGCTAATGACATGACGCGCACGTGACATCATGTCATTAGCATATACAGGTCCATTTACAGACGGAAGACATGCTGCCGGGGGAGAAATGAGCAGGCAGCTCATCCTGCTCATCACATCATAGTAAGAAGAGAGGGGGATAGGGATTGAAAAGGAGGAAGTCAGTAGGAGATTATGGGGGAAGGAGGGGGATGATCAGGGTGGAAGGAGGGGATGATTAGGGGGGAAGGAGGAGGAGGATGATCAGAGTGGAAGGAGGGTGAGGAATGGTGTGCTGAGGGGGCCCAGGCAAATTTGGCAGCACTGGGCACCCTCCAGATACTCCCTGCAGTAACCCCGAGCCTATGTACTAAAAATTAACCCAGAGTGGATTACCACTAAGGAGGTTAAAGGACCATAAATTGACATTCAAGTAAAAGTGCTTGAGCGGTTACACACTTGTTCTTTATACATACACCCCCGCCTTAAAAAATTCGGACAATTTATAATTGTACTGAAACCAAACATTTCAGCTTCTTCTTCCTATTCTAATTTGTGTTTTAGGCGAATGAGCATTTATGCTTGATTTATGGTCCTGTGCATGTGTCTCTGTGTGAGTGCATGCAATTTACTGTGGCTGGGAGAGTTCTCAGAGTCTGGGGGAGGTAATGGGGCTTGTCACTGGGGCTGGGAAAGATCACAGGGGCAATTCACTGGGGCTAGGGGAGGTAATGGGGCAATTTACTGGGGCTGGGAAAGATCACAGGGGCAATTCACTGGGGCTGTGGGAGGTGATGGGGTAAATCACTGGGGCTGGGGGGGGGGGGTTACAGGAGCAAATCACTGTGGCTGGAGAAAGTATTATCTGGGATGTACATAAAACAGTGAATGAAGTGACACAGACCTTGTTCTGTGTATTACAGAAATCTAAAGGAAAGAATCAGCTCAATTCACAGAGCAAAAAGATACAATGTGTTAGTTATGCTAATTTTCTCTGGGATTTTATGGGGGTGTCAACCTTGATAAAAAACAGTTTGCAAATGCAAGAAATTCAGCACACTTTAGGGTAACTGTTTAAATGTTTGTTTTGGTATTTTTTCATGCAATTTTTTTCCATAAACTACCAATTCTCCTCTATTAGATGCCTTCATAATCCATCTCACTTGCATGTACCTTTAAAATCAATGTGCTTGTTCTCAATATGTATTTAGGATTTTTTTTTAGTTCACACCATAACACAAAGTGAAAACATTTATACATTAACAGCCTTATTAAATTGGGATTCAGCAAATTTAAAAGGACTCTATTTAAGCACATAGCATATTTTTCGTTTTTAGTTAGTTTTTTTAGTTTTTGATAGAAGTTCACCAACTAAAATCTTCTGTAAAAAATTATGCTATGTGCTTAAATAGAGCGCTTTTAAATCTGCTGAATTGCAATTTAATAAGGCTGTATATATGGCAGGTTCAATGTGATTCAGAATATTACTAAATATAATTATTTAATATGGGACTATTTACTGAAATCATTATGCAGTCAAGAAAAATTACACTTAGCCTTAGTGGATACATTTGCAATGTTACATTAAGGCCTAACTTTTCTTTAATAGAGCCATGATATAATCCTGATATATTATTCAGCTATGACCCTGGATAAACACTATTACACTAAATCATTCTGGTTTCTTATGTGCTGTGGTACTTTGGAAATGTCTTTAATTTTTGGGACACTTACAGCCTTATTAAATTGCAATTTGGCAAATCTAAAGGGCTCTATATAAGCACGGAGCATATTTTTTTACATAAGTTTTTAGTGAGTAAACTTCTATCCAAAAGAAAGGTCTTCACAAACTATAAAATTCTGTAAAAAACATAAGCTCTGTGCTTATATAGAGCCCTTTAGATTTGCAGAATTGCAATTTAATAAGGCTGTTAGTGTCATGCATTTGCTTCCATTGTTGACTAAGTGAAGCAAAAATGAGGAACGTCTTATATAATTTCCTCAAACCAGCTTACATTTTTATGTAAATTATGGCTACAGTCAGCAAATAATACCCATATTCAGAAAAGCCTTTTAGAACATTCTAATACTAATATGGAACAGAATATTAGTCTTTTTTCTCAGCAGGTGTGGATGAGAAATATGCGCAACAGGCATTAAAGAGGACAATTTAAAGGACATTGCTATCAAAATAATACAAATAATAGAAATAATAACAGTTACCTTTAATGCATTGAAGTGGCTTATGTAAGTAACAGATTGCTTGAATTAAATACATTTTACTTTCCTGGTAGTTTTTTTTTAAACTTTTTTGAACAATTTAACTTGTGGTGTTTTTGTTTTTTCATTTATACACATAATCTAGTCTTCTAGAGCCCCTATTTAATTACAAGTCCACATACTCCGTTATACAGGCCATATGTCTGCGGGCTTGACATTTGCTACAATTATAGAGCGCTTCAATTAAACAAGCCCGCAATTTATAGGCCGAAAGCCGAAACAGTAAACCATGCAATCATATGCAGCATTTCAGAATGTGATCAAGGTCAAGTAAGCAAGGCCGTAACTACCAATTTAGAAACAGCCAATAGTATATTACATCAGTGAAACATGGAGGTTACACATCAATCAATTAGCATTTAGAGGTCAGATATGCGATCAGACTCGCAATTCGGCAATGTACAAAATATTAGAAATGAATGGCAATACTTTTTTGGTCCATGTGGGTGGGCTGATATGTATTAACTCATTGATTTCCATGATTGATATGACACCAAAAAATTATTGCAGATTTGTGAGCTTGAGACTGTGCAATTAATTCTAATTTCGTTCATCGCTTTCCCCATCTTTTAAAGTGCAGTATTGATTTTGTATTTGCATTTACAGTGGTATGATCAGGTGTTTAACCCCCTTGCGAGTCCTATCTTGTACCTGTAGGATTTTCTTCTATATTTGCCATTTAAGAGTGTGAAAACATTTGCGGGCTTGAGGATTTGTAGGCTTAGATGTGTTTTAAGTTACGATTTTGACAACCTCAGGGATTTTCAGCCAGTAACCCGTAGGTCATTTGCGGTTTGCTAAAAGACCCCAACTGAATAGCAAATTTGTTTATGGGCTACATTATGGGCTCCAGTAACTTACAATTGCTGAATTAAATAGGGGCCTCAATGTTTTTGGAATGACCCCCTGTTTCCTATGTGATTCTGTAGGAATAGTTTCACTAAGTTTAGCTGGGCTGCGAAGAGGTCTATTACCTCTGTTAGTCAATCTAGCCCTTAGTATACTTGCATTCCTAGTTTCAACTACAGCAGTAGGAATTAATACATATGTTAATTTGCACATTCTGCTATACTAAAACAAGAAACATTTCAGAAATTTAGAAACTTGGTAATAGTTGTATGTTCATTAGGATCAGTAGCATCAGCATTTGTTTTTTAATATCTTTCCATCACCTTGCTGAGGTCAAATTCCACATCCATATATTTTGAGCACTCACAATACATAGCATTGTTTAAAATGAAGAAAATAAATGTAATGCAGCATTTAAAATTAGCATTTAAACTTTAGTGTTTCATGGATTAGCAGTGCTGCTTCTCTGCAACTCCTATTAGGTGTCCAGGGGTGGGAGATGATTTATCCAGGAGGCTTGATTTTTTTTTTCAGGATAGCCTGGTCTAAATTTGCATGCAGTAGTCACTGCAGGGAAAGATGCAGATAAAAACTCATATCAGGATACCTTCCTATGATTATCCTCTCTCATTCCCTCTTAGGTTGCTGGAGGGAAGCATATCTTACATTTGAAAAACTAAAAAAAAGCTAGTTCTGAAAGCTACACTGATTATTTTTCTTAAACTACTGAGTGTATTGCTAATTAATTACAGCTCTTTATTGCACAATAAACTTGTATTTTAATTGGTATTAGCTAGTTATCTTAGTAGAGTAAGTAAAAGTAATGAAACAAAATTACAATTTAATTAGCAAGTTTTTAAATGCACTCTTCCAACAGCCTCAGAGGTGACTCTGCACATGGACATCACCAGATGGACTATATAGAAATTAGATTGTTTATATAGTTTAAAGCAAAAGATGGAGGAGCTCTATAGAGTCAGCAAAAAATAAGACCTGGAGCTGACTTCAGTTCAGATAAGGAGCTTTTTATTGTAATGTTCAAAACTAATCAGAGGTATAGAGGAAAATAATTTAGACCAAATATATATCAAATAGGTAATACCCCAGTGCAAAAGCAATGGAAATAAATAATATATTTAAGGAACTAGACATAGTAGATAGAATGCCTAAATAACTTTGGATAAAAGTTTGTGAGATTGTCCAGAAAACAGCAACAAAGAATACCCCCTCGAAAAAAAAAGAAGACAAACTGGTTTTCTGATGAGGCTTTGAAAATAGCATAAGAAAGAAGGAAAGGGAAAGGTAGGAAATATGAAAGATAGGAAGAGATTAGGAGAAATTTTATAATGAGCAAAATAATGGTATAGACAAAAATAACAGAGTGGAAAAGTCAAAATATCACTTCAAGAAAATTGATTATCCCAATGGAATCTTTCATGCCAAAGCAGGTGTGATAAAATACAAAAATGCTAGGGATTAATAGAAGCAGATCAGATATAGAAGTGGTGGCAGGAATACACAGATTAATACAGGAACTGATCTGTAACAGTGTTCGTAATGTCAACAGTTTGTCCAATGAACTGGAGCCAGATATCTTGGAGAGTGAAGTGAGGAAGCCTTGCTAATAACAAAGCTTCAGGAGTTGATGGAATCCCAGCTAAACTGCTCAGAATCTTAAAAGATGATGCTGTGGAAGTGTTGGTTGAATTATGCCAACAAATTAGGAAAATTCAACAGTGGCACTAGACTGTAAGAGGTCAGTCCACATCCCACTCCCAGAAAAAGGCAGTGCCAAAGAGTGCTCCAATTACTGAGCGAAGAATAAGAGATCAAATTGTCTACTATATAATACATATAATACAGAAAACAAGAGAGCTCCTGAAAAACATTATCAATTCCTAGATTATTCTAAAGCCTCTGACTGAGTAGATTATAAAAAACTAGCGACTTGCCCATCAAAAATGATGGGGCAATAAAATTGTAAGCCATGCCAATGCTGTTTGACACCCAATGTAAAGCTTTTTCTACTCTGAGGACCTTCGGCGCTCATTGCGAGCCTCGCACTGAGCACCTTCAGCGTTCATCGCGTGGCTCGCAATGAGCGCCTTTGGCTCTCATAGAAAGCAGCTCAAATTGAAGCTATGGCAATGCTGTTTGACACAAAATGTAAAGCATGTTATACTCTGAGGACCTTCGGCGTTCATTGCGAGCCTCGCGCTGAGCGCCTTCAGTGCTCATAGAGATTCGCTCCTCTCATTTACTTTTCTTCCTATGAGCGCCTTATGCTCTCCTGACAAAGACAGATATATATGTAATTTTTTTTAGTATCATTATTAATTAACTAGTGACTTGCCCGTCAAAAATGACGGGGCAATTAAATTGTAAGGCAGTTAATGCTGTTTGCCCCAGACAGTGTTTTGGTGGTCTGAGATACTTTGGCGCTCATTGCGAGCCTCTTGTTTGGTGTATTTTTTGTTATCAGAGGCACTTTTGCTGTCATTGGAAGGTCTGCGCTGATCTCCTTTTTGCGCTTATTGCAAGCCTGTCCTCTGGTGTAGTTTGTTTCCTATGAGCACTGTTGGCGCTCCTTGTGAGGCCCGCGATGAAAGGATTTGGCATTTATTACGATAGTGGTTTTATTTTTTTTGTGTATATGTAGGTTTTCATGATAATTAATTAATTAATTAAATCAGAAATCAATATACTTTACCTATTTGTAATTAATATATACAGCAAACATTGAGCTGAAGAGCTAACAATCTGTTTTGAGGTTCCTGCAGCATACAATGTAGATTTGCACTGTTGTTGAGCTGAGGTGTAAGTGTCAGCAATGTGTGCAGTGTGTAGTGTAAATAGGCTGCGTGCGCGAGGGAAAACAGTTAGTGTAGCTGTGTACTTCCGCATTCTGTAAGTTAGTTAGTGTTATAAAATGGCGGTGAATGTGTATGTGGTACGCAGTGTGGATGATTTAGCGTCCTTGTTAATAGTGTATTTTATACCTCGTACGGCTTTTTGTAAAAGTTGTATGTGCTTGGTGGTGTTTTGCGTCTTTAGGGGTCGTGTAGCCTCATTTTCGTTTTTTTCGGCGGCCATTTTTTCTCTCGCTTAGGGGATTTTCGAGTGTCTAAACTCGATAAATTGGACTTAAATTGAGGTGTAACCTCACTTCCAGACATCCTGTGGGTAAGCTTTTTTATTTTATTTTTGTGTGTTTTTAGTCTCTTTTTTATGTTTTCCGCTGTGCGCAGTTCTGCCGTTAAGGTGGTTTTTTTGTGAGTCCGTAATTTTTTTTTTCTAAGTCCTGCGGCTCGTATTTTTTTGTGTAAGTCCGTATTTAGTCATTGTGTGTTAGACTTTTTTTTTCAAAGTCCCGCTTCTGTGGCTGTTTGTAACCGCTTGTGAGGCGCTTTGCGAGGGTCCGCATTAGCGGCCTGCAATGAGCCTTTGGCTCATTGTAGCCGATGTTGGAGCCTCCACCTTCTGCAAATGCGGCCCCTTGATTTGCGAGGGGCCACATTTGCGGCCCAAACTGTGTCACTCACTTTGCGAGGGACGCAGTTTTATAGGCTTGCGAATCGAGCTTGCAAAGCGTGATGACGTTTCGTAGTTTAACAACTATTATGTGTGATTATTTACTTAATAAAATAATATACTTTACCTATTTGTAATTGATATATGCAGCAATAGCTTGAATAGCTTGAAGAACTAAGTACCTATTTTTATTTTCCTGGAGCATACAATGTACATTTGGCCTGTTGCTGCTGTGAGGAGAAAGTGTCATAAATGTCCCAGCTGTGCAATAGAAATATGCTGGGTGCGCCAGGGCAAACCGTTGCTTTAGTTGTGTAAATTTAGATTTGTAGTGTTAGTGTTGTAAAATGGCGTTGTTTGTCTATGTGCTATGCCAGTCTCAACCATTTTCTGTGCTGCCTAAGTGTGTATTTTAGTACCTCGTACGTCCCTGTCAAAAGTCATACGTGTCTGGCGGTGTTTTGCGTATTTCGGGGTTGTGTAGCCACGTTTTCATATTTTTCATCCATCATATTTTTCCTCGCTTACGCAATTTAAAATTGTCTAAACTCATGAAATTGTACTTTAATTAGTGTGCAACCTTACTGGCAGATGTCATGGCTGTCCCCCCATGCTCTGTGTGTTTTTTTTTTTTTTAGTATTTTGTATTGTTTTGTGTTGTATTTGAATGTATGCATTTCGTCTGTTAACCTCGTATTTTTGCGACCTCATATTATTTTGTTATAAGTTCCGCAGGTCGTAATTAAAAGTCGCACGTCCTTGTCAGTGTTTTATGCGCTTTAGAGTCGTTGAGCCTCGTTTTCATTTTTTTCAGTCGCCATTTTTTTCACACTTAGCCAATTTTGAAGTGGCGAAACTGCCTAAAATTGACTTTATTTCTGTGCAACCTCACCCCGAGAGGTCCTGGCTGTCCCCTCGTGCTGTGTGCGATGTTTTTGTATTTTTTAATTTTCAGAGTTTTTTGTGTTTTTGCTTTACGCGTTTCGGCCATTAAGTTCGTATTTTTGTGACCTTGTATTCTTTTTTTTTTCTAAGTCCCGCGGGTCGTATTTTCTTTTGTGTTAGCCAGTATTTCCTATTTACGCATTTTTTTCTAAGTCGCGCGGCGTGTTTTTTTTTTGTAAAGTCATGCTTTTCTGGGGTTTATTTGTTCCAGGAGTGAGGCGGCGTAGAGCCTCCACCTCCGCAAATGCAGCCTTCAATAAGTCAACGTTGGAGCCTCCACCTCCGCAAAAGCGGCCCCTCACTTCAGCAACCAAGATTCCTAGCAATTAAATGGGGAAGAATTGGAGGCATTGACAGATTTTATTCCCCTGGCTACAAGTTCTCTGTGGATGGTGACTGTTTCATTACTGTTTAATAACCCAAATAGGGTTGTAAGCATAATAGAAATCATCTTATGTGATTTGATCATTGAAGAAGCATCATATATAATAGATTTTATACTTATTTTTTTAAAAATAAATATACATTTGTTTACATACTGTATATTTTTATACAGTATGCGTTCCTGATAAAATTTGAATTGGATACACTTATCTATTATTTGGAAATATCTTGATATACATGTAAAGTTATAACTACAGAACCAACACCAGCATAGCTACTTTTTGATCAAACAAAGACCATTCCCTTATAATTTATGTGGAGATGAAAACCATTACATTACCTACATTATACACATACATGTAGACACCAACATGATCATGAGGGATTGGAAGGTTTCATCAAACTACCCAAGAGGTGTTGGGAAGCTGTTTTGTATACCTCATATCTATGAGGGTACAATAAGTGGGAGTCAAATCTCATAATATCTGTTTGATCAAAAGCTATCTTATCCATCAAGGTTACCTACACTAGTGGTGGTGAGCTCTCTCTCCCCCCACCATGTTTTGTTACACATCCCAGATACATCTGTGAATGATGTTACTGATGTGAGTAGCTGTACAAAAGATTCCTTGAATAATACATTACAGTTTTTGAGAGTAACTGATAAAGACTTTTACTTAGAATTCATTCTTAACACTAGAACATTATGCAGAACCTCAAAGTACTTAATTATAGAATATTACACAAGTAAATCCACTGAAGAGCACTACAGAGGTCTGACTTGGGTATATATTACCTACTAGTTATGTAAATATTCTCACCTTGATTTGTTTATTTGGAATAAATCATGCTAAAGATTGGCGTGGTTGAATCAAAAGCAGAAATCAATAGTGCTCTTAGAAATATCAAGAACCTCAGATGATACTACTCTGATGGCTGAAAGTGTGAAGGAACTAAAGGGCCTATTGATGGAGGTGAAAGGAGAGAGTGCAAAAGCTGGTCTGCTGATTTATGTTAAAAAGATGAAGATCATGGGAAACAGCAACCTCAGTTCCTGTCAATGAAATGGGGATAAGTGGAGGCAGTGATGGATTTTATTCCCCTGGGCACCAATTTCTCTTTAGATGATGCCTGCAGCCATGAAATGAAAATACATTTGTTCCATGGAGGAAAGCTATGGCAAGTCTGCACAAACTATTAAAACATAAAGATACTACACTTAGAACTATGGTATTCCCAATAGTAACATATATGAGAGATGCACAAAAACAAAGGTTGAACACCTGAGAATTGATATCTAGGAATGCATGAGTGTTTGGTAGATGTTTATGTGTTATTCAAAGCCTTGGGTAAAGAGAGAGAATTTAGTCTATTTTTAAATATCTCCACTCAACAATCTTAGAGCTACATTGGTAATAATAAAGGCAACAAAACCAGTAGTGTAAAATACTGTGGATAACTTTGTCTGTAAGTACAGTGGATAACGTTTATGCATAAGACAAAAATAACAAAAGTTATATACAGAAGGTGCAGAGAGTGCTTAAGAGTTTACAATCTAAGTAGATTAAGGATGGTAGAGATCTCGTACGGGTACTGTATGTATCCTGATTTGCTGATTATTTTAAACTTTGTAAGTCAATTCTGAAAAAAGATTTTCCTCATATTGTTGACACCTCTTCTTCCCCTGTCACTCTGACTGTTGGTATACACGAAAGTTCCCTTCTCTTCTCCAGTTATACATCCTTCCTTGGCATGCTAATAAAATCTTTTGGATTTCAGTATCATTTATGTGCAGATTACACTCAAATGTATCTAACCTATACAGGCTAATTCCTGCATTGTTCCTATTTACAATAAAAAAAACACTATGGGTACTGTGCTGGTGCAACCATAATCAAACGAATAGTCAACATTGAAAATAGGAAGAGGATAGATAAATGTATTGATTGGTGCACTCTTGATTGCAGAAACTATAAAACAATTAACCTTTAATATGATAATATTACAATTTATTTTTTATAGATAACATAATAGCAATAATAATATTAATAAATAATAGTCACCAATTATAAAAGAAAAATCCTAGTCCACTGTGAAAATAGTGTGGACCTGTGATTCATAGTAAAGTTCCTAAAACATGCTGTGGGTTTTATGACTGAATAGTGTTTTACACAGCAACTCAGTAAATAATGCTTGTGTTTAATATGTTGCCACTATAGTTTGTATACTAGTTGTGTGCAATCCTGAATACAGTTTCTGCATCTGTTTTGTGCACATTTAAACATATTTTTTGCTTCTTATTGCCATTAGCCATTGGGCTGTAAATCTGTTCTTACAATTTGTTACTGAGTAGCAAATACTAGATAATATATGCTCCTATTTGCACAGGATCAGTAATTTAGTTGTGCTTGCGCTGTGCTATAGAAAAGTTCTTATTTTTTTTTTGCTGAATAGCAAATGCTGGGTATTGTATCTGTGATGATTATGGGGTAGGGGCTATTACTGCCCAGGGCCACCTGCTATAGACTACAGGTTAACTACTGACAAGGACCGTTTGGGTTCTTGGAAATTTTGGCACCAGCACCCTGATAGCTGGCTACTGTATCAGTCAAGGTCAATCCATCAGGAATCTCCACTTCCAGGAGTCTCAGTAACCTTCCTGTGGTAGTGACCAGGACAAGTTAATTGCAGGGTGGAGATAAGATCAGCATTGCAGCCACCAGGATCATACGATTGCTAAATGTCTCAGAAGTCAACTTATTTATTTTTGGAAAGTCAACCAATATTTAGAGGAGATAGATACAGAAGGGTGTATACAGCACAACAATGACAGAGAGTGGCAGACAAACACAATAGATAAACTCCACATGGAGGCCAACAGTACCTTGATTGCTGGCACCTGAGAACAACAGGGCTACCTTCTAATACATATCCTGCTGTCTGAGTGGTCCAGACCTTAGATGGAGTACATGGCAGATGTGATTAACTTAATTTGATAACAATTGGCCAGAACAGATAACAGTACAATAGAGGTGTCTGCACACCCTGTTTTAACCCCATCATGATAGCTCAGTTACAGTTTAAACAGAACACAGAAAACAGTAATATTACATGGGGAATTAAATACAGTATACAGGATAAGGCAGAGACATATGTCATAAGACCATATGACTCATGGGCCTATGTTTTGTGGCTATTCACCCAACCACCCACCTCCCCACAATTCCCATGCAGCAATATAATGCCCCTACCCATTTTCCAATGTGGCGGTATGTACTTGATGGTGCCTTAATTTACCTGGATCCAGGCCCTGGAAAGGGGTATGTGACAGCATCGAAGTCCTATTAGTGTTGAATAAGTAATTGAATTTCTATGCAACTCTACTTTTTTTGTTAATATAATTCTGAAATAAATATCTGTGTTTGTCAACACTGGTATTATATTTTAGTACAACTGCATAACCCTATGTCGGATTGTGGGATCTAGTAAGAGGTCGTAGAGAAAAGAGTTATTTCTAAAAAGTGTTGCGAATTTGTACAGGTCACTTGTAAAAATACTTCCTGGGGATTTTTTCTTTGAAAAAAAACTATTTTTAACCCTGATGTGCTTGTGACTTTTAGGAACTGATCAAGTGAAATGCAATTATACTGCTATTGTTTATATGCTAAAAAGATAGTAAAAAGAGCTAAAAAGATAGTACCCAAATACCCTGCTTGCACCCCATATACATAGGGAATATAATCAGCCTTCCAGCACTTAAAATTCAAATAGTACAGCTCTTTTTGTTAGCTCAGCAAATGTGCTTAATTTTTGTAATAAGTTGGTGAAAGCTTTGGCTAAAACACATATCACAAGGAGCTCTAGCATGGCACCTGAGCTCTCTATAAATAAATATACTATAATCAGAAATGTAAGCTTCCTTATTGGTCACCCTGTACAGAATTGTGTGTATATATATTCTCTTAACCTAGAGTTATTAAATATACAAAAATATATAATCTATCCAAACCCTTGTTGATCAAACTTGTCATCTCCTCAAAGGCAATATACATGTTTTTTTCACTAGATCAATAATTAATGTTGAATATTAATTAAAATAAACTGGTTCTTTTATATATTATTTACATTTCTTACATTACTGTGTTATTATATATTGTGACCGTTTGCCCCCTAGAGGATGGTGCCAGGTACAGAAGGATGAAGAGTTCTTGATAGGAGTGACAGAGTTAAACTCCTGGAGAACTCCTAATTGGCCCCAGCTGAAGCTTCACTTTAAAGCCTGAAAAGCAGACATGGGAATGGCTGCTGATTAGGCTCTGTCCTGAGTGCTGTGAGCAGTCTGTGTGGTGCTGCAGTCTGTGTGGTGTGTGGTGCTGCAGTCTGTGTGGTGTGTGGTGCTGCAGTCTGTGTGGTGCTGCAGTCTGTGTGGTGCTGCAGTCTGTGTGGTGTTGCAGTCTGTGTGGTGTTGCAGTCTGTGTGGTGCTGCAGTCTGTGTGGTGCTGCAGTCTGTGTGGTGCTGCAGTCTATGGGCCTCATTCTATTATTGTCCGTAAATCGGCCGTAAGGCTGCGATTCCTTGCGGGGGTTCTGTTAACTCGCGATTCTATTATACGGCCCCGCAAGGATCTCCTCTTACGGCCGGCCGCATATCTTGGAACCGGCCGTAAGCTCAGAAATCTAAAAACGCAAAAATAAATTCAAGCCTGCACTGTACAGCTCTGTAAATGCTAGGGATCATATTGGGGGACATGAGGATTAAAAGTAACCCCCTCTCAAGCTTGCACATCAGCCCAAACCCGAGTTTACATTAACTGTTTATTTTCCGGCTGCGGCGTGGGCATGTCTGAGGTGCTCCAAGCCCTCTGGACTTTTTACATGGATATTTTACGGATATTAAAAAATATATATTTTACGGATTTGAGTATAGGGTAATTATGTGCTATTTTTTCTAACACCGAATATCACTTTATAGACTCTGCTAAGTGCAGGATGGCTTTATTTGGGCTATTTTATGTGCTTTATTGGTGCTAGCGGGACCTCTTTCCTGCAAGTAAGCTGCGGCTCGCTTTTAGCCTTGCAGAGAGGGTTCCCGGAGCAATTGAATTGCAAATAGGAATTTCTTACGGCCGATTTCCTTGCGGCCATTTAAGATCAAAGGATTTCCTCCGGCGCGAGCGGCCGCAAGAGATAGCAAGGCACCGGCCGCAAGCCTGCCGGAATCCCCGGCCGGAGGGGAATAGAATAGCCGAATAGCTTGCGGCCGGTCCTTGCGGCCCCGCAACGGCTGTGGCCGCTAATAGAATGAGGCCCTATGTGAGAAACTGTGATGTGAGACAGTCAGGATGACTAGATACTGAGAGCTGAGCTGAGATAAGCTCTGAAGTAAGGCAGCAAGGAAGACGCTTAAAGTACAGAGAGACACTGGAAAGTAAGTTGGATTGCATGGAGACTACAGACTAGAGTGTTTCAGCGTGACCTAGGAGGAGAAAGAGACAGAGCTCCTGAACAGGACCTGGCAGGACTTACAGAGAGGCACGGGAAGCTGCCAGTAAGAGGATCAGTCTGTGTGACTGCAACAATACTTACCTGAGAGACTGTTTGCTTTGGGAGGAGAGGACCTGCAGAGGTTCCATTGCAGCTGTAAAAGCTTGGAGAGCGAGAGACTGGACTTAAAGGGACCACACCCCTCTGTGAAAAGGTATTTTTTTACCTGCAGACCAAGAAGCGTTCTTAGGGCTAGTGAGCATGTTCTTGCAATTAAGCAAGCCTGTATATTTAGATTTTTCTTTTCATGCTGAAATTAAGCTATTGTTTGTTTTTTGTATATTTTGTTAAAAGCAAAGATAAAGTATATGGTGACTAAGCAGTTTATGTGGAAATCACAGGAGCAACTGGTAACCAAAGGCCAGCCCTGTCACAATATTTATGAGCATATTGGGTAAACCAAAATATTTTATCTCCTTGAGCGACAACAACCACTGTAGTACTACTCCAATGTATACCTCACAAAGGGGAAATAGATTCAGATACAAGACCTCAGATTATTCTTAGATTACTGTTATCACACAAAGGTATTTCTGTTTGGAGCAGTTATCCAGATCCTATACATTATTACATATTTTTTTTAGTCTAGTTGCCAATCAGATAAGAGAGGTTTATTTTAAAAATATATAACATACAAATGGTTATTGGAGTTAGTGTATAAGGAATTAAAAGGAGAAAGAAGAAACATTCAAGACAATATGTTATGTTAATTTGTTTACTTAGCAGAAAATTGTTGAAATTAATTGGAAGAAGTCCCTCTCATTGACTACATTTCAAAAGGGGATGACATCATTACTTAGAGATTGTAGCATAATTTCTCCATTCTGAAGATAATTGATAATCAATCCAAAATCAAGCATATTGATTCATGTTGAACAGAACTGTAGACCATACACTAGTATTCTCCAAGACTGCCTTGGTTCTAGATGTTATCAAACTTGTTGTAATTGTGTTGCAACCATTGGACTGTTGATGACATTGTTTATTATGTAGTTATACACTGGCTAGTATTTTTCTTGTTTTTTTTTTGTTTTTTTTAGATGATAACAGAAAATGTATTGCTCTCATCCATGCCAGCTGTTTCTCAATTTACAGCTACCGTTTTATAAGATTTCATGCTTGCCCAGTGGTGTGTTTCTGCCTAGACCTACAAGGCCCAGACCTGGAGCAGCATATTTTCAGGGAGCAGCAGCCTGTGTGAAAACGATGACAGTGTTTAGGAAAGTGTGACCAAAAACACTTTATACTCTAGTATTTCTGTTAATAGATATAGCTGACAGTTTCTGACATACTTTATACACACAGAAGCACACATGCAATTTTAGTTTTATATTTGTAATTTTAGGACAGAGGGAAGCATTGCAATAGAAAAGTATAAGTAAATGGAGTCAGGGGGCACATAAATTTGAATGGGCTTAGGGCAGCACAAAAATGCAGGAAAAACAGGCGTGTTCACGGCCCCTTTCAATCCACAACTCTTGTCAATATCTGTGTCAGTGCTTTGAAGTTATATACTCACTCTGCTCTCTGCTATTCCTATAACTAGTACACAAAATCTTACTCAAGCAAGTAAATAAAAAGATGTTGTTGCATGTGCTTGACACACAAAAACATACAAACATAGATTTGATGGCAGATAAGAACCAAAACACTTATCTAATCTGTCCACTCTAGCTACTTAAACCTTCTGTTTTAATTCTTCCTTGTGATAGAGTTAGGCTTATTTTATGCATGCCTGAAATGCTTATCTGTTTTTGTGCCTATCAATTCCACTGAAAGGCTGCTCTACCTACCTACTACTCTTTTCATAAAATATAGACCATTTTACTTGTTTTCAATTTGCATTTGCCAATTTCATAGCTTACAGTTATTCTAGCTATCAGTTCACCACAAATGTGATGTTTTGTTCCTCCCACGCTAACCACCATGCAGTTATGACTTTCTACATTTGCATTCAGACTTTAAAAGCAAATACATTTTCTTTCTATGCATAGTAGGATACAAATGATTTTATCACCATTAAGCAAGTTATATTAATCAAAATGCATGTTCCTAACACATGACACTATCAAAATATTTCTTGTTCACAATTATACGTTACATACAGGGGACAATCTCAGTTTTAATGTTTTTTGCTAATTCTGTCTTCTAGCCCTGTTTATGTTATTATTTTCTAAAGCTGTAAGTTCAATGCTTGAACTACAAATTCTACATACTAAACTGTACATGAGATATGTAGTTGTCTCCATGTGGCAATTCAGTGAAAACTTTCTCTATTTCTAGAACAAACGCAGTAAGTGACCTAGGAAAACCTGTAGACCGAATGTTGCTGCAAAAGCATCCCAATGATATAGTGCAGTAGCTCTTCTAATCCATTGTAATATATGATGGGAAATGCCACAGTTGCTCTGCTGTGTGTGTGTGTGTGTGTGTGATAACACTTTAATAGACTAACTACATTTTTCATTGACAGGCTTTCAAGAACTAAACATCACCTTTAATCAGGTTAGAAACTCTACCTGCTACTTTAATACATGTTTAGTCTTTTGAGTGAAATCTTTAGCTGATAATGATTTTTGGAAAACATACTTTGATTTAGCCCATTGTTCACTGTGTATTGTCTCTTACTCCCTTGCTGTATGAAAAAGGAAGTTTAGGCTCCATCTAGGGCAGAAGTTCATAAACTGTGGTCTATGGACTACGAGTTGTCTCTCAGTTCACAAAGGATGTCCATGTAACTATTTGTATAAGAAAATATAAAACAAATGTTTAGTAAAATGTTCTAAAGGTGTAGTGCAGAAGTACATTTTAAAGAGTTCTATTTTATTGTTTAACAGTATATATTCCATACTCCGATATAGCAGAACACACTTCAACTGTTAAACAGAGAATCATTAAGCTGTCTGTGAAGACTCACCCCAATTATTAACGGATCCATGGGATTCTCAGCATTTTACAGTTAATGCTTGGGATATTTACCACCTTTTTACAGTTGATGCTTGGGATATTTGGAATATTTAACACTTCTCTAGGTGTTATAGTGATTTTACTTATTGTGCTTCTGGGAGCTTTCTGCCTTAAGTAAAGAGGTCAGAATGTTTGTGAGCAAAATCTAAATTGAGATTGACTTTTTAAAAAATTGTACATTACTGTCACTTAATTTTTTCAGTAAAGTGGTGTGAAGTAATAATTGTATGTTTTCCTTTAGGGTTGATGTCATACGTTTTGATGGTAATGCTGGGTTATCACATCGCTTCAAAAACAAAAAGATGAAAACTCTGAAAAATTAGATTTTCCTCAAATTCAAGAGTTCAGAATGTGAAGGTGTGCAGTTTTATGGAGAAGAGCATCATGGAGACTTCATCACCTTGGAACTGAAGAAAGGAGAGGAAAAAGTATTATCTATTTTCATTCAAATAAATAATTCTGTTCACTATTAAATTGTCAGTTCATGATTTAAATTAGTTGTTCTGCAATCTAAGAAAGACCTTCTATTTAAACTTGTGTAGTGTGTTTATCAATTTGAGGGGTTTTAAAAAGTAGCACTGCAGCATTTAAAACAATTCTTATACAATGAGGAGCATATCATAAGGATTTTATTTACTGATTCTACACTTGATTTTGACTACTCTACATAATGAATCAAATCAACATACATATGATCAGAGTCTATATAAGTTAAACTTCATATTGGGTGTCAATTTCTTTTAAAGCAGTTATCTACATAGTAGAACGTGATAACATTTCAATGTGGTCACTGTATATTTAAGTAGTAATAAAATGGTAAAACCTAAGTTTCTATTCTATATTCAGAATGAAATGTAAAACAATTACACTTTCTAAATATACCCACATTCATTACTTAATTAAATTGTACCAGGTATATTAAAATGTTTAATGAAAGTCATGCTTTTAACATGTCTGCATTTATTAAATTGATAAGGTTTCTGCAGCAAGGTACATGGTAAACAAAAGCCTATGGGTATCCATCTTACATAGGTGCAGCTAAACATGTATTTGTATACTTGCATGCTATTACCCACAATTCACAACACAATTCACAAATCCTGTAAAATAGTGAGCTCAGGTTGAGTTTTTATCATGCCTGAGGTGAAGAGATAACTTTTACTACTGCAGTTGAAATTATACAGTTTTAATTGAAACTAGCGAATTGCCCGTCAAAAAATGACGGCAATGAAATTGTAAGGTAGCTAATGCTGTTTGGTGTGTAATAATGAAATATGTAATACATTAATAAATGAATATGCTTTACCTATTTTGAAGCATTGTGTTGAAGAGCTGCAATCTGTTTTGAAGCTGCTGCAGCATTAGTGGTGTGTAGCTGCTGTGTAAGCGTGCTGAATGTGTGCAGTATAATACTGTGCGTGCGCGAGACCAAACCGTTAGCGTAGTCGTGTACTTACGCATTGGCGTAAAATGGCAGGTAATGTGTGGTATGCGTCTTACCGGAATATCCGTAGGTCTTTTGTGGTGGTTTGCGAGTTTCTTGTGGTGGTTTGCGAGTTTCTTGTGGTGTTTTGCGTGTTTAGAGTGCTGTAGCCTCGATTTCGTTTTGTTCGGCGGACATTTTTTCTGTCGCTTAGAGAATTTTAATTAATCTAAACTCTTTTATTTTGAGTGAAATGAAGGCGTAAGTTGTTTTTTTGAGGTCCTGGATGCTTCCTCTTGCCGTAGGTAAGCTCTTTATGTATGTGCTGTGTGTATTTATTGTGTTTTTAATTTTGTAATGTTCGCGAGTTGCGTCCGATTGTTGCGAGGTCGTAATGTGCGGTAACGTGTCTCATATGTTTGTGTTGCGAGGTAAAGTTTGCGAGGGTCGTAGTTGGTGTGTCGTGTTGTTTGCGTTGTGACGTAAAGTTTGCGAGGGTCGCAGTTGCTGGCAAGGAGCGCCTTTGGCGCTCCATACCAGCAACTGAGGCCCTCGCCGGCAGTCCTCGCTACGCGAGCCGGCAAGCGTTAGCAACAACTCGTACGCTCACAACTATATATGTGATTAAAGTACTTTTACAATCATGAGTTTCAATGAGCATTAAGTTTGTGTGTGTTCCAATAGCACTTTCATTTGTACACTACATAACATTCTGGTTTGCTAATTTGTGAGTAATACTTTTTTACTGGAATAGTTGCATTGGGCTACTTATGGTTACACTTTTGCTCACTGCTGCTGTGCCACAAAATGGTGTCTGCATATCATACTATAAGTATCAGATTATGACAAGATTTAGAAACATATAATAGATGGAAGATAAGAACCAAAATGCCCATGTAGCATGCCCATTCTATATACATAGAAACTTGGTCCCTTAAAGCATATATAGAAACTTGGTCCCTTTAAAGCATGCTTTAAGGGACATAGAAGGTTTCTGGATTTCCCTAGGAATATAGTTTACTTATGTATCTCTTTACTTTTATGTTCATTATTTTGTTAAAAAGTGCTTACATTCTGTTTTTTCCCACCTAAAGCTATAATTGTTATGTTTGATATGCCCTCTTAAGCTCATGGCATTTAAGAACACATAGGGCTCTATTAAATTGTCAAAATCGCAATTACTGAAGCTCGTAATGTAGCCCACAAAAGTGACAGGTATTTAATTGGCCTCTTCTATCTACCCACAATCGATTTGCAGGTTACAGGATGGAAATTATGGCGGCTGTCAAAATCATAACTCTGACCCATCTAAGCCTTTGATCTTTCAAGCCCGCAAATGTTACAATCTCTGTAATCGCAAATCCTTATTTAATTGCTATAATTCCCCAAGGACGCAATTGCAGTCAAACCCACAAATGGCAAATATATTACAGTTACAGATAGGACTTGCAAATTGTTTACAGATTAGTTCTGGACACTGCAAGAGACAATAAAAACACATTACTGGACATTAGAATATGGGTAAAGCAATGAAAGGCATTAGAATTTATATATATATATTTTTTTCTTCCTAATATGTTGGAAGGTTCATGCATATGCCAATATGAAAAGTGTTGCTGCAAGATACATAAAGCAATTAAAGACTAACCAACTAACTGAATTGAAAGAAAAAAAACATGAAACTGGCCTGGCATATTATCCCTTTCTCACTCACAGAGGCTCTAATGTGGACCCTAAATATAAAAATATATTTTTATATACATCTCAACCGTCAGATCGAGATTGAGAAAAGAAATAGTGGCACCATTTCACTGTTACATGACATATATCGAGGACCAGGGGAACATACACCACACTAATCTACTCTAACGCATCAGGAAGGGCCACAAACACATAAGAAGGCCGTGCAGAGGCACGTGGAGCAACAGCCATCTCGCCTCCATCAGGGACAATCTCTGCTATGCCCATCCTGGAAATTCCCACACAATTGCTGGCGGCCATGTGCCAAGATGTATACCCATTATCATTTGGTGAAATCACATCAAGTGTTTTGGTATCAATCAATTTACATTATCACCTGTCATTTTGTTATCAGCTCTTCAGAGGAATGTTGATACTCCAAAGTATCACAAATTAGACCTCTTGTGTGTATTAACTCTGTAGTATTACATTATTATTATATGTATTGATCTATTGCACAGTAACTAGGGCTCATTAGTTTACTGATATAGGAATGTGACACAAATATGATGTATGTGGATGTCCCAATACTCAAATCATCGAAAACACACTGACATGGTGATAACATTATAACAAAGCTTTATTTCATGCATGGAGCACACAAGACTGTGCATTAATATCATGGGTGTAGTGTAGGTGGATCCCGGAAGGGCAAGAGGCTTTTTGGGCAAAAAGGGGATACCTAAAGGGGGTAATGTCATAGACTAGAAAAGTCATGATGATTAGCACCTACCATGGTCCCATGTGGTCACTACATCACTGCAACTGGAATCTGATGAAAAAAGGATCATCAAAAATCACTCCATTTAATAGAAATAACCATTAATGGGCATAGCATTTAATTCTGGTCATCATTTGTTCCATTAAACAGATGCATAAACATCTGGACTATCATCTAAACCAGTTACACACATATAGTGTCACTCGAAAATCTTCAAAGCAAAAAAAAAAATGGTGGATGAAAAATGAAAAATAATCTGAAACTGAATGAAAATGAGGCTCTGCAATGCCAAGCGTCAGCAGAGGAGAAACACACAGGGAAGGGACAGGGCGGAGATGCTAGAAAGAGACACATGGCATTCCCAAGCAAAAAACTTGCAGGTTAAAAAAACCCTGCAATGAGCGGCCAGTACAGTAGGCAGGGGGAAAGGTTTGCAACAGTACACAAGGGAGAGGCTCGCATTAAACGCCAAAAGGCACTCATTTAGAACCATGCGATGAGCCAATAGGTTGAGGGAGTTATGGAGCCAACCTATTGGCTATCACAGCATTCCTCAGTGACCATCAATTGGTGAAATGTTAAACAGAACCCCACATGTCCACAGAGAAGAAGATCAGGGATCATGTGATGGGAGGTAGCCATCTGTGTACAAAATATCACAATTGCATAGGCCACAATCCTATACTCTGTAGCCAGGCTAGATTATGTTAACATTTGGACCAATAGATTGACACTGAGGAATGCTGTTGAGAAGGCACAAAAGTATATGTAGTCCCTATATTCTTTTCTGCCATGCATCAGGGCCCCAATCAACCCATGAGTGGCCGTCATCTCCTTTGTGGTGGTGGGGGAGGCAGGAGACAGTGTAACTAATAGTGGAAGTGCTGGTGGCAAAGGCTTGGGGGGAGGAAAGGACTTACCAGGCTGCAGGGGAGAGGGGAAGGCCACCGGGGTGGAGGTGGCATGGCTGGGGATCAGAGCACGGTGCATGGCATCTATGTTCACTTGTAGGATTGCGCTCTGGTCTGCCCCTATCCCGAGCAGCCCGGCAAGGAATTATTCAATCAGTTGGTGGTGTTTCCTCTCCTCCCTATTTTGCTTGGCCAGGCTGTGCATGACCTCTGTGGGATTGGCGAGGATGCTGGTCTTGATCCCCTGGAGGCACTCCAGTACCTTTTGCCTAATGTCCCGCATATCCCCAAGAGCAGCCTGGCTTGGTGAACCTGGGGATGGAGGTCCCTGCTGGGGGGCTATTGCTGGGTGAGAAGATGGCGGTGGTGGCCCAGTGGGGAGGGGCTGTGGGCAGGCTGAAACCTGACTCCATAAGGAGGGTGGTGGGCCTCTTGGTGGGTGTGGGAGCCAGGCTGATGTACTGCTGGTGGGAGGAGGAGGTGGTGGCAAGCCACCACATTCCTCCTGTAGGAGGACCCTGGAGATGGCTGTAGTTGTTGGAGGAGGGGGACGTTGTGGTCAAATGCCACCTGTTTGGACAGTCCTGCAGGTGACCCCACTGCACAGATGAAGTCCTCCTCCTCGTAACCAAGGCCCTCTGCACCTCTTGGTTCCTCCCCCCTCTGCGCCAGTCCCTGCTCCGATGGAGAAGACGCCCCTGCCTCTTGCTCACCACTGAATCCACACCTCCTGGATGCTAAAAAAGAGAAAAAAGGTTATATGTTATAAGTATGATAGGAGTATGTTTATTTATAACTATCTGACATTTAGGCTTGAACCTGGATGATTCTCTTAATTGCAAATATGAGTAGCTATCATTTGCTAGATATGATCTATTATTTGGTTCTTAATCTTGATTGTTCTTGGCTCCTAACGCTATCTTGACTTCGGGTGCGGTCAGTAACTGCATACGCTGCAGTGGGCACATGCATACATGGACTCTCTATTGGTTGATTACTGTTGTTGTGCCCACGAATGACAGTGATTTGTCTGTTTAATGGATTTAATGAAGCATGACTGATCGATCTATCCCTTGTTAATTTCATAGAGCTGACATGTTATTGTCCTTGTTGGTCATCATGTACATGTGTAGTGTGTGTATTGTACATGTGGTGGCATGTTGGTGTATGTGATATTCACCTGACATGGAGGCTGGATCCTGCTGGGCCACAAGGACTGAAGCTCCAGTGGTGGGCACCTGGCTAAGTAATTCCTTAAGCACCCTCTCCCACTCGTTGTATCTCACAGTCACTTGGGGGCCACAACTTGGTGCTGAGGCTGCAACCCTCTCCTTGGCCATCATCCTCCTCACCTTGGCCCTGATGTCATCAAAAGGGTGCTTGATAAACTTCACATCCCTTTCCGCTGTGCCCACTGCTGTGACTGCTGCCGCTACCTCCTTCCATGCCTGGGCCCCAGGTGTGGGCCTATCTCCTCCCCCACAAGGATAGCAGGGTGCTCATGTCTGGCAAGGAGTAGGACCACCATATCCTCATGTTTGTAGTTTGGGGCCCTTTGCCTGCCTCAGCCTCCCTACTGTGGACGGGGATCCTGCTCTTCCTTGTCTGACCCTGAGGCTTGTCCCTCCACCAAATTAACAACCCCCCTAGGATTAGGCTCCTCCTCCTCTGGCCCTGAAGTCAATGTGCCTATGTCTATGGTCACCTGACCACCCCCCTCCTCCCCTCCACTACCCACCTCCTCCTCTTCACTACCCACCTCTCCATTTCTCTCTCGTCCTCTCTCCATAATTATCTCAAAAATAAAATAAGGATAAATCAAATATGCTAGTGCAACCTAATTGAATATATACAAAAATATATTTGATATATCTATACATTACACATTCAATGGGCTAAAAACTTCTCAGGAGCCAGGCTCCTAGAATTTGTACTGCTGGCTCCTAAATATTTTTCCAAAGTAAATTGAGGGTGCTCTTCCAGACTCCTAAAAAATAACTCCCTTAACCTATTGGATATCACTGAAACTTGGCTCACTCCATCAGATACTAACACCCCTGCTGAACTATCACACGGTGGCTTACATTTTAGTCACACACCTAGACCTGGGAATAAGTAAGGTGGAGGTGTTGGCATATTACTTTCCTCCCGCTGCTCATTCATTTGCATTCCCCAGGTTCCCTCCCTAAAGTTGTCTTCTTTCAAAGTTCACAATATCCGTCTCTACTCACCCATCTCTCTAAGAGTTGCTGTCATCTATCGCCTGCCTGGACCAGACTCTCAATTTCTATCATTTTGCCACCTGGCTGCCTCACTTTCTTCCCTCCAGCATATCTTCACTTGTTCTTGGAGATTTCAACATTGCACACTCCCACCTCATTGACAGCTGTGACATTACTACCTTTTCGCTTGGCCTATCTCTCTTGACCTAATTTTTACCAATCACTGCACTATCTCCAACCTTATCATCTCACCAGTCCCTCTTTCTGACCACCATCTCCTAACCTGCCACCTCACAACTCCTTCCAATCCCTTCCCTTCCACCCTGGCTACCAGAACCCACAGAAATCTGCAGGCACTTAACTCACAACATCTTTGCAATTTACTACAACCCCTTCTCAGTCCCCTCTATACTCTCACTTGCCCTGATATTGCTACCACAAATTATAATTTGACTCTAACTACCACCCTTGACACGCTAGCCCTCTTAACCACAAGCAGACACCGTCGTTCTCACCTACAACCATGGCACACTGCAAGAAAACATGCTACATGCAGTGCTCCCGCACCATTTAATGATTATGGAGGAAATCTCACACCTCAGCTGATTTTCTCCACTACAAGTTTATCCTACGCTCCTATCACAATGCCCTCAATCTTGCTAAACAGCGCTACTTCTTGAAATTAATATCAGATTTGGCCTCCAACCCCAAATGTTGATCACCTCATTCAACACTCTCCTCTTCCCTCCCACACCGCCTGCCTCTTCCTGTCTCTGTGCTGAAGACTTAGCTAGCCACTTTAATAATACAATTAAAAATATTTGTAATTAACTCTCCTCTGAATGTGGCCATATCACACCTTCCCCTCTACAAACCAATAGCATCAAGCCTTCATCCTTCCCCAAACCTTCATCCATTATGAACTCCTTCTACCCTGTAATTGAGGATGAAGTCTTTAGTTTTCTATCAACCTCTCATCTTACTATTTGTCCACACGATTGATCCTATTTCATCAAAGGTAATACCTCCCCGATCTGCCACACTAATCCCAACTCTCACACAACTATTCAACCTCTCTCTAAACACTGGCACAATTCCTTCACCTTAAAACATGCCATAATTTCACCCATTCTTAAGAAACCCTCATCTGCTCCAGCTTCTGCATCTAACTACTGCCTTTAGTCTCTAATTCCTCTGGTTTCTAAACTGCTTGGGTTTGTACATTTAGGGCCCTATTAAATTCCAGCCTCGTAAATAAGAGGCTTCTACTTAAGCCCTACGTACTGCAAAATTTCTCAAAGTTACAATGCTAGTACAATCGCCCTGCTGCGAGCAACGTATGAGCTACGCAGCAGGGCCGTACGTATCAACACTGAGAAAATGTACATGAGAAGTGACAGCCTTCGAGATGATCTCGCAGGCTCCCGCAACTCAACAAGTAGTGCAGGGGTCCTAAATGGGACCTCCGCGGCAGTCCCCCACATAAGCCCTGCCATGGGTGGTACTCCAACTACCCCACCGGCACCTAAAATTAACCCCCCTCTATGTGGGGGTCCCCATCGGGACTCCCGAAGTGTCCTCAAATTAACACCTTGCTGCAGGGGTCCATAGGGACCCCCGCAGCCCCCACACATTAACCCCTTAAGGTGGGGGTACCCGATCGGCACTGATCAGGCCCCTGCTGCATTTAATACTTTTAAATTCCCCGCCGCAGCTCCTTAAAGGGCCTGCGGCACACTATTTCTAATCCCGGTCGCGGCACCTAAAATTACCCCCTCCATATTCTGGGGTTCCGCATTGGGACCCCCTAAGTATCCCCCCATTAACCCCTTGCAGCAGGGGTCCCCGATCTGCATAGATCTGGCCCCTGCTGTATTTAAAAAATGTAAATTCCATGCCGTGGCTCCTTAAAGGGCGCGTGGCACACTATTACTAATACCGGCCGCGGCACCTAAAATAAACCCCCCTTTCTGCTGGGTTTCTCCAGCGGGACCCCTGAAGTGTCTCCACATTAAGCCCTTGCTGCACGGGTCCAGAGGGACCCCCGCAGCCCCCCCACATTAAACCCCTGCAGCGGGGGTCCCCGATCGGCAACGATCGTGACCCTGCTGCATTTCAATTTTTAAATTTCCCGCCTCGCGGTCCTTAAAGGACCATAAAGGACCTGAAAGGACTTGCAATAAAAAATATTAACCTCCAGGCAACTATAATTAACCCTATAATTCATGGGGGTCAATACAGACCCCCATAAGGCCTTAATTAACCCTGTCACTTATGGGGGTCAATACAGACCCCCATAAGCACTTAATTAACCCTGTCACTTATGGGGGTCAATACAGACCCCCCATAAGGCCTTAATTAACCCTATAACTCATGGGGGTCAATATAGACCCCCAAAAGCACTAAATTAACCCTGTCACTTATGGGGGTCAATACAGACCCTCATAAGCACTTAATTAACCCTGTCACTTATGGGGCTCAATACAGACCCCCATAAGCACTTAATTAACCACGTCACTCATGGGGGTCAATACAGACCCCCATAAGGCCTTAATTAACCCTATAACTCTTGGGGGTCAAAACAGACCCCCATACGCACTTAATTAACCCCATCACTTATGGGGGTCAATACAGACCCCAATAAGGCCTTAATTAACCCTGTCACTTATGGGGGTCAATACAGACCCCCATAAGTACTTAATTAACCCTGTCACTTATGGGGGTCAATACAGACCCCCATAAGGCCTTAATTAACCCTGTCACTTATGGGGGTCAATACAGACCCCCATCCGCACTTAATTAAGCCCCATCACTTATGGGGGTCAATACAGACCCCCATAAGGCCTTAATTAACCCTGTCACTTATGGTAGTCAATAGAGACCCCCATAAGGCCTTAATTAACCCTGTCACTTATGGGGGTGAATACAGCCCCCCATAAGCACTTAATTAACCCCGTCACTCATGGGGGTCAATACAGACCCCCATATGGCCTTAAATAACCGTATAACTCATTGAGGTCATTACAGACCCCCATAAGCCTCTATTTAACCCCATCAGTCCCATAAGGGTATATTATGACACCTATGGGGTTGTTAAAACCCTAACGTTAACCACATAAGTGCCATGACGGTCCACAAGGACCATCATGACACTAAATACAAACACTACAATATAACCCCCAATAAACCATTTAATCTAAACTAACCCCCCTCTACACTAATCTATTAACACTTACCCTACCTACCTACACTAGCTACCCCCTAATAAACCTCCCCACCACTCTAATTACAAAAAATTAAAAAATCTACCTTACAGAAAATCAAAAAACCTAAGTCACCAAAAATAAAAAAAAACTACCTTACAAAAAATGAAAAAACCTACCTTACAGGAAATAAAAAAACCTAAGTCACCAAAAATAAAAAAAACCTACAGTACAGAAAATAAAAAATACTAAGTCACCAAAAATACAAAAACCTAAAATACAGAAAATAAAAAAACCTACAGTACAGAAAATAAAAAAAGCATTACAACCCATCCCCCCCCCCCCCACAACAGAAAAAAAAAATGTACACACCTGAAAAGGAAAGACAGACATACACAATACAATACATTACATTACATACAATTAAAGATGTCCCCGACAGGTCGCCCGCGTACTATTCGCGGCGATTTTTGCTCTTTCGCGCTCGCAGCAGACGGGTGGACACATGCGCTTTTTGGTCCGCCCCCTACTCTTTATCATTGAGGAAACTTTGACCCTGCACCTCACAGTCAGCAGACACATTCCAGCAAATCAGCAGCATACACTCCCTTCAAGAGCCTTCCATCTGAAGGCCAGCATACATTTTAGAATCATTCTGAAGCTGCATTCGTTGTGAGAGGACAGATAGTGTAGCTGCGGGAGATTTAATAGGGAAATAGATAGCCAGGCTATGTATTTAGCTTCCATTACAGACCTGAAGGACTCATCTGATATCTGCTGCAAGGACAGCAACCCAAAAAGCCCTTTTTAGGGCTAGAACATCATTTATTTTATTATTTTTTTCTGTGTAATCTAATTGCAAATGCCTGCCTGCCAGCATGTGTGTGTGAGAGGCTAACACCTAACAGCTTATATTGTGCTTATTTTCACTACTCATACCTGGTGGTGTACCATACATTGAAAACAACCATTTTTTTCCTGTAATCTAATTTCAGTTGCCTGCCTGTGTAAGGCTCACAGCTTATATTGTGCTCAGTGAAATAAAACAACACTTTTTTGACTGTAATAGATTGAATATCAGTTGCCTGCCTACAGGCGTGTGTGTGTGAGGCCTACAGCGCCTACTCTGCCAAATTTTGCCAGTGCACAGTGACACTCATATCTGGTGCAACCTAGTGTACAGGGAAATAAAATAACCCTTTTTTTTACTGTAATCGATTGAATATCAGTTGCCTGCCTACAGGCGTGTGTGTGTGAGGCCTATTGCATCTACTGTGCCAACTTTTGCCAGTGCACAGTGCCACTCATACCTGGTGTCACAGTAGCTTGCACGCATAGTACCACTAATCGGAAAAAAAATGACAGGCAGAGGCAGGCCACCCCGCAGGGGTCGTCGTGGTCGTGGTGCTGTGATTCCCTTTGGCCCTAGAATAATGCCCAGTTTTCAGAGGCAACGTACCCTGAACTTGAAAAGTTCTGAGGACATGGTTGACTGGCTAACACAGGACACCCAATCTTTTACAGCTTCCGCTCAGAACCTAGACGCACCATCCTCCTCCAGCTTAGCTTCGGGCACCTCTCCAGTTACCACTCGCCCGCCTGCCGCCACCCCCAACACTTGCACCACAGCCGCTTCACTTGATCCGTCAGCAGAGTTATTTACACATCCGTTGGAAGAAATAAGTGATGTGCAACCATTAGTGCCAGAGGATTTAGATAACGGATATGTCCCAGTCAGGCAGCATTACACACATGGACGTACAGTCTGATGATGATGATGTTGTACCCGGTGCTGCTTCCTTTGTTGAGTTGTCAGATACAAGTGAAGCGGTTGATGATGACGATGCGTCTGTGGATGTCACGTGGGTGCCCGCTATAAGAGAAGAAGAACAGGAGGGAAGTTCAGATGGGGAGACAGAGAGGAGGAGGAGACGAGTTGGAAGCAGGGGGAGGTCGTCGCAAGTAGCTAGTGGCACAGTCAGACAGCATGCATCGGCACCCGGGGTCAGCCAGACAGCACGCCAGTCAACGCATGCTGTTGCCACCACCAGAATGAGTTGTGGGAAATCCAACACCCACTTAGGTACAACTTCTTTGCGAAGGCACATGATGTCACATCACAAATTCCTATGTGATCAACACATGAGTACAAGCAGCAAACAAAGTCAAAGCCGCCATCCTCCTCCTGGTCCAGCATCTTCAGCCATGTCAACTACTGCTGCCCTGCTTGCCCCCTCTCAACCATCCTCCACTCCGTGTCTCGCCCTGAGCAGTCCCTGCTCATCTGCCCACAGTCAGGTGTTTGTCAAGGACATGTTTGAGCATAAGAAGCCAATGTCACAAATTCACCCCCTTCCCGGCTACTGACAGCTGGCTTGTCTGAACTCTTAGCCCACCAGCTTTTACCATACAAGCTGGTGGAGTCTGAGGTGTTCAAAAAATTTGTAGCTATTGGGACACAGCAGTGGAAGGTACCAAACCGAAATTTCTGTGCACAAAAGGCAATCCCCAATCTGTACTCGATTGTGCAAAAGGAAGTAATGGCATCTCTGGCACACAGTGTTGGGGCAAGGGTCCATCTCAACACTGATACCTTGTCTGTAAAGCATGGTCAGGGCAGGTATATCACCTACACTGCGCATTGGGTAAACCTGGTGACTGCTGCAAAGCATGGAATAAGTGGCTCTGCAGAGGAGTTGGTGACACCGCCACGACTCCTACTCCATCCTCTTCCCTAACCTCCTTGGCTGAATCCTCTTCTGCTGCTGCTATGTCTTGCCCCACATCAACGGCACCCCCCCCCCCCCCAGCTCCACAGGTACTATTCCACATCCCGGATACGGCAGTGTCACGCCGTCTGGGGGTTGAATTCCCTGAAAGCAGAGAGTCACACCGGACCAGCACTCCTGTCCGCCCTGAACGCACAGGTGGATCAGTGGCTGACTCCGCACCAACTGGAGATCGGCAAAGTGGTTTGTGACAACAGAAGAAATTTGTTGGCGGCATTGAATTTGGGCAAATTGACACATGTGCCGTGCATGGCACATGTGTGTAATCTGATTGTACAATGCTTTGTGCATAAGCACCCAGGCTTACAGGACGTCCTGTAGCAGGCCAGGAAGGTATGTGGCCATTTCAGGAGTTCCTACATTTCCATGGTGCACTTTACAGATATCCAGCGGTGAAACAACATGCCAGTGAGGCGCTTGATTTTCGACAGCCCGACACGTTGGAATTTAACACTCCTAATGTTCGACCGCCTGCTCCAACAAGAAAAGGCCGTTAACGAGTATTTGTATGACCGGGGTGCTAGGACAGCCTCTGCGGAGCTGGGGATTTTTTTGCCACATTACTGGACGCTCAGGCTTATGCGTCCTTTTGAAGAGGTGACAAACCTGGTCAGTCGCACCGAGGGCACCATCATCGACATCATACCATTTGTTTTCTTCCAGAAGCGTGCCCTCCGAAGAGTGCTGGATCAGGCTGTAGATGAGCATGAAGACAAAGAGGAAGAGTTGTGGTCACCATCACCACCAGAAACAGCCTTATCAGCATCGCTTGCTGGACCTGCGGCAACGCTGGAAGAGGATTGTGAGGAAGAGGAGTCAGAGGAGGAATGTGGCTTTGAGGAGGAGGAGGAAGACCAACCACAACAGGCATCCCAGGGTGCTCGTTGTCACCTATCTGGTACCCGTGGTGTTGTACGTGGCTGGGGGGAAGAACATACCTTCAGTGAGATCAATGAGGACGAGGAACAGGACATGACTAGCTCGGCATCCAACCTTGTGAAAATGGGGACTTTCATGCTGTTGTGCCTGTTGAGGGACCCTCGTATAAAAAGGATGAAGGAGAATGACCTGTACTGGGTGTCCACGTTACTAGACCCCCGGTATAAGCAGAAAGTGCCTGAAATGTTACCGAATTACCACAAGTCGGAAAGGATGCAGCACTTCCAAAATAAATTAAAAAATATGCGTTACACAGCGTTTAAGGGTGATGTCACAGCACAACGGCAATCTAACAGCGGGAGAGGTGAACATAATCCTCCTCCTCCCACAACCACGCCGGCAAGGAGAGGACGCTTTACAGACGTGTTGTTGATGGAGGACATGCAGAGCTTTTTAAGTCCTATGCATCGCCACAGCCCTTCGGGGTCCACCCTCAGAGAACGACTCGACCGTCAGGTAACAGACTACCTCGCCTTAACTGCAGATATCGACACTATGAGGAGCGATGAACCCTTTGACTACTGGGTGTGCACGCTTGCCCTGTGGCCTGAGCTATCCCAATTTGCCATAGAACTTCTGTCGTGCCCCGCTTCAAGTGACCTGTCAGAAAGGACCTTCAGTGCAGCAGGAGGTTTTGGTCACTGAGAAGAGAAGTCGCCTAGGTCAAAAAAGTCTAGATTACCTCAGCTTTATTACGATGAATGAGGGATGGATCCCGAAGGGACTGACAGTGGGCGATACATTCGATTAAAAAAGGCCTGATAGATGATCTGCCTTGAGCTAATAATGGTCCACACACTGCTGTATTTTATCCCTGAATGCCGGATGACTTGCGTGACTTATCCGCCACCAACTAGGTTTCAAGACGCAATGTTTTAATGCACTTTCTGCCTGGCAAACTATCATCAATTTTTCTGGTCGCTGCAACAATACCTAATTTTTGCATTTAAATTCTTTTATTGTCAGAAGGCGTACAGCATGTAATGAAAAATAAAGCATTTTTGAACAGTCTTGCATAACAGTATTGCAAAAATACATATTTACAATAAAGACATTTTGTGAAAGTTAGCTGGCTAGTGCTTCTTATTTTTACTTTTTATGTTTATTTTAGGGTTATTTTTTCTTATTTTTTACTGTGATTGCAATTTAAGAGATACCTAAAACATGATAAAACAGACAATAGTAAAGAGTATATCTGCAGGAAACAGCAAAGTCCTATTAGCTATCATCATTCCAGCAGTATTAGCTTATTATTTACAATATCTAACCTGGGCAATCACCCTTGGGTTACCCTAGGGCAGGCTTCAGTAAGCGAGCTCTCCTTTCCTGGGATGATTTTGCCGCTGGTTGCTTCTGTAGGGTCTCCAGAGCTGCCCCACTCCGGTCCTTCCCCCAGTGTCGCTCCAACCAGTAACAAATGTTTTATATTTGTAAAGCGACCCAATGATCCCCCTTGATAGAGGTTTATCTTTACAAATTTTGGAGAACCAATTTAAGACCGGTGTCCCCTGTTTCTGGGTCAGGGAGTGTGTGAACTGCCTCAGCCTACAGTAATTATAATGTTCTGACAGCGGAAGCTCATGCTTGTCCCTCAGTTCCTCATAGGTGAGCATCTGGCCCTTTACTAACCAGTCTCCCAGTCTATCTAGTTTCCTTGACCTCCACCAGTGTTGTGATGTTGTGCTCATGTGTTTCGGGCCTGAGGGTGGTCAAGAATTGGGGTCATATTGGTGGATCCAGGGAACCAACCCGTGTTTTTTTTTACCCATTTCCAGTATGATAGTGACTGTCTGATTAGGGGGTTTGGCGAGTTTTTAAGGCTCTGAGGCAATTCTGATAGCCCAGCCACCTTGTCCCAGCTTAAGGTCCTTAAAGTGTGGTTCTCTAAATACACCCAGGCCGGTTGATGCCCTATAGAATGTGCTATTGGGAGGAAAGATAACTGAGCTGCCTTGTGGTTATATTTTAAGTTTGGACATGATAGTCTCCCCTCTGACTTATGAAGGTACATAATTTTCTTTGTGATGCGTGAGGGAGAGTGGTTTCCAGATAAACTGAAATATTTTCCTTTTAATATTTTCTAATTCTTTTTATTTAATCGGGAGTGTTCGAAATATGTAGAGCAACCTAGGAAGGACATTCATTTTTATCGTATTTATTCTCCCTAGCCATGATAACCTATACTTTGTCCATTTACTCAGGTCATTAATTATTGTTTTATAAAGTTTGGAGTGGTTGGCTTTGTACAAGTCCTCTAGCTTAGGGGTTAGTCGGATTCCCAGGTAGTTTATGTGGTTCTTATCCCACTTAATATTAAACTTCTCTTGGAGACCCTGCTTCTCTAATGCTGTTAAGTCAATCGCTAGTGCTTCTGTCTTCTCTATGTTCAGTTTAAGGCCAGAAAACTGACCAAACTCCTCCATAGTTCGAATCAACTCTGGGACCGATTGGGTAGGGTTTGAGAGCATACACAGCAGGTCGTCTGCAAATAGAAAAGTTTTGAAATGGTGATGGCCTATTTTTATGCCTGTGATCCCACTGATCCCAGCGGCCCTAATTGTCTGAGCCAGGGGTTCTATTGCTATTGTGAATAGAAGGGGAGAAAGGGGGCACCCATGTCTTGTTCCTCTTTCTATTTTAATTAAGGATCTCTCATCTCCCGGAATCTGTAACCTTGCCCTGGATGATTTGTATTATGAGTGTATGAGATTTATGAAATGGCCTTTAATACCAAATTTTTCAAGCGTGGCGTATAGGTAAGTCCACTCCAGGGAATCCAACGCCTTTTCAATGTCAAAGGCCATAAGACAGGCTTGAATTTTAGAGGCTTTGGTGTGGTACAGTAGGTTCATGACTTTTCTAATGTTGTCTCCCGCTTGCCTGTGGGAGACAAAGCCTACTTGGTCATTATGTATTAACTTAGGCAAGAAGGATGACATTCTATCCGCTATTATTTTTGACAGGATCTTTGTATCACAGTTTAGTAACGATATTAGCCTGTAATTTTTTGGTTCTAGGGCAAGTCGACCCTCCTTAGGGAATAGAGCGATATCTGCCCTGTTCAGCTCTACTGGTGTTTGCTTGCCTTCTAGAACTCTGTTAGAGTGACCAAGTGCGGGCCTAATATGTCTATACATTTTTTGTAATATAAATTGGTGTACCCATCTGGGTCTGGTGACTTACCAGGTTTGAGGTTCTGGACTGCTTTTCTCACTTCCTCTTTGGTCACTTTGGCATTTAAAGTCTATAAGACATTTTCTTCTATTAAGGGGAGATCACAGGAATTAAGAAATCCCCTTATTTTGTGTAGATCTATGTGTTTTGTTGCCGTATAAAGGGTATTGTAAAAATCTTATTTGGGTTCGTTTTTTTTTCTCCCTTCGAGGTCTTAATTTGAAGTATCCTATTTTGTGTAGTTTTGGTTTGTAGTTTCCTGGCTAGTAACGGGCCAGGTTTACTGGCTTTATTGAATCCAATAGGAATAAATAGTACAACTGAACACACCACTCCTATCTGGTGTCACCTTAGATTGCACGCGCAGTGTCCCAAATTTGAAGTGGGAGGACCAACAAAGCATCTTTTTCCATCTCCCGCTTCCAAAAATCAATGCTACATACACGTCCCCTAATAGTGGACGTAACAGGGATTAATCCGATAGGAATAGTACGACTTAACAGTACACACCTTATAATAACGCAGACAGAGGCAACGCAGAGAGAGGAGTCTGAGGAAGAGGAGTCAGAGGAGGAAGGTGGCTTTGAGGAGGTGGAAGACCAAACACAGCAGGCGTCCCAGGGGGCTTGTTGTCACCTTTCGGGGACCCTTGGTGGCTGGGTGGAGGAAGAGACCTTCAATGACATCAGTGAGCATAAGGAACGGGACATGGCTAGCTTGGTATCCAACCTTGTGCAAATGGGGAGTTTGCGGTTGCGCAAAGGGACTGTTTGCGGTTGTTTGCGGTGCATTAAACGGGGAGATTGGTCTGTTACTGTGAAGCGTAAACCTTACACTACCTGATCGATACAACATCATACCTGATGTTTTAAAGCATGTTATTCCAAACAATTTAGGAATGTTAGGTGATTTATGCCCTTTATGGCTTAAAACCAGACTCTGCATCAACTATGTAATTTTCCGTGGGAGTTTTGCCATGGATCCCCCTCCGGCATGCCACAGTCCAGGTGTTAGTCCCCTTGAAACAACTTTCCCATCACTATTGTGGCCAGAAAGAGTCCCTGTGGGTTTTGAAATTTGCCTGCCCATTGAAGTCTATGGCGTTTTTTGATGAAATTTGCGTCTGCGGTTCGCGAACCGAAAATGTTATGTTTGCGACATCTCTACATACAATACATTACATATAATACATTACATATAATATAATATAAATCAAATACCCCCTATCTATCGAACATACAATCTATTTAATATAAAATAAATCATAACTATACATCCCCCTATCTATCTAATATACACTAAATCCTAACTACATACACAGACCATAATTCTAAGCTAAAATAAAATAATTAAGACCACTTACCTTTAAGATGTCCCTTCAGATAACTAACCTAGGGGTAAAACAAAACAAAAAAATTAGTACAAAACATTAACAAAATAAATAAACATTATATACATTCTAAATATTCTACTCACCTTTCCAGCATGTCTCGTCATTGTTCAATTCTTCCATGGCCGTCCTGTTAAAAAAACACAATACATTAATACAATATATTTTCTGTATTGGGGGGGGGGCTGTAATGTATTTTTTTATTTTCTGCACACTAGGTTTTTTTATTTTCTGTACTGTAGGTTTTTTATTTTCAGTACTGTAGTTTTTTTTATTTTTGGTGACATAGGTTTTTTAATTTTCTGTAAGGTAGTTTTTTTTATTTTTTGTAATTAGAGTGGTGGGGAGGTTTATTAGGGGGTAGGTAGTGTAGGTAGGTAGTGTAAGTGTTAATAGATTAGTGTAGAGGGGGGTTAGTTTAGATTAAATGGTTTATTGGGGGTTATAGTGTAGTGTTTGTAGTTAGTGTCATGATGGTCCTTGTGGACAGTCATGGCACTTATGTGGTTAATGTTAGGGTTTTAACAGCCCCATAGGTGTCATGATATAACCTTATGGGATGATGGGGTTAAATAGAGGCTTATGGGGGTCTGTATTGACCCCCATGAATTATAGGGTTAATTAAAGTTGCCTGGGATTAATATTTTTTAGTTAGAGTCCTTTCAGGACCTTTACGGTCTTTTAAGGACCCGCAAGGCGGGAAATGTAAACATTTTAAATGCAGCAGGGTCACGATCGGTGCCGATCGGGGACCCCCGCTGCAGGGGGTTAATGTGGGGGGGCTGCGGGGGTTCCTATGGACCCCTGCAGCAAGGGGTTTATGTGGAGACACTTCGGAGGTCCCCCAGCATAGAGGGGGGTTAATATTAGGTGCCGCTGCCGGGATTAGTAATAGTGTGCTGCTGGCCCTTTAAGGAGCCGCGGCGGCAAATTTAACATTTTTAAATGCAGCAGGGGCTTGATCTTTGCAGATCGGGGACATCCCGCTGCAAGGGGTTTATGTGGGGACACTTCGGGGGTCCCGATGGGGCCCCCAGCATGGAGGGGGGTTAATTTTTTTTGCCGCGGCCAGAATAGGCTAGTAGTGCGCCGCGGGCCCTTTAAGGAGCCGCAGCTGGGAATTTAAAACTTTTAAATGCAGCGGGGGCCTGATCGGTGCCGATCGGGGACCCCCGCTGCAAGGGGTTAATGTGGGGGTGCTGCAGGGGTCCCGATAGAGACCCCTGCAGCATGGGGATGTGTATAGGGAGCAGGGGGGAGCCTTACACTGCTGTCTCGGGCTGCTCCGAGGCAGCACATAGAGGTTTTAGGATCCCTTGCGGGCATTTTTTTTGCCCGTAGGGATCCTTCCGAGATGCGACAATCGCTCATAGATTTATGGTTGCGTGTGACTATGTAGCTCTCTCGGAGCCTATTCTCGGCCATTTTTCATAGTCATATCGCAAAGCAGGCTGCGAGAGATTCGGTCCTTGCAAACAGCAAAAAACTGCCTTTTGCGAGCACCGAGAGAACTACGAGGGAGATTTTAATGAGGCCCTTAGTGTCTCCTGCTCTTTCACCTCTTTTTCGCCTCTCCCTCTAACTGTCAGCATACCCCAAGGCTCAGTACTAGGTCCCCTCCTTTTCCCCATCTATACATCCTCCCTTGGTGCCCTAAAAAATATTGCAATTTACTCCTTGCTGGCCTCCACATCTCTCATCTATCTCCAATCCATATTGAACACATCTGCTAAACTCATATACTGTACCACAATCAACGCAAAGTGTTCGCAGCACCTCTCTTTAAGGCACTCCACTGGCTTCCAATAGCCTCTAGAATAAAATTCAAAATCATGATCCTAACATATAAAGCCCATCACAATATTACACCCTGCTATATCTCTGCCCTGGTTTCAAAATACATTCCTACCACCCTCTTCACTGTGCTAGTGACCTTCCTGTTTTCTCCTCTCTTATCACCTTCTCTACTCCCGCTTTCTGGACTTCTCTTGTAATGCCCCTATTCTTTGGAACTCCTTGCCTTGCTCCACTAGACTATTTCCCTGCCTCAAATCTTTCAAAACCTCATTGAAAATGCATCTATTCAAAGAAGCCTATCATCGTTAGCCTCTATATGCACGATGCATCGATCACTCTCCTGTACCTCACTCATACCCTTTAGAATTTAACTTTGCAAGTTTTTAATTTTGTTAGGTGCTTTAGGGAAAACACTGTGTGTGTTTGATTGAATGCTGAATAACAGGGCCCTCCATTCCTTTGCATTGTGTTCGATTTGTCTTTGACTTGTACCTAACCCCTATAGTATAGTGCTACAGAATATGTTGGTGCAATACAAATAAAGGATAATAATAATAATAATGATAATAATAATAAAAATAATAATAATAATACATAACAGGTGTTAAAATGGTTATAGGATTTCCTGCTTCTCTCTGTCAGTTGTGACAGAGCTGTGACAATAGTTAAGCACTTTGGTGACATTTTTGCTAATTTATCACGGCTTTCCCCTATGTTAGATGAGCTGTTTGATTACTTAAAAGCTGAGAGCATGGTGCATGGCTCTCTGTAGCTTGTTTCCCTACCCCCACCCTCTCCTTCCTCTCAACTGAACCTCCCTTTTCATCCAGCAGCACTTATCTCTTATAACATGCTCTTCGTCTCCCAGGTTATACATTTTTTATAGCTGCTGCAACATGCAGAGCCTCCAATCCTCCCATTCATGGTGACTTTCTTTGAACCCACCAGACTTGCTTGTGGGGCCCTGGAAACCATACATGGGGCCTTGGATTATTTCCCCTTTCCTCTGTCTGGGAAGCTGGAGAGCTGAGAGATCAAATCAGCGTTGGCAGGCTGACTTTTTTTTTAGCAGAATAACGTGAATTACAGCTCCTGTGTGTATATTCAACATCCCTGCTTCTGTTTCCATGATGCTCATGGCTATCCTCACATGCATCTGCATATTGCAGTCTAATATTATCATGGCCATGCACATATCTTCTCCTGAATGCTGTATTAACACTTCCAGATTTGTCATGAAGCATCATGTGTGTTACATGGCCATGGTCTCTTGTAGATGAGCTAGGATGATATCACTGAGAAATATCCCTACAGTTAATATTCATTAACACGGCAGTCACAACATGATCTTAATCACTATCACTCCCCCTCAATGATATGCTCAATGAGAGCTGGGGGATGAAGTAATAACTCTACATGTGGCAGCTTCATACTTTCTTGCATATAGCCATGACTGCTCCTGGAAGTTGCTTTTTTTCCCTTTATTCTCTCATATCAAGTCTCATACTTTTACCATGGCCATGACCTCTTAAAACCTTGCTTTAAGGCAATTCTTGATAAGCATTATTATTATGATCTTTATACGCTATACAGCAAAAACAAAATTAACACCTTACAAAGAATGGAGGGCCCTGTTTTTGAGCTTAAAACCAAATGTACATAGTACTTGTTTTAAGAGCAACAACACATGGTTGAAAACTCACAATCTAAAGGGTTTACAAGAGGGTGATAAATGCAAGACGGCAGTGTGAAAGCAATTTGTTTAATCAAGCCGAGGTGTCTGTGTGTTGTACTGTAGATTGTGGGTGTAAGTGTTATTCAGCTGTGGAGTGTGCAGTTGTGCATATTAAGGCTGAAGGTGATAAGCTTTTTTTAAACGGATGTGTAGAAAAATATAATGGCAAGGCTGGGTGGTAAATCTGTTCTAGTATATCTTATATATTATACCGGTGCACTAGATGAAAAAGCATATATCAATAATAATAATAATAGAGGATCAGAAAAACATTCTTAATTGTACACTCATGAACAGATATAAAAGTACTATAAACTAAACTAAAATTTAATCTTTAAAAACACATTAATAAAAAGACATAAACAAATGTCCCACATATGATATACAATTATAATACAGGTACGTGAGCTTTAAACAGTGAGATCTTACAATTGGTTTCCACATACAAGAAATATTGCACACACCCTACATCAAAAATATATGAACGACATAAAGTTACTATTCCACTCTGGATACAATGTACCTCTTTATAACAGATGGAAGGAAATATACATGTAAACAGAGTCCTTCATGTGTTACTGATTGTGTATCAGCTGCTGTGTGATACAAACTAAATTTAGCAGCTCTTAAGACTCCCAGTACTTTAAGTTCTACTCATTCATAGTAATAAGCCTCAAATTCAGCAAATGTTCTTCTTTAAAGATACATCAATAATTAAATGAGTGCTCCTTTTTTAGGCAGTCCTTTGCTACAAGAGTGCACTCTATATATGTATTGTATAATTATACTTGAATTTGAATTCCTCTGTTGTTAAATGCTCACCGCTGCTTGTTCCAGGATTCACTGTGCAGTTATTGCTACATATGCACACATCTCTGATCTGCTTGTCATTAGAGAAGCCCCACTTTGCTGTAGGGGAAATAGATCACCTCTCCCCAGATATTCAAATGCAGCACAAATGCTCAGCCACAGCGGCACAGCCTCACTCCAGTGATCAGGAAACAAATCGTCTCTCTTTAGGTGTCCACGGGCAGCACAGGTGCTTAACTGGAGTAATCACCAGTCTTACAGACAGATAGCACATTTTTATCCAAATACAGAGGTCACTGTATATAAAGTATAAACAGTTCTCAACATCCTGAATATAGTCCAAACGCTCCTCAAAACGTGTTTCGCTGAAAGCTTTGTCAATTGGTTTAGTAATATCAGATAACAATTCACTGGCCATTTATAGTGTGAAACTCCACCTCCTATGATGTCACTTTTCCCAACAGATGCCTCCAATCTAGTATAAATGAATGGAGGTAAGGGCTTTAACGGTATATAACATCTCATCCAATTTTTGCATATTATTTTCACACATAATTAACAAGCATTGATATTATATAAATCATTATATAATATCATATATAATAGTGGTTAAACTACGAGACATCGCCATGCTTTACGTGGTGCGTACGACTTATGCGATGAGTGCCGAAGCTTGCAAGCCTCGCGTAGCAAGGCGAGCTGTTAACTCGGAGCCTTGGTGGAGCGAGGTTTTAAGGCACTAAAACCCACAACACCAAGGCAATAGAGGACGCGGGACTTAGCCACAAAGGAGTGCTAATCACACATTAAAACACACTGAACTTAGCCACCAAACACTTAGTAAACGCGGGATCGCCTTAGGCTGCAAACAGTTGACCAAAGCGAGACATAGAAAAAAAAAGACGAGATGTGGAGCTTAGAAAAATATAAATACGAGACGCGGGACTTACAAATAAAATATACAAGATAGGAAAAATACGAAGTTAACGCCCGAACCACGCAAAGCAAAAAATACTATAAACATACAAAATACAAAAAATAATAAAATACAACAAAAACATAACACACAGCTCCGGGGAACAGCCAGGAAATCTGGGAGTGAGGTGGAACGCAAATTTAAGTGAATTTGGCCGAGTTTCAGCACTTTAAAATCACCTAAGCAAGAAAAAAATGTGCCGCAAAAAAATGAAAATAAGGCTACACGACCCCAGACCACACAAAACACTGCCAACCATGTAGCACTTTCACACAGGAACAACGTATGCTGTACAAAATACACTATTACAAATGAACCGCGTAGCACATAGACAAACGACGCAAGTTTACAACACTAACTTGCAACTAATAACATTATGTATCTAAAATGGAGCTTGACACGCAGCCTATTTCTAATGCACAGTTGGGACATTCATTACACATTTTCCTCAGGGCCGCAACTCTCCAAATGTACATTGTATGCTGCAGGAAAATAAAAACAGATTGTTAGCTCTTCAGGCTATTTATTGCTTGATATATTAATTAGAAATAGGTAAAGTATATTAATTTATTAAGTAACTAATTAATTATTAGTTAACAAAATAAAGATATATATATCTGTCTTTGTGATAAGCGCTAAAGGTGCTCAGAGGAGCAAAAGTACACTAGAGGAGAAATTCGCAATGAGCGCCAAAGGTCCTCAGAGTAGAAAAAGCTTTACATTGTGTGGCAAACAGCATTGCCATGGCTTCAAATTTTATTGTCCCGTTATTTTTGACGGGCAAGTTGTTAGTATACAAATGTTATCAAAAATGTCACACACATATAAACATATATACAATTATACTGAAAATATACATTATTTAGAAGGTTAAATGTCCCAATTAAATATCTGTATTTATAATAGCGAACTCATGTTTTGAGAACTATCTGAGCAACAGACTTCACAAACAAGGAACGTAGCTGTTGAAATCATTCATTCCACTAGGGTAAATGGAATTAGGAAGATAAATCCACTTAGTTTCTTTCTGATACAGAACCCTTTCTCTATCACCGCATCTAATGTGAGCCTTAACACAATCCAATCCCCAACACATAAGATGTCTGGGATTTCCTGTGATTTCCACATAAAGTCACCATATACTTTATCTTTGCTTTTAACAAAGTATACAAAAACAAATAATAGCTTATTTTCAGCATGACAAGAAAAATCAAAACTATTCTTAGTTGCAGGAACACCCTCACTAGGCCTGAGACCGCTTCTCGGTCTGAAGGTAAAACAATACCTTTTCACACAGAGGGGTGGTACCTTTAAGTACAGTCTCTCTCTCTCCCAGCTTTTTCCAGCTGCAATGAAGCCTCTGCAGGTCCTCTACGTTTAGATCAAACAGTCTCTAAGGTAAGTATTGTTGCAGTCACACAGACTGATCCTCTTACTGGCAGCTTCCCGTTCTGCTCTGTAAGTCCTGCCAGGTCGTTTTCAGGAGCTCTGTCTCTTTCTCCTCCCAGCTAATGCTGAAACAATCAGTGTCTCTTCTTAAGCTTCTGGCTGTATTCTCCAGGCAATCCAACTTACTTGCCAGAGTCTCTCTGTACTTTAAGCAGTCTTCCCTGGTGCCTTACTTCAGAGCTTATCCAGTCTTCCTGACTCTCTCACATCACAACTTCTCACATAAACTGCAGCTCCACACAGACTCCTCACAGCACTCAGGCCAGAGGCTAATTAGCAGCCATCCATCTCTGTGTGTGTGTCTTTTAAAAAGGCATTTTACACCTGCAGCTTCAATTAGCCCAGCTCCAGGGGATTAACTCCAAGTTACCTGGAGCAGATCTTCTCCCCACTGTGTGACTTTCACCATCCACCGGGGGGCAGTACACCACACACCCTCCCCCTCAGCTCAACGACATGGAATTGAGCGACTTGCCGAGAGGCCGTAATTGGTGCACACGGCAACCACATGGTGTAGATGGCACTGTAGTTTCAGGTCGACACACTGCCACCCGTTGTACAGCAGCCTTGGCATTCCGTAGAACCGTTTACCCGTCAGGACCACTCCATTACGCACATCCAATCCCGGTACCAACTGCATCAAGGATTAATGCAGTGCCTGGAGGGTCACTCATGGATCCTTCTTCTTTTGGTGTCCAGTATGCTTCTCGTTGCTTTGGCACCAATGGGGCTTTCTTAAGGTCGGTACATTGGGTTTGATTAAAATCTCCACGAATGACTTGCTCAGCTTGCTTCTTACTGAGGCTGGTTTTGCACTCAGTCTGTGACAACACTTTGTCCCTTTTCCCGTGACCTTTGCTCACATTTTTAACTACATTTATCTCATCAGCAACTTGCTCCAGCAGTAATGGTTCTTTAGCTACACCAGCATTCCCTTTTCTTATCTCATCAGTCTCGTGCGCCATCTCATTTGCTTTCTTTGCTGTCTCATTCACGGCTCCTACTGTATCATTTGTTTTCTCTACAGTCTCATTTGCTCTCTATGCAGTCACTTTTGGCTCTCCAGCATTCTCATTTTCCTTTTCTGCCATCTCATTCGCGGCTCCTGCCGTCCCTGTAGTGGCTCCTGCCATCCCTGTAGCGGCTCCTGCCATCCCTGTAGCATTCCAGTTCCTTGCTTGTCTATCTTTGACAACATCTTCATATGACTTCTCAAAGCAGAGCTCCAACGGTGTTTCCATAAAATTTGGATGAAAATCTCTACTTGCCGTTTGGTTACCTCTCTCCTTGGTTTTGTCAGTCACACTATTCTCATGTGGTTGGAATTTGGGAGCGCTTTTTTTATCGGCATGTTGCACCCCAAGACCTTTACACTAGCTGTAAAGTAAGCCTTCTGGTCTCTTTGTGAGTCCTTCCTCAACCTCTCGACAGGATACCCGTATCCTGATCTGAGGTAGAGATGAGCATGCTGTTTCTCAGGATTCCATGTTCTATCATGGGTATATTTTCCCCATAAACTCGAAGGTGGCGGTCCGAACTGTGAGACTTCCCCTCTGTACAGTAGCTTCTCATTGGTACAATGCAGGCGCTCTTTTTCATAAGTTTCGGGCACAGTATCTCTGTGCTCTGACACCCCGGTTAATTCCAACTCGGCCCAGGATTTCTGGTTTCAGGTCATCATAGTTCATCACCTTTCCTTGACCCATGCATAGGTAAGCTTTCTGAACTTCACCAGTCAAATATAGGGCGATGAGGCTGACCCAGTAACTTTTGTGCCATGCCTCCCTAATGGCCGTTCTTTCAAATATGGTGAGGTATATTTCCATATCATCCTCCTCAGTCAGTTTTAGGAGAAGTTCATTGGCTCTTACTCTTGCTGCATCTTCCATTTGTTTCTCCAGAGAAGCTTGTTTCTGAGCTAACTGGATAGCCCCTTTTCTGTTGCTCTCTTGTTGAGCAACTATAGCCTCTTTCACACATGCAGCAGCCTCTTTCAGAGCAACTTCAACAGACCATGCCTGGTTTATTTTTCTTTAAGAAACAATCTGAATTAATGCTTCCCCTTCAGATTAATGCCACAGTGTTACTTTCAGCAATCAGTGGCTGTACTTTGTGTATTACTCTCGGATTGACTCTGTCCACTTCCAATAGTCTCTGCCATTTCTCTGTGGCCTCTCTTAATCTTGAAGCAGCCTCTCTACAACCTTTATCTTCCTCTTTTTTGGCTTGGACACTGTCCTCAGCAATCCTTGCTCTCTTTTCTGACAGTCTCTGAAGAAACTTAGCAGCCAGTACTCTGTTCATTTCTGCCTGCTGTATGTTCATTACTCGCTGTGCTTCAGCTGTGTCTAATAAGGCTTTAACTGCCTCCTCCATCTTCAGGGGCACGGGCTGTCCTCTTAAACTCAGACACTTTGAACCCCACTTCTGACACCAGTGTGAAAGGGCCTGGCCTTTCGCTACTGGTTGCTCCCTTGATTTTCCCATAAACCAATATACTTTTATCTTTTCTTTAAAAAAGTGTTTCAAAACAAACAATAGCTTAACTTCAGTATAAAAGAAACATCTATACAAATGGGTTTGCTTATTTTCAGGAACACCCTGATTAGCTCTGAGACTGCTCCTCGGTCTGAAGGTAAAACAATACCTTTTCACACAGAGGGGTGGTACCTTTAAGTACAGACTCTCTCTCCCAGTTTTTTTCAGCTGCAATGAAGCCTCTGCAGGTCCTCTACATTTAGATCAAACAGTCTCTCAGGTAAGTATTGTTGCAGTCACACAGACTGATCCTCTTACTGGCAGCTTCCTGATCTGCTCTGTAAGTCCTGCCAGGTCCTTTTCAGGAGCTCTGTCTCTTTCTCCTCCTAGCTAATGGTGAAACACTCAGTGTCTCTTCTTAAGCTGCTGGCTGTATTCTCCAGGCAATCCAACTTACTTGCCCGGGTCTCTCTGTACTTTAAGCAGTCTTGCCTGCTGCCTTACTTCAGAGCTTATCTCAGCTCAGCTCTCAGGATCCAGTCTTCCTGACTGTCTCACATCACAAATTCTCACATAAACTACAGCTCCACACAGACTCCTCATAGCACTCAGACCAGAGCCTAATCAGCAGCACTCTATCTCTGTGTGTGTGTCTTTTAAAAAGGCATTTTACACCTGCAGCTCCAATTAGCCCAGCTCCAGGGGTTTAACTCCAAGTTACCTGGAGCAGATCCCTACTATGTGACTTGCACCATCCACCGGGGGGCAGTACACCACAATAGACTTACATATCTAATATTACGCGGGCAGGAGATACAGTAAATTACATGTTCTATTTGACAATTAATGTAATTACGAATATATTGTTTTTTATCAAAGCAATCCATTACCCGCATAGTTTTTTTTCCATATGATTGCAGACAGTACAGTGTCCACAGGCTATAGCTATGAGGGCAGCATGCGGCCCCACTTACTCCAACCTTTTTTTAGGTTGGTGGGAGGAGACCATAGTCTTCTCAGACTCCTTTAAGGAATATGGAAGATATGTATCTCATTGGATGAGATACATTAATGAATTGTTGTTTATATGGTCTGGTACTAAAGATAAATTACAATCATTTTTGGATAAACTTAATGATAATAATTGGAACATTACACTTACAAGAAATATACAAACTATAAGCCTTATTGAATTGCGATTTGGCCAATTGAAAATGGCTCTATATAAGCACAGAGCATAATTTTTTACAGAAGTTTTTAGTTAGTGAAGACTTTGCTTTTGGACAGAAGTTCACTAACTAAAAACTTCTGTAAAAAAATATGCTCTGTGCTTATATAGAGCCCTTTTCAATTAGCTGAATCGCAATTTAATATGGCTGTAAGTCTATAGAATTTTTAGATATTACCATTAATAAAAACTCAGAGGGTAAATTCGAAATCAAATTATTTTGTGACAGCCACAAATCAACAGAATGTGCTCATCCTGTCATTGAAAATCTTCTGAAAGGAGAATACATTCGAGCTATGAGGAATTGTTTTAACCCAAACCTATTAAAAAAGGAGCAGATGTTTAAAAACAAGATTTATACACAGAGGATATGGAACTAGCAGCCATATTAAATTGCGATTCAGTAAATTTAAAAGGGCTCTATTTAAGCACACAGCATATTTTATTTACAAAAGATTTTAGTTAGTGAAGACCTTGCTTTTGGATAGAAGTTCAATAACTAAAAACTTCTGTAAAAAAATATGCTCTGTGCTTATATAGAGCCCTTTTAAATTTACTGAATTGCAATTTAATAAGGCAGTAGGTGTGTAGAGAAGGCTTATTGCCATCGCAGAAAATTAAAAAGAAATGATCTACTAACACCAAGAGACAAAACTGATAAGGACAAGAGTGACCTGCAGTTTATTAGTCCTTTTAATAGTGAATCATATAGAATTTAGAAGATTATATCAGAACACTGGCATATATTGAAAACGGATGAGGTATTAGGTAATCTGATCTTCCAATGTTCAGAGATAGGAGAGGAAAAAAATCTTAAAGACATGCTTGTGTCTAGTCATTTGATAGAAAAGATTCCCAAAACTCTTTTAAAGGGCGCAATATGTGGACACTGTACTGTCTGCAATCATATGGAAAAAAATGATTTGGGTAGTGGATCGCTTTGATAAAAAAACAAATACCCTGAATTCCCTTTTTAATTAGAAATAAACCCAGTCCCCTTTTAAAATTATCTATCGAATCCGCTGTCACCACCTCCACAGGGTTACTGTGAAGAACACTTTTCTTTCTTTAAGGTGAAATCTTTTTACTTCTAACCTAAAGGGATGTCCTCTTGTCAGTTGAAAACCTCTTGGCATGGAAAGCTCCCTTGACAAATCTTTATATTGACCCTGGACATATTTATATAAGGTAATCATACCTCCTCTTAGATGGATTTCTCAAGAGAAAATAAGTTTAATTTGGTTAGTCTTTCTTTATAACTTAGCCCCTACATTCCCCTTATTAGTTTTGTTTCCCTCCTTTGTACCTTTTCCAGCTCTAAAATGTCCTTTTTATGAAGTGGTGCCTAAAATTGTACTCCTTATTCCAAATGAGGGCGTACTAGAGATTTGTATAGTGGCAGAATTATATTTGCTTCCCTTGCTTCTATACCCTTCTTAATACATGCTAATATTTGATTTGCCTTTGCAGCTGCTGCTTGGCTTTGAGCACTGTTACCTAGGTGCTTGTCCACAAGCACTCCCAAATCCCTTTCAATATCTGATACACCTAGATTTGCTCCATTAAAATTATAAATTGCATGGCTATTTTTCCTTCCCAGATGTATAAGTTTACCTTTATTCGTATTATATCTCATCTTCCATTTAGATGCCCATTCCTCAATTTTATGTAAATCCCTTTGGAGGGAAAGCACATCATTATCTGATTTAATTACATTGCACAACTTTGTGTCATCAGCGAAAATGGAGACACCACACTCCAATCCTACCTCTAAGTCATTAATAAATATGTTAAAAAGGAGAGGACCTAATACTGAACCCCGATGAACCCCACTTACCACATTAGTCCAATCGGAGTATGTTCCATTTACAACAACCCTTTGCTTCCTGTCTTTTAGCCAGCTCTGAATCCATGAGCAGATATTTAATGCAATTCCTGAATTTTTTTGTTTGCACAATAGTCTCCCATGTGGCACTGTATCAAAAGCATTTGCAAAATCCAAAAAGACTACATCCACTGAGTTGCCTTGATCCGGCATCCTACTAACCTCCTCATAGAAACTAATTAGATTTGTTTGACATGACCTATCCCTCATAAATCCATATTGACTCCTACTTATAATCCTGCTCAAATATATATATTATTGCACATTATCGCTTATTAACCCTTCTAAAAGCTTCCCCACTACAGAAATGAGACTCACTGGTCTATAATTCCCCGGATTTGCTCTTGCTCCCTTTGTAAATATAGGTATCACATCTGCTTTTCTCCAGTCATCTGGTAGAGATCCTGTGTTGAGTGAATTTTGAAAAAATAAATATAATGGTTTGGCTATTACAGAACCAAGTTCCTTCAGTACCCGTGGATATATTCCATCAGGACCTGGGGCTTTATTAACATTTATTTTTTCCAACCACTTTTCGATTACTTCCTGTGCTAGCCAATTAGTTGGCAAAGGTAGTGTAGCCCCATTATGTTGCTGTGTCCCAACCACTGGTACCTCCCTTGTGTATACCGAAGAAAAGAACCTATTTAGCTCATATGCCTTTTCCTGCTCACTAATTTTCAGACGGCCTGATTCACATTCTAATGTTCCTATAGCTTCCTTCCTCACCTTCTTCCCATCAATATACTTAAAAAATATTTTAGGGTTAGTCTTACTCTCTTTTGCAATTAATTTTTCATTTTCTATTTTAGCCAGTCTAATAGCGCTTTTGCAAGCCTTGTTGATTTCCTTGTACTCCCGTAAAGCAGTATCTGTCCTCTCTTGTTTGTATAATTTAAATGCCTGTTTTTTACTCCGTATCTTGATCTTTAAATCATTGTTAAGCCACATTGGATGGGATTTATTCCTTTTACTTTTATTGCCACATGGTATATGTTGATGTGTATGTATATTTAGTAAGGATTTAAATGTTGTCCATTTATGTTCAGTGCTTTTACCTATCAGTTCTCTGTCCCAGTCTATACTTTGTATTGCTGCCCTTAGACCGTTAAAATCTGCCCTTGTATAATTAAGAGTTTTTGTTGGCCCCTTAAAATTTTGTTTTTTTAATTCAATCTCAAATGAGACTGTGTTGTGATCACTGTTTCCCAAAGTTTGCCCTATTCCAACATTTGATACTATATCAATATTATTTGTGATGACTAAATCTTTGTGATAGCTTCATTTCTAGTAGGGTCTTGTATAACCTAGGCCAGATAATGATCCCTGAGTGTACTCAAGAACCTGCTCTCCTTAACTGAACTGCTGGTCTCATGTATCCAGTTTATTTCAGGTTAATTAAAATTTCCCATTATTAGAACTTGCCCATGCTTAGCTGTATTTCCAATCTGTAACAATAACTGTATTTCCTCACTTTCAGCTATATTGGAGGTTTATAGCATACTCCTACTAATATTCTTTTGGAATCTGCTGCTCCGCTATTTAACTCTACCCACAAACATTTAACTTTATCACGAGGTCCGCCATAAATATCTTCTCTGACTATAGGCTTAAATTCAGGCTTAACATACAGACAAATCCCTCTTCCTCTTTTACCATTGCCTCTATCTTTCCTAAATAGGTTATAACCATCCAGATTAACAGTCCAGTCATGAGATTCATCCCACCACGTTTCAGTAATGCCTATTAAATCCCATTTTTCATTAATTGCTAATAATTCTAACTCTCCCATTTTTCATGGCAAGCTGCTGGCATTAGCAAGCATACACCTTATGTTATGAGACTGTATTTCTGAAGTGCCTGCCACTGTACTTAAGTCACTTAGTACTACCTCCCTATTGACTATACTACCCCTCCCCCATCTACTCCCCTATGAGTTGTTAATTCATTCATTATACCCTCTCCACTTTCTACCCCATTCCTTATATCTAGTCCCTCCCCCCACCTACTAGTTTAAAAACTCATCCAGCCTTTCTACCATCCTATCCCCTAGCATAAAAGCTCCCTCATCATTAAGGTGCAATCCATCCCTACTGTAGAGATTGTACCGAAGTGAGAAGTCAGCCCAGTGCTCTAAAAACCCAAACCCCTCCTTAGTGCAACACATCTTTAGCCATGCATTAACCTCCCTAAGCTCCTTCTGCCTCCCTGGGCTCGCAAATGGCACTGGTAGTATGTCAGAAAATACTACCTTGGAGGTCCTTGCCTTCAGCTTATTATCTAGTTCTCTAAAATCATTCTTTAGGAGACTCCATCTTCCACTAACTTTGACATTGGTACCAATATGTACCAGGACTGCATGTACATTTCCAGCCCCTCCCAATAATTTGTCTACCCGATTCACAACATGATGAGCCTGAGCACCTGGGAGACAACAAACTGGTCGATTGCTGGAATCTGGGTGACAAATAACCCTGTCTACCTTCCTAATAATAGAGTCTATTCTGCCCTCCCACTCCTCCAGTAGAACTGTTCTCCTGGCTGTTAGAGGGAACAGCTCTGTCTGGCATTGCCATTCCTGAATGGACATCCCCAACAGTTTCACTCAATCTGGCAAATCTGTTGGTGTTTGCCAACTCAGAACTGGCCTGCCTCTTCCTGTTCCCCCTGATTTCCCTTCTAACTGTAACCCAGCTACCTCCCTGGACATCCTCACTAGCCCCAGCTCTACCCTCCATGCTAGGCCTAGCTAAACTGTGCTCAGTGAGCACAAATGCCCTTTCCAGTGGATTAATATCACTAAGTGCTGCAATTCTCCTCTCCAGTTCTCCAATTTGAGTTTCTAGATAGGCAACATGCTCACACCTGTCACAGAGGTATAGACTCTGGATCATCTGTTCCAGTATTGCATACATATGACAGGATGTACACTGAATGAGGTTGCCACTGGACTGACTCATAATTATTATTATTGTCTACAAAATTTCAGTGGGAAAAATAAAGAATATAAAATAATATATTTGTATATGTTTTTCTCCTTTGCACTATAAATCTGCCCTCCCTTTTCTATGAAGTCTCTCCTTTTATTTAAACTCCTATGCTTTTACTAGAATTGCACTTAATACTGAAAGAGTTTGCAAGCTCACAAGTACACCCCTTCTCCTGTTTATATTAACTTCTGCCTTCTCACCTGGACACAATTAGTGCACTCTGCAATTTATCAGCCTTTACTTGCAAGGAAAATTCACTTGCGAACAGCCCCAAAACAGCTCACAAACCTTTTATACAAGTTTAACAGTCAAGCCACACACCTCTCACCTGGGAACAATTAGTGCACTCTGCAATTTATCAGCCTTTACTTGTAAGGTAAATCCTTTTGCAAAAAAGTTACCTAAGTTCACTCCAGAGGATGACATAGAGACTTATTTATTGACCTCTGAGAGAATTGCAATGCGTGAAGCTTGGCCTCTAGCCTAGTGGGCCAAAATTCTCACTCTTTTCCTCATTGGGACTGCCCAGCGGGCTGATTATGACCTTATGGCTGACCAGGCCTCAGACTTTGCAGTGCTAAAGAAAGAGATCCTCGCCAGTGAAGGAGTACACCCTGCGGTGAGGGCCCACAGATACCATCAGTGGAGATATAGCTGCCAGCAACCAACCAGGCAATAACTATATAATCTCCGCCATGTCACTCAGATATATCTCTGCCCTGAACTGAAGACACCTGCACAAATAGTGGAAACCCTAGTCCTGGAACGATATTGGAAGGCCTTACCCAAAGAGATGAGAGATTAGGTGGGTCATGGGTCCCTACAACCCTGGATAAAAGTATTAACTCAGCAGAACGGTATCAGGCCTGTAATGAAGTATCTGAGAATCCCAGGCTGGAAGTGCCTCGAGAAGAAAGAAGGGCCCGACCTGATAGTAGGAGGCCTGCTGAGAGAGACACTGCCAGTTTCAGGGGACCCCCACCCGATGTCCAAAGATCCAATAGAAGGGATGCCAGAGTGCAGAGAGGAGAAGAAATACCCATATATAGCCCAAGAGGAAGACAGAAAACATTCTGAAGCAGGTTCAAGTGCTTTCATTGCCCGAGTCCTGAGGAACCCATGCAATGTGAGCTTGGACTCAAAACACCTCAATGTGACCTAATAACACTGGTAGGACTAACAGAGACAGTACATCATTTTACAACTGAAGTCCTGCTCAATTGGAGGAGAGTCCTGGGCCTAATAGACTCTCAGAGTGCAGTTGCTTTAATATCCAGAGAAATCGGGGTCTCTCACAGTACAGGAATGGGGAAGAAAATGGGTATCACCTGTGTACATGGCACGGTCATGACGTATCCTACCCAGACATTTTGCATAGAGGCACAAGGGATCCAAGCAAAAATGACAGGCACCGAGGTTTCTAGACTCCCATATACCGTGGTCTTGGGGTGAGACTTCCCTCACTTCGACCGTCTACTACAGATAAAACCCCACGAGACTAAGAAGAATAGACAGACTATCCAGGTCTTTTCTGCAGGAGAACTCAGAGAAATATTCCCATTTGATGATCCCGATTTGTTCTCTACTCGGGGAAAAAACAAGAAAATGAAAAAAGAAAGAAGAAAACAGAAAAGATTGGGATCTGAGTATAAAGACCAGCAGATCCAAGGGAAAGTTCTGGCAGCCTCTCAGGACAGTCCCGATGAAGGGACAGAAATAGAAACTACTGCTGATGACAAAAGCCTCGCCAGGGGTGAAAACCCAGTTGCGGAGGAAATTCCCCAAATAGGGAATACAGAAAATTTGGGCCAGAACCAAGCAAATGACACCCTGCTGATGACAATACGAGAAGAGGCAGCAGAGGTAAATGGAATCCAGGTACCAGGAAGAGAATACCCTCCAAGTCCATATTTCCTAATCAGAAATGACCTCCTATACTGAGTGATAAAGACTGCCGAGGAGGTTGTGGAGCAGTTGCTTATACCCTGGAATTATCAAAGGAAAGTCATGGACTTAGCCCACAGCCAACTTTATTGGCTGAGGATATTCAGAAAGTAAGGAGATATTGCTTGTCATGTCCCAAATGCCAACTGACAACCCCAAGACCATGCTTAGGGGCTCCTCTGGCACCGCTATCCATCATAGATAAACCCTTTGAAGGAATTGCAATGGACCTAGTAGGGCCACTAGAAAAAACCTCCAGGGGTCATCAGTTCATCCCAGTAATCGTAGATTATGCGACTAGGTATCCCAAAGCTTTCCTGTTACGCGCTGAAAGCTCAAAGAGCATGGCCAAAGAGCTCCTCCTCCTGCTCTCTAGAGTAGGAATTCCTCCAGAAAACCTCACTGACCAAGGCACTTCCTTCGTCTCTAAGCCCATGTCTGAAATGTGCAAACTGCTACAAATCTGAACCAAAAAATTGGGACTTGCTGTTACCCTGCCTTCAGTTCGCCATACAAGAAGTACCTCAGGCCTCCACCAGGTTTTCAACCTTCCAGCTTCTGTATGGACACCATCCTAGGGGACTCCTAGACATGGTAGGGGAAGAGAAAAGAGTGCCCAGTCAAAATATTATTCAAATATGTCCAAAGTCTGAAAGAAAGAATGACCCAAGTCAGGGGCTCAAAAGATGACATATTATGACCGCAGCTCTCAAGTTTGGAAGTTTCAGCCAGGAAATCGTTTAATGGTGTTAGTCACTACTGCTGAGAGCAAGCTACTGGCCCGATGGTAGGGTCCTCATGAGGTCATAGAGGCCATCGGAGACGTTAATTATAAGATAAAACAACCAGACCGCTGGAAGCCTGAACAGATATATCACATACATTTGTTAAAGGCATGGAGAGAAAGAGAAGCCAAAATAAGTTTTGCCTCCCCTGTTTCTGGTGTGGAAGAACCCATTACAGAGATACCGATCTCCACCGAATTGTCTCCTCTACAAAAGGCAGAAGTGCTACAGATGGTTACCAGTAATCAGGAAGTATTTTTTGTATATCCCTGCGTACAACAGTGATTTGTCATGATATCACTACTGAATGGGGCGTTAAAGTGCAAATTAAACCATATTGGATACTGGAAGCAAAAATAGAAGAAATAAAGAATGAAGTACAGAATAATCGAGGAGTCATCTAGCGATTACTGCAGTCCCATCGTCCTCGTACCCAAGCCAAATGGGAGTACACAGTTCTGCAGAGATTTCAGGAAATTGAATGCCATATCCCAATGGGATGCTTACCCACTTCCTCGGATTAATGAGTTAGTTGATAACTTAGGCAAAGCCCAGTTTTTGTCCATGCTGGATCTCGCAAGAGGCTACTGGTAGGACCCTAGCCAAGTCCGCCAAGGAGAAGACCGCATTCTGTACACCGGTGGGACTGTTTCATTATAATGTGATGCCGTTTGGGTTGCATGGTGCCATGGCCACCTTCCAATGATTAAAGGATAAACCTCTTCAACCCCACTGAGGCTACGCAGCAGCATACTTGGACGACATCATAATATATACCCCTGATTGAGATACTCACGTGGAAAGGCTCTAACACATCCTTGAAACCCTTTGGTGGGCTGGGCTGAATGTAAATCCGGCCAGGTGCAACCTTAGGAAAACAGAGGCAAAGTACCTCAATTGAATAAAGTCAAAGCCATACAGGCCTGGCCAAAACCTCTACGGAAGAAGCAGATATGAGCCTTTTTGGGTCTGATCGGGTACTACTGCAGATTCATCCCGGACATTGTCACCATTGTGGTTCCCCTAACCGACCTTACCAAAGCTTCATGAGACAGTGAAATGGAACCCAGAAGCCAATGCAGCCTTTGCAGGCCTTTGGTCAGCACAAAGTTTTGAGCTGGTTTTAGTGGCACCAGACTTCGACCAACATTTTTTGCTGCACACTGACGCCTCTGAGGTAGGGTTGGGAGCCGTGTTGTCACTGGTGCTGGATGGAGATGAACACCTGGTGCTCTATCTCAGCCGAAAACTGCTGCCAAGGGAACAAAAGTACTCTGTGGTGGAGATGGAGTGCTTGGTGGTCAAGTGGGCCGTGTATACTCTGCGATACTACCTCTTGGGGAGACGCTTCACCCTAGTCTCGGACCACACTTCTCTGCAGTGAATGCACTGGAACAAAGGAGCTAATGCCTGAGTGATAAGGTGGTTCTTGTCCCTTCTGCCTTTCTGTTTCGACCTGATCCATAGTTCGGGGAATCTCCAGGGATGCTCACTCTCCTGTCCTTGAGCTGATGGGGGGGGGGGGGAGGGTGGTAATCTCAGTAGGAGCTGTGGATATTTCATAGAGGGCCGCTATGTCAGCAACAGGTTGTGAACAGGTTGTTGTGTCCGGCACTCAGGGAGTTAAGGCAATTAACTGCACCTGTTCCAGCAGCTACCCTATTTAAAGTCCAGGAAGCTCCAGCCAGGGGGAGGGTGAACTGCTTTTCAGAAGCTGTGTATTAGTGCTAAACTACTCTCTCCTGGAGCTGCAAATACCAGGTCCTGCTAGATACCAGAAAACCAGAGAGATTCTGGTGTACACAGTAAGTGTTGTAATCAAAGAAGACCACAGTCCTAGTAAATTGCTGTTTTATGCCATACCAACTCTGCTGAGGGACTGAGAGGAAATCATTGTTTCAAGTACTGCGGTGGTACTATACCTGAGAGAACTGTGCTGCATACTGAAGCTTCCAGAGGGATGGACCCTCCATTTACCTTAGGTCAGAAGACCATAACATTTAAGTTAACCCCCAGGGAAAAAGACTGTGTTAATATGAGGGACTTTTTCTCATTTTGAGTACCCGTGTACTCTTTATAAGGATCCCTGGGGGAAGGACACTTGGAGATCAGGGTGGGCCAGTGTCCTTGCCACATGGTGGCACTATATGATGAGAACTACTCCATATAGAGTTGATAAAGAGTTTGAGTTCCTAACAGAAGACAGCGCTGTGTGTTGTTTTCCACCTGTAGCTGATAAGCTGTTCAGGGCTAGTCATTGTGTTCCTGTATGTCAGTCAGTCCGTCTATGTAGAATTTTATTTTCGTTTTTTAAGCAGAGTTACTGCTTCATTTTATTTTTTCACTTTAATAAACTGGTTTGCTGCACTAAACACTATTATCGATTAATTATTTCAGGATATCACAGTCCTACATGACGATCCTTGTCACAATACATATAATAATATAAAAATATCACTTAATTAATAAAGTTAATTGCCCCAGAGATACACTCATGAAGTTCAGAATGTGATATTTAGGAGATAATATAACCCCCATAATTATTGAATAGGGGAAATATAGTATCATAAATTTATCACACATTTGAGAATAAATGTAATAAAATTTAACACTGATTAAATATATAATTGGGAAATAAATTCCATACATTTTATTTAGGTTTTCTAGGGAGTATACACTTAGTGGACATATCATATATAATTTTTTAGAGGATATTATATGAAGAGATATTTTGAAGAGAATAAGCAGAGTACTAAGTAGGATACATATAGTGAGAGAGCTAGTAAAACAGATTGAGTGACTCTAAATTGGTATTCATCCTTATAGCACTGGGATTAGATCAAGAACTTAGTGCTCAGAAATAAAGTTAGAATACATAATTATGACACAAGTATCCTGTAAGAAACGCTTGATGAAGTAATTGAGGTTTGATTGGTGGAATGGAATGGAAAATAGTACTCACAGGGACTGTATATGTTGCGGTGGTCCAAATCTTTTGGAGACAATGCTTACTCCAGATTTCTAAAATAATTGGTAAGGATGTTCCATTTTCTCTTCAATTCTCTTTAATTTGCAATCCTTCAGTTGAATAGTGAAGAAAATTTCCCTCAAAACAAATATTTAATTGTTCATATTTTGTTTGTAACGAAATGGATTCTAGTAAATCATTAGAAAAATAAACAAATCCATTTATGGGAAGAAGTAAAATGTATGGTAGAAAGAAACAGATCTTGAGAAAGATATGATATTACCATATTCCACGAAAAATCGATCACATATTATAATTGTCAAACTATGAGACGTTGTCACGCTTTGCGTGTTGTTTACGACTTAGGTGATGAGCGCCAAAGGAGCTCAATGCCTTCGAGCCTCGCGTAGCAAGACTAGCCATTAACTCAGAGCCTTGCGTAGTGAGACGAGCCGTTAAGGCACACAAATTTGCAGCACTTGGGCGATGAGCACCAAAGGCACTCATTGCCTGCGAGCCTGGCAAAGCGAAGCGAGCAGTGAAGGCAATGAAACACGCAGAACTTAGCCAGAAAGGAGTGCCAAAGGAAAAATACGAAGTTAACAGCACAAAGCAAATACCACGAAAAAAAAAAAAATACAAAAAAAAAAAAATACAACAAAAACATCACACACAGCACGGGGGAACAGCGAGGACGTCTGGGAGTGAGGTGGAAAGTTGATTTTGACAAGTTTTGCCACTCAAATTGGATAAGTGAGAAAAAAAATGGCGGACAAATAAAATGAAAATGAGGCTACATGACCCTGGACCATGCAAAACACCACCAACCGCGTACCATTTTCCTCCAGGAAAGTGTTTTCTTCTACACAAGTTTTAGTTTTTGTATCAGATGCTGATAACATAGAAAAGTCTGACCCATTTATTAAATCACAAAAAACTGATGTAATGGTTGGTATGGGTTGGTAGGTCTATGATGAACACTTCAGGTAGTGTATAGCAGGTATTGAGCACATGCATTGGAATGACAGGAATGTTTGTAGTTGGATGAGGAGCGTCACTCGCTTTAGACCAGTTAGTTCCTTTTGTGCCTCAAGTTAGTCAGGGTCATTCGAAACGGGGGATTCTGCTATTTGTACAATGAGAGCATCTATAAATGGGGGTCTTCTTGTCAATTTAAACAGGAGTGCTCAGAATGTGGGGGCCAGCACCCCATGTTCCATTGCTTTAAGAAAGGTAGTTAAGGTGACTTTGCTATAAAGAGCAGTGATGCCAATTTGATTATAAAAGATGTAACCGTGGCTAAAAATGTATGGTAAGAGGAAAGGTTTTTGTTTTCTTATTTTTCTAAAAAGGCCATAAATGGTTTTAGTTCAGATTTGTTCATTTATTTCAGGCATTGTTAAGTTAATAATTAATAATTGTTCGGGAAATTTGATGTCCGTTAGACATAATCCTCACAGAGTGTTTTTAAAAACTGTCAATGAAGTAGCTTAAGGTAGGATGACTGGTCCCTTTAATGAGCCACCATTTTCTAATTTAAGAATTTCACCTTTGGGTGTGGTACCTAAAAAAGAACCTGGTAAGTTTAGATTAATTCATAATTTCTCCTAGATGTTCATTGGTCAATGATGGTATTGGTAAGAGTTTATCATCTGCACATGATATATCATTTGATCAAGCCATTGAGTTAGTTAGACTAAGTTTGGCATAGAATCGGCTTATAGATTACTACCAGTACAGCAACTTGTCATCATTTGTAATTTTCTAGGTAACTACTATGTAGATCTTTGTCTTCCCATGAGGTGCTCCATTTCTTGTGCTTATTCTGAAGCCTTTAGCTCTTTCTTTCAATTGGTTGTAGAATGTAAATCTGGTTATCATTCCATGGTGCATTATTTGGATAATTTTTTGATATTTGGTGGTTTGGTGGTAATGATTGTTGATTGCTTTAGATAGGTAATAAATTAGTTTTTAGCACATTTTAATGGGGAAGGCAGTTCAGTAATAACCCACTGGATCTTTATACAGATGAAGCAGGTAGTTATAGTTTTAGTGCTTATTTTAATGGTCAGTGGTGTGTTGAAAAATAGGCGGCACCTTTGGTTAGCTCGGGTCTTGTTAAAAATGTAGCTTTGTTAGAAATGTTCCCCATTGTTGTTGCTCTTTTCAACGGGGTATCAGTTACTGGATCAGCATGTAATATTGCACTTAGTTTTTGTGATAAAAAAATTAACTGCCTCTTCTGTGCCAGTGGTTAAATTACTGAGACAGCTGGTTTTGCAATGCTTGAGGAAGAATATTTTGTGTAGGGCAAAATATGTACCAGGTTGTAAGAATGTGATTGCTGATGCTATATCTCTTTTTCAGTGGCAACATTTTTGGGAACTTGCCCCAACGGAGATTCAATTGGCCCTTATGATCCAATCACAGTATAACATAGTGTGACACAGGCCTTTTAGCCAATAGAAAGCAGTCTAGTGGCAGATGATTGACAGAGGGAGATTATACATTTGCTTTCCACCCGCCCATGCATTGACTGTATCTTATTTTCTGACAAAGTAGCGTGTAGGTCCCGGAGTTGGTGGTTGGTTCTAAATAGAGAGAGAGTAGGAGTATTTTGAGAGAAGTAATTTGTGGTTTTGTTCATTTCTATTATTTTCTTTATGATTTTACACTTAATCCTTGATTACACATATTTACAGATTACACATAAATGCAATACATATAATTTAAAGAACACACATAGACACATAGAGCTTGGTTAGGAGTGGCAGAGGAGAGGAGGTGGCAGAGGAGGAGGAGCAGCAGGAGGAGAAGCTGGTGGAAGTGGAGGAGAGTTTAGAGGAGGTGGTGGGTGGCGGCAGGGTGGGCCTATCACCAGGCACACATAGAAGAGGGGAAGAGAGGGAGGGGCCTAATCCCATGGGGGTGGTAGTTAAGGGGAGTAACAGGCCTCAGGGACAGGTCAGAGAGGTAAGGATCCCCATCCACAGCTGGTAGGGCAAGAGGCTAAGGGCAAGCACAGGGCCACAATTACACACAATGGGAGAATGTGGTCCTCCTTGGTGCCATCCATGGGCGCCCCATGAACCTTGTAGGGGGGAGGGAAGTCAGACCAGGGCCTAGGGCTCAGGCATGGAAGGTGGTAGCGGCTGAGGTTACAGCAGTGGACACAGCACCAAGGGATGTGTGGTCCATCAAGCACTGTTTTGATGAAAACAGGGCCAAGGTGAGGAGAAGGATGGCCAAGGAGGAGAAGAATGTGACTGTGAGCTATAATGAGTGGAAGAGGGTTGCCAAGGACCTTCTGAGCCAGGTGCCCACTGATGGAGCTTCACGCCTGATGGGCCAGCAGGACCCAGCCTACATGTCAGGTGAATATCACATACACCAACATGCCACCACATGTACATCACACACACTACACATATACATGATGGTCAACAAGAACACTGACATGTCAGCTGCATGGATTTAACAAGAGATAGATGGATGCATCATTAAATACATGAAGCTGACAAATCACTGTCATTCCTTGGCCCAAAAACAGTAATAAACCAATAGAGAGTCCATGTATTGGTGTGCCCACTGCAGCCTATGCAGTTACAAACCACAGCCGCAATCAAGATAACGTTAGAAGCCAGGAACAATCAAAACCAAGAACCAAAGATATTTAGGAATGCACACAAAACAATGTATTATTCATCATTCTAATAACATATAACTTTCTTTTCTCTCTTTCAGTAACAAGGAGGTCTGGGTCCAGTAGCTAGCCAGAGGTTGAGGGCGTTGGCTCCATCGGAGCAGGAAGTGGAGGAGCAAGCCCCCACCCAGCAGGAAATGGCATAGGGGTAGGAGGAGAGAAGCAGAGCTATCTCCTTCTCCCACTCTCCTCCTCCCCTGGTCTGTAGGAGAAGGATGTAATATGGCTAGTGGAGTCACCATCAGGACCACAAAGCCAGGATTTGACCCAACTATGCCCCTCCTCAAGGGACTGAGCCTATTGCCAGGGCCCTCCCACTGGAGGGACCATTCCAGCCAGCCACCACGTCCCCCCTCACAGCTGTCCGCTGCAATCGCTGACACAACCACCGGACCCACCAACACCACCGCCCATAATGCAGCAGGCTCCAGACGGGCCACAGACTCTCTCCACTCAGACACCACCAGCGCCTCAACAGGCCACCCCCTACGGGTCTCCATCCCCAATATCAGGCCAGGCTGCAAAGGCAGAGATGCCCACATTCGTCAGCAGTTGGAGTGTCTTTGGGGGATCAAGGTCTAGCATCTCCAACAATCATGCGGAGGTCATGCGCAGCCTGACCAGGCACAATAGGGAGAAGAGGAGGCACCACCTGATGACTGAAACCTACCTGGCCAGGCTGCCCAAGATAGGGGAGGACAAGAGCGAATTTCAGGGGGTCACCGCAGAAGCCATGTGATGCGCTCTGGTGCCCATCCCCACCTCCTCCACCCCAGATGCATCCCCTGGCCACTAGCAGCCTGGCCCCTCCTCACCTCCAACCATGCCTCCACTACTGCTGGTGCCACTGCCACCTGGGGGGTTAACTTCCCCTGCCCTGACACCACCACCACCAGGGAGATGGTGGCTGGTCACAGGGGATGTTGAAGACCTAGGGGCTGCCCAGATGTTTGTGCTTTCTCAACAGCACCCCTCAGTGACATACTAATCTATCCTGGCTACAGAGATCTTGGCCTTTGTGATGGTGATATTTTGTATGCAGATGGCTACCTCCCATCACATGGTCCATGATCCCCTTCTCTGTGGACAGGAAGGATTCTGTTGAACATGTTACCAATTGATGATCACTGAGGAATGCTTTTGAGAAGAGACGCTGCAGTCCCTATCTTTTTTTTTTTGTGTGTTTTTTTATTTTTTTGTTTTAGGTACTATTCAGGTCCATGAAGACATCTTATGCAATTGCAAGCATTGTAAAAGGTTTTCACAGTGCCTCTCAGGTAGACATTCCTTCAATGACAGCCCCACCCTTAACATGTAACTCCCACAATCTCAAACCTATCATAGAGAAATATATATAAGACATGATTGTTGTTAGCTTAAATGTAGACTAATACCGCTATGGCGGAGGACTTGCAGAGTCTCACAATGGCATGTTAATGTCAGCCAGCATTAATATATGCACTACTGAAGCATGGGATCCTGACATCAATATCAGTCTGAGAACAGATCCTTGGGCCTGGTGTAAGTAACATTGAATCTGGCTGCTGACCTTTGTGTCCTCTCCGTATTAATGGGTATATTCCCCCTATTGCTGATTATCCAGAGACTTAGCTAATAGTTAGTAATGCTTCCAAATGGGAATCAGGTGAGTTGGTATATTGTTACAGTTACAGTATTTAGCACTGTACGGTTCATACATGTTGATTATATATTTTTCCCTCCTCCACCATTTTTTAGTTGACCACTTTTTTCAGATTTTTGTTTTGCCACCACACTGTATGTGTGAAACTGGATTGGATTACACAATCCAGAGGTTGAATTATCTGTTTCATTGAGCACATCTAGACATGTTGTAAGTGCTATGCACATTAATGGTTTCTTCAATTAAATGGAGGGATTTCTGATAATCCTTTTTTTCATCAGATTCTGGTTACAGTGGTGTTGTGACCACATGTGACCCTGGTAGGTGCTAAGCATCATGCTTATTCTAGCCTATGACATTACCCCCATTACACAAACCTCTTGCTCTCCCGGGATCCACCCACACCACACCCATGATATTAATGCACAGTCTTGTCAATTTCTGATTGTGCTCTGTATATGAAATAAAGCTTTGTTATACCATTTTCACATTTGTGTCACATTCGTATATATGTAAACACATGAACCCTAGTTACTATGCAATAGATCAATACATATAATAAAAATAATACTGGTAATAGCATTAGAAATCATATAATAATAAATATCATATATAATAATAATAATAATAATAATAATAATAATAATAAAGGGTTAATACACCTGCAAAGTACAATTTGTGATACTGTTGAGTATCAACATTCTCCTGAGGGCCTGATAACAATATGACAGGGGATACTGGAGTGGGTTGCCAGTTCCTTCTCTGGTGGACTGTGATTTGTCTGACCTCTCTGCTATGACCTGCCTAACTAGAGTGACCCTACATGGTATAGCTCACAGCTTCATTGAAGTACATAAGCCCCTTCACCACCACCACTTAGCAATTCTGAAGGGGACCAGGGAAACATACACCCCACTAATCTACTCTAACCCATAAGGAAACACATGGAGGCTATGCAGAGGCACGTGGATCAACAGCCAACACACCTCCATCAGGTTCAATCTCCACCTTGCCCATCCTGGAAAGTACCACGCCATTGCTGGGGGTCATGTGCCAAGATGTATACCATTCCAATTTGGTGACCTCCCATGTTTTGCTATTCATCAATTTTCATTAGTGTGGTGTATGTTCCCCTGGTCCCCTTGTGGATTGCTAAGTGGTGGTGGTGAAGGGGCTTGGGTACCTGAATGAAGCTGTGAGCTATACCATGTAGGGCCACTCTTGGTGGGCAGCTCATAGCAGAGAGGTCAGGCAAATCACAGTCCACTAGAAAAGGAAGTGGCAACCCACTCCAGTATCTTTGGCATGCAAACCTTGTGGAACAACACAGGCAGAGACCTAGCTACATGTGCTGCAGTCCATAGGGTTACAGAGAGTCGGACACAACTGAATGACTAAACAACATATAATAAAAGGTTCCCCTAGTACTTGATATATGTGATGTGGTGATGTAATTTGGCCACTATTTGTTTTCCCAATGTAGATGTGATGAGCTAGATGTATATGCAATTATATATTAAAAGAGACTTGCACAATCTTACTCCATCAGAAAGAACTGCCATAAAGTTTTAAAAAAACAATCCCAACATCACCATCAAACCGGCAGAAAAAGGAGGTGCAGTTGTTATCATGAATACTCAGGACTACATAAATAAAGCCAACAGTCAACTGTCAGACAATACTTACTACAATAAATTGAACCAGGACCCTACAGAAGAATATACTCTTCAACTTAAGAAACTCCTCAAAACATTCCCTAAAAATATACATCAGGAATTAGAACTCATTCCTGCCAATCCTACAACTGGGACTGTCTACCTACTGACAAAAATCCCCAAACTAGGCAACCCAGAGAGACCAATTGTTAAAGGTAAGGTACACACTGACTGAACAGATATCTGGATTTGTTGAAAACATCCTTGAACCATTAGTTAGTAACACCAGTAGCTATATACAAGACACCACTGACTTTCTCAACAAACTCAGCCAGATTAAAAAACTACCTGCTAACACACTACTTGTTACCATGGATATAGAGTCTCTTTACAGTAATATCCCACACAAAGATGGCACTGAGGCATGCTTTAGGTTTCTTTCAACATCAAGAAAAACAATAAATATGGCCCTGATATTATTGTTAAAATAATAGAATATAGCATTACCCACAACTATTTTACTTTTAACCAAGATACCTACCTACAGATGATTGGGACTGCCATGGGTACCAAAATGGCGCCACAATACACAAATCTATTTATGGCCAATCTAGAAGAAACATTCTTATCTGTATCCATTTACAAACCATACAAATACTACCGTTACATAGATGATCTGTTCATCATCTGGACAGAAAGCAAACTCAGAGACTTTCATAATTCATTCAATACCTTCCATTCATCTATAAAACTTAAAATGGATTTCTCCACAGAACAGGTAAACTTTCTAGACATTACTATATCAATCACCTCCACTCTATCTATATATTAGAAACCTACAGACAGATGTAATTACCTACACAGCTCCAGTTTCCATCCCTCCCACACCAAACAAGCCATCATCCATAATCAAGCTATTAGATACCATTGGATTTGCTCAAACACTGGAGACCGTGATAAATAATTTAAAAACACTGTCTGAATCTTTAAAACAAAAGGGATACAAACCCTGTAATATTACCCAAAAAATAACCACTGCCATCAAAATACCCCGAGAACACCTATTAAACTACAAAACAAAAGAGACTTCTTCACGTATACTTCTAGTGACCACATACCATCCAATTTTAGAGAAAATTCGGAAAATAATCAAAGATTTACAACCATTACTAATTGAAGATACTGAATTAAAATATATATTACCAAAACCTCCCATCCTTGCATTTAAACAACCACCAAACCTGAAACAAAAACTTGTCAGCAGAAAATTGACCAATGAACAACTGAATACAAAAAATGGAACTAAACCTTGTAACAAACGTGCCTGTAAATTATGCCAACACATTTGTAATAATGATACAGCCACACATAACAACAAAACCTATAACATCAAAGGATCATATTTATGTACATCATCAAAAGTTCTTTATATGATACAATGTACTTTATGTGACACAGGCTGTTACATTGGAGAAACCGGCCAAAAAATGCATTTAAGGATGAATTTACACAGGCATTCAATAAGAAAACATAATGAAGACAGTTATTGTAGCCCAGTGGGACACCATTTTAGACAGAAAGATCACTCCATCCAAAACTTAAAAGTCAAAATACTCAGAGGAAAATTTAAAAGCATCGAATAGAGAAAAGCATTTGAAATAAAGATGATCACATTCTTCAACTCTAAAAACACAGGACTTAATATAGACTTGGGCTTTCTAACACATTATCAGAATTTCATGTGATTTTTTTTTTCTTCTTATACTGTAACAGACTTAGCTCTCTCAGGAAAGATATCAATGTGGACTACAGTGCTCTGCTTTTTCATGTATATATTGGTGTATATGTGTATATATGTTTCCTTTGCTATGTTGTGTTTATTCCCCATATATGTATTTACCTGATGATGTCAGATGCTGTTTCCACTCTATCTGCATCTGCTGTTATTATTCAAACTGAGGGTTCCATCTCATGTTAGTATTGCTTGAGACTTGATAAAGGGAGGTTAAGCCTCTCGAAAGCTCGTCATTATAAATAAGACGTTTGTCCAACACAAAGGTATCAAATTATATTGCAATACTCATTATTAATCTATGTATATACATATGGATTAATAATTACTAAATTACTATATATATATATATATATATATATATATATATATATATATATATATATATATTCCAGGGTACACCTTAGAGCCTCTGTGAGTGAGAAAGGCATCCGTTTCTTGTTTTGGGTTGATATTTATGCAGGTAGTGTTGCTTTAATTGCTTTATGCATGTTCCAGCATGGCTTTTCATATAGGCATATGCATAACCATTCCAACGTATGATTATTCTAAATGCATCTTTGAATTTGGGGATTATTGTGCAAGTAATTATAATGCCTTTCAATGCTTTACCCATCTTTTAAAGTCCACTGCTGTGTTTATATTGTCTTTTACAGTGTTAAAAACTTGTCTGTAAACCCTTTGCAGGTCCTATTTGGAGGTCGTAATACTTTTGCCTCCATTTGTGTGATACAGGTTTGAACGCCAGTGCGTCTTTGGGTATTTGTAGCAATTTAATTGCGAATGTTGGTTACATAACAGGTGTTAAACTTATTTTTAAATTTCCAGCCTCTCTGTCAGTTGTGACAGAGCTGTGACAATGGTGATAATCCCAACCACCCTTCCTCTGTGTTTGGTAGCAAAAAAAAACAAAAACGTGTTTGTTTATATATAAATTGGGTGCTAGCACGGTATATGTTTATTCTGTAAAAGGTATTGTACAGTATGTTGATGATCAGACCTCTTGTGGCAGATGGTTTTGGCAAGCACTGCTCAAATTGGAAATGAAAAAAAAAAATGTTTAATAAATCTGTGGCCTTTTTCTTTATAAAAAAATACTGTGTAGTGTCATTATTTATGGGTTCATTTGGGAATGAACCTTAGTCAACTTACCCAGGTCAAGGAACTATCTTCCCAGTATAGAAATAAAAGGAGGCACACACACTTTGTGCATAATTGATAAAAAAAACCTTTTTACTAAATAAGCAACATAAATACACTCTCCCTGCAAATTATAACATACATACAAGTTCACTGCAACCTATATTTAATATATTTACACGTACCCAATAATTTGCATATACATTATACTTTATTCAAATACTACTTGCCAATCACATATAATAGTTGTGAAACTACGAATCGTTGAAGCGAGGGACGCAGTTTGGTGCGCATTTGTGGAGGTGAACGCTCTACTGTGCCTCACACGTGGTTACAAACACCCACACAAGCTGCACTTTACCAAAATAGATCTAACACGCAATCACTAAATTCGGACTTCTACAAAAAAATAGGAACTGCGGGACTTAAAACGCAAAATGTACGGACTTAGCATAAAAAAATACGAGATGCGGGAACATTAAACATTACAACCTCGCAAAAATACAACCTTAACTGCCGAACCGTGCGCACCTGAAAACATTACAAACACAATAAATACTATCTCTATGTGTAACATACGTATCTCTTTTTTTTATTGCTACTGTGTAATAAATATGGCATAATTTCTGAAACCAATAAAAGTTTATTACTTGTTATTAGTGATGTCCCGAACAGTTCGCCGGAGAACTATTCGCGGCAATTTTCGCATGTTTGCATCCGCCGCGAACGGCGAACACATGCGCTTTTCGGTTTGCCCCCTATACTTTATCATTGAGGAAACTTTGAACATCATTTATTTTATTTTATAAATTTTTTGTGTGTAATCTATGCCTGCCTGCCAGCGTATGTGTGTGACAGGCTATCACCTAACAGCTTATATTGTGCTTATTTTTACTACTCATACCTGGTGGTGTAACATACATTGAAAACAACCATATTTTTCCTGTAATCTAATTTCAGTTGCCTGCCTGTGTCAGGCTCACAGCTTATATTGTGCTCAGTGACATAAAACAACACTTTTTTGACTGTAATAGATTGAATAGCAATTGACTGCCTACAGGCGTGTGTGTGAAGCCTATTGCATCTACTCTGCCAACTTTTGCCAGTGCACAGTGACACTCATATCTGGTGGCACCTTAGATTGCACGCACAGTGCCCCAAATTTGAAGTGGGAGGACCGACCAAGCATCTTTTTCCATCTCCCGCTTCCAAAAATCCATGCCATATACACGTCCCCTGATAGTAACAGGGATTAAACCGATAGGAATAGTACTACTTAACAGTACACACCTTATAATAACGCAGACAGAGGCAACGTGTATAATCTTCCATGCTGTGCAGTGGAAGCCCCCAGACTCTGACCTGTGTATAATCTGCTATGCTGGGCAGTGGAAGCCCCCAGACTCTGAGAGTCTGAAGAAGAGGATTCAGAGGAGGAAGGTGGCTTTGAGGACGTGGAAGACCAAACACAGCAGGCGTCCCAGGGGGCTTGTTGTCACCTTTCGGGGACCCTTGGTGATTGGGTGGAGGAAGAGACCTTCAATGACATCAGTGAGGACAAGGAACGGGACATGGCTAGCTTGTTATCCAACCTTGTGCAAATGGGGAGTTTGCGGTTGATCGATACAACATCATACCTAATGTTTTAAAGCAGGTTATTCCAAACAATTTAGGAATGTTAGGTGATTTAGACCCTTTATGGCTTAAAACCAGACTCTGCATCAACTGTGTAATTTTCCGTGGGAGTTTTGCCATGGATCCCGCTCCGGCATGCCACAGTCCAGGTGTTAGTCCCCTTGAAATAACTTTCCCATCACTATTGTGACCAGAAAGAGTCCCTGTGGGTTTTGAAATTCGCCTGCCCATTGAAGTCTATGGCGGTTCGCCGGGTTCGCCCGTTCGCGAACATTTGATGGAAGTTCGGGTCCGCTGTTCGCAAAACGAAAATTTGATGTTCGCGACATCACTACTTGTTATTAAATCCAATTTGTATTTTATTGTATCACAACCAATAATGAACAATATCTTCATCATTTTTTTTTAGCATTATACATGTACAGTAGATCATTACATTGTACAACCAATATTATTACATCATGTTACAATTTCAATAAATCATTAAAGCAATTTAACTTTTATATTTTTTATATTGTATTTTTGTATATTGTTTTCTCTAAACAAATAATGAACAATCTCTTTTAAAACTGCAAACATTTAATTATTTTTAATATACATGAATGTCCTGACAATGTAACACAATATTACTATTTCCTTTTTTTAATTACATCTAATTTCTATACTTTTATCTGTCAACAAATCATGAACAATAACTTCACATTAAAATGCAAACATTTATTTTGTTTACTATACATGAATCTAATAACAATATCCAACGACTGTTTTATATCCTGTTCCATTTTTTTAATACAATTCGACTAAACATTTATCTGCTAAACCAATAAGTTATAATTTACACATTTCTAAATGTCCTGAAATTACAAATCTGTTAGTCACACATGTAAAATTAATATATTTTCACTAATGTTGTCCATTTCATCTATCATTTATATATACCTTACATTTTAACCCTTTTTTTCTTTAAACTTATAAAACCTCACAATATACAAAATTAGAGTAAAAAAAGAATAAATACTCTACCATCAACTAATAGCTTACCCTGACGTTCTGTTTTTTTTTTATAAAACTTTAATTTCTGATAGATTTGTGCATCTTGAAAATGCCACATAGAGTTGTCCATGGGCAAATACTAGTTCATCTAAAAACAGACCAACAGACTTAAAAGTTTGCCCTTGAGATTTATTGATGGTCATGGCAAATGCCATTATGATTGGAAATTGTCTCCTTGTAAGTACAAAGGGCTAACTACTCTTGGAGCCAAATCTATTCTGGGAATGAAAACACCTTTATGGGTATCATTCACAATTTCAGGATGTATGAAATGCTCTCTTAAATCCTGAACAATTACTCTTGTCCCATTATAAAGTCCTTTTTTGGGGTTCATATTTCATAGTAACATGACAATTGCCCCTTATATTCAGCTACAAATTATGTCATGGCATTCCAGATGGTGTTAATGAATTTATAAATTCAGTTGTAAAGTTTGTCTCACTCTGTTTCTCATCAGCAAGTACAGAATCTACATTGTAATATTTTTTTGTTGTTCCATCTATTAATTCTAATATGTCATTATTCAGAGAGAGTGCCTCTTTATTTTTTGATGTTAATATTACTTTGATTGCAAGCTCTGAGTAATTTTTGTTAATTATGCCATGCTGGAATATTGCTGATATTATTGGAAATTTGCAAATCATTTCAGTTGGTATTTCCACAGTATCCTCAGGTAAATTACTTATTGCCTCTGTTTTGCCTTCACCAATTTAAATGAGCCAATCATTGAATTAATTTTGGCCTGCTGATCTCATATTTTCTCTAATTTAAGATGTGTAAATCTTTTCCATAGTGGACTTGCCTTTATACATGTTTCCACAATGTCTGTCCAGTTTCCATGGACAACAATAGGTAATGTTTGCCTAAAATCTCCACCTAACAACATCACCTTTCCCCCAAAAGGCAAACCATTAGCCATGACTTCATGTAACAAATGATCAATACATTTCAGAGCATGTCATGATATCATTGTTGCCTCATCTATAATAATTATTTTCATTTTTTGAGATTTTTAGCTTGTAAAGATGTCCTTCTAATATCCGACACTGATGTTTCCAAAATGGGAACTGACAGTTTAAATCCACTATGTGCTGTTCTACCAGCTTCTAACAAAAGTGCAGCAATTCCACTTGTTGCAAAGGGAAGTACCATTTCACCTTGACCTCAAATTAAATTAATTAATTAATTATATACATACGTTTTGCTCGAATCACTGGGTCCATCTAGATAGAAATAATGCTTGCTTTTTGTATGGATTTAAATGCTTTCAATTGCAATGTATTTCAAGTGACTATTTTTTTTTTCAGCTTTTTGTTTTTCCACCTCATCGTCATAATCTTTAAAGTTTATGTCATCTATATTTCCTGGATCTGGCAGATTAAAAGTTGCACAACTTAATCCATGACAAAGAAAGACCTTTTGAATTTCCATTGATGCATTTAATTCTGCAATGGACTCAGTGTAACGTTTCAAAAAGTCTTCACACATATTTAAATGTGTCCCACAAAGCTAATGCATTTGATACATTACAATATATGCAAATAAATGCAAACTGTTCTCTCATCTGCCGTAGCATTTGACATATTGCTGCTTCTTCTAGACATCTCTCCCATTCTGTATCATCAGCCAGGAAGTTTCTTTGTCGAGCAGCTAATTGAAATGTATCATAAACTATGTCATTAACAGTTCTCAAGTGTTCAAAACCTTTTGCACCAGGAACATTTAAAAGGAATAAACATAAGCAGAAGCATTTAATGTCTTTTGGACTTACAGTATAAATTATTAGAATAATTTTATCACAACTCCTTTTTAGTTTTCGCCATAGCCCATTAACGAAAACATAGTGATATGGAATCTCAATGTATGAGAATTCCCTAGCGTCACTGTTATTACAATTAAATGTAAACCAAGCAGTATGTGTTGTTTCTCGATGTTCATTTTGCTCCAGTGCATTTGTTTCATTGCCAGCATTAAAATAAACTAATTGTCTTTGTGGCAAATGTACAGCTAATCGATATATTGCTGTTTTTTTCAACTTTTCACCACCACAGATGCTGCATCATATCCTTTTGTACACATATTACATTGATTTTATAGAAGTGTAAGCTTCAGCATTTATGTGTGCATTGTACTTTATCAGCAAATATGGATTATAAGGGACAACATATCTGTTATCTAGATATTCCCACAAATATTTGCAGTTTCTCCTTCTCTTCTATGATACAACGGATAACCATCACAATTTGCAAAAGTTTTCACTCTAAAATTATTTTGAGAAATCTTTTGTGCATTTATTATTTTCCATACATGGTGATTGTGGATTTATATCTCCACATGGTCCATGAATCATGCGATGTGTTACAATTTCATATAGTCTTGCATGTTTTTGTGGATCTGGTAGTTTAGCAATAATAACTGAATCCACTCGATCTGTAGTATTCAATTTATCCTTTTCTTTAAGGATGAAAAGAAGATGTGCATGTGGAAGGCCTCTTTTTTTTTTTTATTCTATAGAATATACATAAGCCACACACTTCCCCAAAAAATTACTGATAGTTATGTCATGTATCTAGCCACTAAATCTGGTCTATCAGAAGCAGTTTGTCCAGTTTTCTAATAATCAACTATATCTGGCCCTTGTGGTTTACATGTAAATATAATAAATACATCTGGTTTCGCAAATTTAGTTATAATAGCCATATCATCATTGTACTTTTCTCTCATATGGCGAGGAGATCATTGGAAAGAAGATGGCAAAATAATTGCTCGGCCAGCTGGAAGATCTCTGTTTGTAGCCACTTCTGCTACATAATCTATAAGGCCACAATACTATTCAACACATACAGCCTTATTAAATTGCGATTCGGCAAATTGAAAAAGGCTCTATTTAACCACATAGCATATTTTTGTTACAGAAGTTTTTAGTTAGTGAACTTCTATCCAAAAGCAAGGCCTTTACTAACTAAAAACTTCTGTAAAAAAATATGCTATGTGCTTAAATAGAGCCCTTTTAAATTTGCCGAATCGCAATTTAATAAGGCTGATAGTTTCTTTTGTTGATATTTTAAGAAATGTAGATTATTTGCTTCTACCTGCAGATATGAATCAATGATCCATTGCTGTGTCAGTTTTCCACCAGATAAAATTGAATTAAATGCATCTCAAATTGCTGTTTGATCGACTTTAAATTCCAGCATGGAAATAGTATTTCTCACACATACTTTACTATTTGGATAACTGTCAAGTATTCATTTTGTTTGCCATCCTGCTTCACCAATGGGATAAAAGATTTGATACGTCATTGTATCCAAATTAGTACTTAAGATATTAATATTAAGGAAAACTTGCTCTTCATTTCTGGGATATAATTTAATATACCTCTGAAATGGTGGTTGTCATGGCTGAAGCATGCCAAAAAAACAACTGTGCAATACCTTACAGAGTGATGCGCTTAGCCTTATAAGATAGGCTTATTGTGTAAAGGGAAAGGGGCCAACTGAGATGGGTTAACATTGGGGATGTTGTGATTTATGTGTTATTCCTTGTCATGCCTGTTTAAGGTTGCCTGGTTGCCACTGGGCCCATACTGTAGTACCCATGTTCATAGTTGGGGTGTATGAACATGATGGGAGTGATGGGATGTATGTCTGTGTTGTGCTTTGGGGGGACTAGCACTTAAAGGAAATATTGTATATGCCCAACATTTCATTCTAATGTACTTATTAACAAGATTAAGGAGATAATTGACCCCTAGGAGTCACATGACACCAGTATCACTCTCTATGTATCACAAGCCTCAGACTGGTGTCTCCACGCCTATTGTTTGTAATTGCCCCCTGTGACAACCTGTCTGTTTAATGTGGTATTATAAGAGCCTATTGCCCAAACCTCTCCCCACAAGTGTGCCTGGTTCGTTTTACCTATGTTCCACAGGAAGAACTTTCAGCCCTTAGGTTAGACTGAGAGACGTCTGTCGTCTTGTATACCATAAAAATCATTTTAAGTTGTGAAAAGAACTTACTCCAGCAATCAGGAATTCCAGCCTCAATAATGAAATCCACACTTTAATTATGTGAACCAGTTATAGCATAATTTATTGAAAAAACAGACATATTTATACCACTTATCGTGAAGCGAGGGACGCACTTCTGTCTGCAAATGCGGACCTTCGTAGGTGAAGGCTCCCACGTCGGCGGCAACGAGCCAAAGGCTCATTGCAGGCCGCAAATGCAGACCCTCGCAAAGCTACGGCGCCTCACAAGCGGTTACAAACACACACACAAGCGGCACTTTAACAAAATAGATCTAACACGCAATCACTAAATACGGACTTACACAAAATAATATGAACCGAGGGTCTTAGATCGCAAAAATTAACGGACTTAGCCTAAAAAAATACTAGACGCAGGACTTACCCACAGCAAGGAGGGGCACCCAAGATCTCTGCAAGTGAAGTTACAGCTCAATTTAAGTCCAAATTCCAGAGTTTACAGAAAAAATGGCCGCCAAAAAAAACAAAAACGAGGCTACAGGACTCTAAAACCGCAAAACACCACCAAGCACATACGGCTTTTCCAAAAAGCCATACGAGGTACAAAATACACTTTTAGCAAGGACGCTAAATCTTCCAACGCCCGCATACCACATAAACATTCGCCGCCATTTTACAACACTAACTTACACAATGAAGTACACAGCTACACTGTTGCAACGGTTTCTACTTGCGCACACTACACACTGCACACATTGCTGACACTTACACCTCAGCTTTACAACACTGCAAACCTCCATTTTATGCTGCAGGAACATCAAAACAGATTGTCAGCTCTTCAGGACAATGCTTCCTGCATATATTACTTCAAAATAGGTCAAGTATATTCATTTATTCATTTATTAATTATTTAATTAGCATACAAAACCACATATACACAAAAGAAAAAAACACTATTGCAATAAACACAAAAGCCATTCACTGCGTGCCTCACAACGAACGCCAATGCTGCTCATAGCACACAAAGCCTCGCAAAAAGCGCAAAAAGCAGATCAGCGCCGACCAAACAATAACAGCAAAAGTGCCTCTCAGAAAAAAAGACATCAAACAACAGCCTTGCAATAAGCACCGAAGGCATGAGGCTCGCAATGAGCGCCAAAGGATCTCAGACCACCAAAAAAATGAATGTCTGTGGCAAACAGCATTACCTGCCTTACAATTTTATTGACCCGTCATTTTTGACGGGCAAGTTGCTAGTCTCTTATAAGAACCATATTAACTCTTGGGATTGGCAACTGTCATCGTGGACCTGGCAATGAGCGCCAAAGGTGCTTATTGCCAGTCCTTTTCAAAGTCTTGAGAGCCTTGCGCTGAGAGCCAAAGGCCTCATTGCCAGTCCTTTTTAAAGTCTTACAGGCCACGCGATGAGCTCCAAAGGCCTATGGCCTTCAGTGCCCAGTCTTTTTCAAAGTCTTGCGAGCCTGGCGCTGAGCACCAAAGACCCTACAGCATTCAGGGCCTGGCAATGAGCGCCTTCTGGGGTCATTGCCAGCCTTTTTCAATCTTTTGTAGGCCTCATGATGTGCGCCTTCGACACTCAATGCGCATGCACAAGCCTGTAACTTTTAACATTGCGTGACCAACATTCGTAACTTACCACAACTATTATATGTGATTTACACACACATATGTCCTACACAACTGCTCTTCAGATTTAGAATAAAACAGATTAAAGAAACAATATGTGTTTACCTTAGTTCTGCCTGTGATACTGGAGCACTGAAAATACTGTTAATGGTAGATGAATGACATGAAACCCTGGAGAAAGGAAGCTGGAAACTGTATTGTATAATCATTCCTGTGGGCACAGTGTGAATGGGATCACAATCAGCAACATAACAGAACCACTGGAACCCACGTTATCAAGCCAGTTCCTACACCCCTGTAGGCAAGTCATCTTGCCTAAGGAGAAATGCACTACTGATTGAAACAAAGAGACAGATATTAACCAATAGGCCCATTAGTCATGATCATTTTGTCTGTTGAATGTTTATTTTAACTCATATGTTTAAAACATCATATTTAAACATTACAACATTTGTTTTGCTTAAAAAAAATATTATTTTTAAAGCAATACAAAATTTAACAGTAGAAAGTATGTGTTACGTTGATATTCTGTCCTGATAAATGTAAAAAAGTTGGGAGGGATTCTTGTCAAGTGGTTGTTAAGCCCATGAACTATATTTGCTTCACTGTTTGTGCATTTCCTGTATTTTTACATAGGTTTCCTCCCACTAACTATGGCCAAATTATTTCTATGTGTTATTTTGGATAATTTAACTTGAGTTTGGGCAAAATGTTTTAGAAAGCTCCCCCAGGCATTTAAATGTTTACAATTTAGATGCAGTTAAGCAGGACATCAGCTCTTGAAAAAGATCCCATGTCGGTTGAAACTTATTGGGCCTTGTTGAAAACACATAGCTAGTGTACCCGGAACCCTGACAGCCTTCCAAAACTAGATATTGCAGTGTACACCTCACCTACCCATTCTGGACTGGATTTGGGGGTATTCAAATATATAATACATACCATTTGGTATTTGTACTTGCATTTATGATAAAAACTTATGTGACAGGTTAAGTTAAAAGCAAGAAACATATGTATAATTGTATGTATTTCCTCAAATCATTACTTTCCCTGCCCATTTAATTTGAAAAAAGCCATACTGTTCATGGTCCTTTAACTTACAATAACCTTAGACATGCATAGTACTATCTAACTGGTATACATCAAATATAAATGATTTATAAAGCAAAGATATCCATTTATAATACCACGGTATGATAAAGCAAGTGCTAATGAAGTTAGATAATAGTAAAACAACAAGGGCATCAGACTGCATTGGCAAGTTCACTGTGTAAGCACCACCCTGCTCCTCTATGTGCACTGACATGCAGGAAATATCTACCTCTTCCTATCACACACTGCCTGACACTCCATCATATCCTGAAATTACCATATGGAGCTCACTGACTGGCCTCCTTCTGTCTCCTCTTATTTATACGTCCCCATGATGTTCAGCTAGGATTTAACCTTTCCATATTTGGTTAGTAAGTAAAATCAGTGAGTCTTGCCCTTACCTATCGAAAGAATTATACTTTGTATTGTGTGTTCAAAAAGTAAGTCATACATTTGATTATAGTTATGATGCTTTGTTATCCTCTATCACTTTGAATGTCCACTTATGTATGTTTTTTAAAAATGTCTTTTACGCTATTTCTCATGAAATAAAATAAAAATATTTGGTAGAAAATATAATTTTACATATTTGATAAAGTAAAAAAAAAGGAAATACCATAATGCATAGAGCAAAGTATGCTTGTATCAACATCATGCTACCTGTCACTTTAACCATCGCCATGAGGGAATTACATTGAAATCCTAATTATTAAATACATTCTAAATTAAATTATATTATTAGCAGTTTCTTGTGTGTGGACAATGACATTGAATAATGATAGAGCTCTGTTACATGGCTTCCATAGGATCCCCAGTAAGCTACAGGAGTTCTTACAAGATAATTTATATAGCTATTAAATTGCTTTTGCAGGATTTTCAGCTAAACACTTACTAATATATTGCCACTCTCTGAAGTTTGAAGTCAGAGCCTAGAAACACAGTAGCAACCCTAGTAGAGTTAAAGAATATTGGTAAATATAGCAACATTGTGTCTATATTGCTATGCGTTTAAAACTCAAACATATTAAAGGGCATACACAGGTGACTCGGTGGCAGGTGGCTAGGCATGGACTTCTAGGGCTCTGTATTAGTCAAGTGTGACTTAGCAGTAGTTGGGAATCAGTGTTTAATTTTGCAAGCAGGTATTTTTTATTGGCATTGTGATTTAGTTAATTGTTTTTTTAGTATTTCATGTTGTAGAGTGGTGCATGAATCATTAGGAAAGCCTTCTTTTGTCCATGCCTAATTTATATTTAGGGTTCCTATAAAACTCTCCTTTAGGCTATTATTTCTACTGCTTGGATCCTAATATGTATTGTAACTGTTCACTTAACAGGGTTATCTGCAGAGACTTGCGAGAACATGTGGGATGCTCTGTAACAATTAAGAAATCCATGTAATAGCACTTTAGGGGGGACATCGTTGAGGGGAAGGAGGTGAATCTCATCTGAACCCTGCTTTCTACATCTGATTCCTCTAAACCACGTACTATTACTCACAGGGATATATTGGTTACCATAAAGGCCAAGGATCCCTGTCCCAACTGTAAACTCGCTGTCACAGAATTTGTGCCGGCCTTCGGCTGTCTGTTCAGTTTACCCCCACAGATGCCAAGAACTCGACAATTACCTCCACCTAATTGTCGACTTAGCATACCGATATGGAGGGTATGCCTATTATGGTTATCACTGGTCCTTTGACACCAAGGCAGCAGCTGCATTTCATCAGTTTAACTACTATGTCCACTGGCCACTCCTTGACTACAACTTATTCATCTCATCCTGGCATCTCATCAACCTGTTCTCTGCAAATTATCATATCTCACACCCAATCACACTCACCAAATGATTAGCCTTCACAAGCCATTGTCAATGCAACCTTCACCTTCATGTCTCAACTATCAAAACATATCTCACTGGTATCCAATTCCACCTTTCCCAAGCCCACCTTATAACTGAATCATTTTTATCATCTCCACCAAACAAATTATTTCTGAAGTGACTATCCAGGCAAGGCCAAGAACCAAAAACTGCCAGTCTCCCCATCACGGAAGAGATATCTTCAAACAACTCATCACTCACCTCGCAAACAATCAATTTACCCCAGCACTTCCCTCACTATAAAATCAGTCACTACTCTGGCTTTGTACGGCTTCCTTTGTCCAAGAGAGTTCGCTATCTCTCCAACACAAATATGCTATCTTACCAAACTCGATATCTCATTTCCATCAGATACTTGCTTACTGAAAACACAATCTACTAAGACAAGCATCACTCCAATCACTATCACCTATTATCCCACAAACAATTTCACATGTCCCGTATCCACACTTCATACGCTATACCATTCATCCAAACACAAACAATCACATCACCCCTTACTTCCTATCTCAAGCCAGCCTTTATCGATAATGACGTTCAATTCAGGCCATTCATTCAGAATAGGAGCCGCATCCAAGAATCCATCAACAGTCCATATCATTAAAGCTATGGGGTGCAGGAGATCCAATTGTTACAGTAGGTACATATCCGATCCTAAAATATAAATTTGTCAAGCATTCTCTAACCTCAGTCAGTAAGTAAGTATTCACAGCATTTGGTCCCTTAGCAGACCAAGTCAGGATGTAGCATTTCAGCACTCTACAGTTACATGAAGAGAGGGTCCTGACCACAAATTACACGGTTAAGAACCTGGATTTAGAGGAGGTTCCTACACCTACCTTTACAAACGTCCTCCAGCACCCCACCCGGCCTCCCCTTTCTCTTCACCTTCACTCAAACCTAGGCCCCCTTAGCAAGCCAAGTTTAGGACGTAGCATTACGCCACACTACAGCTACAGTTTATATATATGCACAGTGCAGCTTTAGTGTAGCATAATTGATTTGTTAAACTTACAGCTGCTGGTGGAGCAACAGGGTGATAGGGAAATAGGGAAGCATGTGCGGCCATGCACCCATGAGTAGGCTAAGAAGCCTGTTTGTGACTAGGCATGACAGATGTGATTCCGACCCTGACTATCCCACTTAAGATAAAGGACCACTGCAGTCCAAGAACTACAAAAAAAAACTATATTTATAAAGGATATAATGCAGCAACTGTCGTGGTCAAGAGTGGCACAAGTGAAGAACACAATGAGTTATTTCATGATGAACTTCGAATTTTATGTAGATGCTTGATATGTCAGTGTGCCAGAAGCAATGTGGCGTCTTCTTAAATTTAAAATGCATGATCGATCACATGCTGTGTATCGATTAGCTGTACATTTGCCACAACAACAATTCGTTTATTTTCATACCGGCAATGAAGAAACTGTTTTCGCACAAAATGAACATCGCCAAACCACAATTAGGGCCTCATTCTAATGTTATTTGACCAACTGAATAGGGTACTATATAAGCACAGAACATATTTTTTTTACAGAAGTTTTTAGTTAGTGAAGTTCTTGCTTTTGGATAGAAGTTCACTAACTAAAAACTATAAAAAAATATGCTGTGTGCTTATATAGAGCCCTATTCAATTGGCCAAATTGCATTTGAATGAGGCCCTCACTGTTTGGTTTAATTTGAATAGCAAAGACATGGAGGCAAGGGAATACTTATACAATGAGATTCCATATCATTATGTTTTTATTAATGAATTATAAAAACCCAGAAAAAAGGGGGTAATACAATTATTACCAGAATTTATACGGTAAGTCCAAGAGACATTGAACGTATCTGCTTACGTTTACTCCTTTTACATGTTACAAGATACATTACAAAGAGCCGCCTAACATAGAAACATACTTGCTGATGATACAGAATGGGGAGATGTAAAATGTCATGGCAGATGAGAGACCAGTTTGCATTCATTTGCATATTCTGTCATATTTCGAATGCATTGGCTTTGTGGGAAAAATGTAAATAAAATATGTTTGAAGATTGTTTACAATGTTATAACTAGTCAATAGCAGAATTAAAAGCATTAATGGACATTCAACACATTTTTCTATGTCATGGCTTAAGTTGTGCTACTTTTAATCTGCCAGATACAGGATTTATGGATGACATAAACTTTGAGGAGTATGATGATGTGCAAAAACAAAAGGCTGAAGAACTGATAGCCACTTTAAATAATGATCAAATGCATGCTTTTAAGACATAAAAAAAAGCCATAGATTATGAACAGATGATAGACCATTATGTCTATGTAAATGGTCCTGGTGGATCTGAAAAAACTCTATAATTTGTTGATGAGTTCAATTAGAGGTAAAGGTGAAATTATATTTCTATTTGCAACAACTGGAATTACAGCACTATTATTAGAAGGTGGCACAACAGTGCATAGTGGATTTAAACTTTCAGTCCCAATTTCGGGAACATCTGTCTCAGATACTAAAATGAAATAATTTCAAGCAAATCATCTCAAAAAAAGTAAATTAATTATCATAGATGAGGCCACTATGATGTCATGCCATGCTCTGAAATATATTGATCATTTGTTTCATTAAATCATGGCTAATGATTTGCCTTTTGGAGGAAAGGTGATATTGTTAGGTGGCGATTTCAGACATACCTTACTTGTTGTTGTCCATGGAAATAGAACAGACATAGTGAAAACCTGTATAAACTCAAGTCCACTATGGAAAGAATTTACACACCTCAGATTAGAGAAAAACATGGGATCCGAAGGACAAAATGAATTCAATGATTGGCTAATTAAATTTGGGGAAGCAAAAACAGAGCTAATAGCTAATTTAGAAGATGACACTGTTGAAATACCAGCAGAAATTATTTGTAAAGATTCACTAAAATCTGCTATATTCCAAAATGGAATGAGCAATGAGGATTCAGACAACTTGCACAGAAAGTAATATTAAAATCCAAAAATAAAGCTCCATTGAATATAAATACCGACATCTTAAAATTAACAGATGCACCAGAAATAAATTATTACAGTGCTGATTCCCTACTGGTTGCTGACAAATAGAGTGAATCAAATTTTAACACAGAATTTCTAAATACATTAACTTCCTCTGGAATGTCACCACATATTTTGCAACTGAAAAAAGGGGCAATTGTCATGTTACTGAGAAAGATTAACCCAAACAAAAGGTCTTTGTAATGGAACAAGATTATTGGTTCAAGATTTAAGAGACCATTTCATACATGCAGAAATTATGAATGGTACTCATAAAGGTGAACGAGTTTTCATACCAAGAATAGATTTGGCTCCAAGTGACAGTAGCTTGCCCTTTGTACTACAAAGGAGACAGTTTCCCATTATCATGGCATTTGCAATGACCATTAATAAATCACAAGGTCAGACTTTTAAATCAGTTGGAATATTTTTAGAGGAACCAGTATTTGCACATGGTCAACTCCATGTAGCATTTTCAAGATGCACAAATCCATCACAAATAAAGGTTTTCCTCAAAATAGGGAATCTCAGGGAGACTTAGTACATGACGGTAGAGTATTTACTAAAAATAGTGTGTATTATGAGGTGTTGTAACTTTTCTACCCAAACACAGCAGTGGTTACATTTGGCTATTGGGCTCTTATTAGAGGAACCAGTATTTAACATCAACAACTCAATGTGCCAAATTCAAAAAGTACAAAGCGAACAAAGCAAAAAAAATGGCAAAAACCGCCCCAAAAAACAAAAAAAAGAAGAATCCATCCAAATTAATAAACATTTTGTAAAAAAAAAAACAGTACAGTGGTTATATCCCAGGCAATATTAGTCATCTGCTTGGCTCTATTTAGAGAAACCACTAATTAATTCAAATATTCAAACTAAAATAACAAGCAGGACTGCACAAAACTTAACAAACCACACAACCAAATAAAAAAAATGTGAATAAGCATCATAAAGATTTTAAACTGTTTTTGAAATGTTATAGTTGGTGATTTGCATATAGTATGTACTTTGGAAGTTGTAGATATGTATTTTGAGTTGATGTCTACTGTTGCTTTGGTTTTCATTGAACAAAATTATCAATTACATTTTGCAGTTTTAGGGGAGGGTCAATAGGGAGAATATTGTATTGCTTCTGTACTTTTACTGTATCATTACACAGACAGTATTGATCCAGGGATTCATCTGATCGCCAGTGTCTTGGATCAGGAAGGTTTTTTTTTTCTTTTGAGACGATTGGATATGTTTTAATAGTTTTTTTTCTGTTAACCTTCCTCTGGATTCAATATTGCTAATCACAGGAGATATGAAAAAATTAAACTTCACACTCTACAACATTAATTAATGTGTGTAATATATTGTTCATTAATAAAAATTGAGATGTGTGAAATAACATGTAATGTCTGACAAACTAAATATGTTAAAAAAAAAATAAAAAAAAACATTCTTACTATATTTATGTATAGGTTACAATAAAAATTGTGAAAATGTAAAAACAACATTGTTTTTTGTTACTAATATACAAGTTACATAGTACAACAATAAACACATTTAGTAAAAAAAATCATAAAGTCAGAGGTAAATAGCCTTGCATTGTGTGGACAACAGCATTACCAGGCTTACATTTTTATTGCTGCCATTTTTGAAGGACAAGTTGCTTGTTGGATAATAAAAAAGATGTGCAATTTTCCTGTTATACATTTTTTTGTTTAAACTGTATATATATATATATATATATATATATATATATATATATATATATATATATATAAATTAAGTTATATTATCATGTGTACAAAAGTACAATAATTAAGAGTTTTAAGGTCCATTCTACCCTTGCTGGCCCTTGTGACCCCAGCACGGACCTCTGCGGCTCAAATGGCCCCTCCTCACCCCAGGAAGTGGAGTGCACATTTACTTACACATCTACACATATATATATATATATATATATATATATATATATATATATATATATATACATCTACACCTATATATATATATATATATATATATATATGTGTAAACGTGTACGTATATATATATATATATGTATATACATATATATATATATATATATATATATATATATATACATCTACACCTATATATATATATACACATATACATATATATATATATATATGTAAATGTGTACATATATGTATATATACATCTACACCTATATATATATATATATATATATATATATATATATATATATGCATATATACATATATATATATATACACACATGTATATATACACACATACACACACACACATATATATATATATATATATATATATATATATATGTATAGTACACTTTTCATTTCATAAATATTATTGAAATGATAGCTCAAGGACTCCTGTTTATTATTATTGAAAGTGATAGCTAAAGGACTCCTGTGTGATGGGTAAAACTCACGATTGTGAAGTGTGTAACAAAAGAACAGCATTAACAAAAAAACAGTATGCATAATCTTGGAGAAAATCATATCATCTTTCAGTCCTATCCTCTTATAGTAGCTCAACAAGATGGTGCTGCCGATTTTCCAGTGCCATATCATACAGTCAAGGCTAAGTGTTAGGGTTAGTTCAAGGGTTAGGCTAACATTATAAGCTTAGAACTTCTCTCACATATCGGCAGCACTGCTAAATATCATCAGCGCCACTAGCGTTTGGAGGCTGCACTACAGTGGTGGGCCTTTCCCGACACCATAACAGGATAGATCACATCTTTCCTTTCCTGTGCTCTCCCTCCGTGTTTTTCTGCCCTCACACTATGTCCCACTCTTCCCCTTACAGTGCATTCTGACAGAAACAACTGGGCTTCTCTGCTCTGAAGGAAACTCTGAGAGCTCTTCCTTCACCCACCCCTATCCAGATCAAATTTATAGAGGCACAGAAACCACATGCACCTGACAAATCAGCAGTGTATGTTATCCTAATATGCTACCGCTCCAGCCAACATACCCACCCTGATTACTTCTCAGAATTCTCCCATGTGCTTGATACAAGACTAGGTAAAATAACTGCATAATACTATCTATACTATACCATACCTATCAGATTTATACTGTCTCCTACTATAAGGAAACATATTTTCAATACATGTATTTGACAGTCCCCCCTCCTCACATAATGTGTAACAGTCTTTCTCCCCTGACTTCCCATTTGCAGATTATATTATCTGACCAATAGAGGCAGACAACATATTACATACCAGAGCCTATCACTTCAAATCTCTTCCCTCTGTCACTAAATGATAAAAAATGTCTAACTTGTCATACCTTCCTACCTAAGATAACTGTCACTTCCTTCCTGATCCATGCTATTCCTTATCAGTTCTTCCCCAGGTCACTGCCTCCTCTATTCCCTTTAGATTGTAAGTAGTTTCCAATCTTGTAGGGTGCTTTGGAAAAAAGCACTTTCTACAAAGATTCTAAGCTCAAAACAGGGCCCTTTATTTTCTGTGGTTTGCCAATATTGTTTCCTTACTTGTACTTATCCCCTGTACATCGCTACGTAATATGTTGGTGTGATATAAATTAAAGTTAATAATAATAATATTAATAATAATTTTTGCTGATTCTGTTTGTTTATAAAAAGTATCCGTTTACACAAAACTTCCGGCAATGAGAAACAGCACAAAACTGTTCACGGAACATTTAACAATATATATACATTTTATAACTGAAGCTCAATCTGTTTAATCTGACTTTACAGAATAAAAAAAAAAATCTGTATAGCATTGTATTCCTTCTTTCAGTCAGATGTGTGGATCATAAAATACATAAGAATTGTGACTTATTAGATATTATAGTAATTTGCCATTTTAAATATATCTTTACAGCTCAATTTACTAAGAGGACACTAGTTAGTCCTTGATCTACAGCAGCACATCAGTACATTATTGAGACTCATTTACTAATACTAATGTATTATAATTACATCTGTGGTGTCGACAATGTAGCATTATGTTTCCACCCTGTTTCACATCACAAACAGATTAGTGCATGCGTGTTTTCAGGGTTAAGCAGGCACAGTTAAACCACTGTTTCCATCTTTTCATGCACAATTTTATGTAAAAAAAATGGGATGCTATGTTTGCATGTTTTAGATTAGGTACATGCACCATCAAGGAGCCATATTGGTGGGCAAAGAAGCAATGGTTGGCATTTCATCTTTAATGATATATAATAGCAATAAACACATGATAACATGCCTGTGTATTGTCATCAGTACCACATATTACTCACTTTTGTTTACAATGTAAGTCTCACATTTCCTATCATGCATTTAAAAGAGCATGTTTTCAATAATACATTTTTTGTGTAACAAAATAGTACTGAAAATAAAAAAAATGAATTAAAATGAATCCCTTCTATACTTTTTATAAACATTTTATATTTTGGACTTACTTGCTATATTTTTCCACTCATATTGCTCAGTATAATGACTACCATTCAAACTAATTTCCTACCATGGATATTAATCACATTAACAACTGACTGAAGGCTCCAACTATCATGTTGTAAGGGAACCCACCTTGCTGTGTGGATGGCTCTGCCCCCAACAGTAACATCATCTTTGCATATTCTGTTGCAAGTTCCAGCTAAACAAGATGGTGAAGGATCTCTGAAGGAGAGTCTAAGTCAGAAAAGGGCAGCCACTACACTGAGCAACATGAGTGTCAAAATAAAGCAAGTAAACGCAAAACATTTTATGCATTTCACTAAAATGTTTATAAAAAGTATAGAGGAGGTTAATGTTGCTTCAACGTAAAACATTTTTTTCCAAAGTTCAGTAGTCCTATAAGTAACATTCTTTTAAAAATCTGAAGATTCAGTTTGGCAAAAAACACATGACCACACAGATCCAAGCAGATATTAGCCACAACCTCTAGACTCATTTTCTGAGATCCATTAAACTTTGAATAATCAATCAAGATCTACCATCACAAGTTTGCCAGTGCTTCACACCGACTTATCATTTATATATTCAAAAAAAATTATTTTTTTAACTTCAATATATGCTTCCAAATAGACAGCGGTGATTTAAAAAGGTTTAATATCCAAAACCCTCCAGTATATATTTTAACAAACAACTATGAGTATAGTCCACATACCATATAAAAGAAGCAAGGATGAAATAATTGTGGTTGAGACTCCCACACCTGGGTTAGAGTAGCAGAAACCCTGTGATTTTGGTTGATATCTCCTACCTCAGGGACTTTACCTAATGTAGGAATAATAGTAGGGATAATTTTGACTAGTAGCCATATTGCTGTGTGCCACGTTACTCATACCTAGTGGACATGTACTCATATTTTTAGAAAAAGGGAAAATCTCCCAATATATTGTCTGAAATATATATACTGGAAGGTCTAGTAGTAATAAAAAGTAATTTAAAAATTGTATACTTTTGACAATATTATAAGGAGTTACATTGGAATTCACTTATAACTTGGCAAACAATAAAATGCGTCTTTTTAGGGAATAATTCACCCAGCAATATAGTAATACTAGCGACTTGCCCGTCAAAAAATGACGGCAATGAGATGTGTATGTTTGGAAAGTTGTTTAGTTATTAATATATATATATGTGACAGTTGTATTGTGATATTAAAACATGTTTAGTTTTGTAAAATGTTCTCTTGGTGAACAATAATTCTTAAAGCATTTTGTATTAACATTTGAATTTAAGAATAGTGGAACTTAAAAATTAATAATTATTGTAAAGTTTAGGCAATGGTTTCTTAACATGCAATTTGTATGTGAAGAATTGTTAACTTCAATATACATTAAATCCCGAGTAAAGCAAACAGTAAAAAGCCTTGTTGAAACGTACCTAATTTTAACCTGAACTTTTTAATATATGTAAGTAAGAAACCTGAAAGTATATTTTTTGAAACTTTAATTTTATTATTTGTGTAACTTTGGAACTTGACAAAACATTTGTATAACTTTGAACATTATAAACAGTAACATAGTGAATAAATTTTTTAACATAATTTTGTATTAAAAGAAATACCATTTGAATGTAAAAACAGTTTAACTTTAAACTAATCAGTATTGTAAACTTGAGATAATGTTTTTTAAACATGAAATTTCTATCTGAAGAATTGTTAACCCAATTTTAACATGAACTTTGTAATATATTTAAGTAAGAAACTTGACATAATATGTTTTTAAACTTCAAGTTTCTTATATGTGTAACTTTTGAACTGTAAAAAACATTTTTACAACTTGAAACATTATAAACAGTAACATAGTGAATGAATATTTTAACATCATTTTGTATTAAAAGTATTAACATTTGAATGTAAAAACTGTTTAAGTTTAAAGTAATAAATATTGTAAACTTGAGGCAATGGTTTTTTAACATGCAATTTCTATCCGAATAATTGTTAACTTCAATATACATTGAATGCAGAGGAAGGAAAACAGAAGAAACCCTCCTTGAAACGTACCCAATAAAATTAATTCCTTCCTGACCCCATGAACTGGCGATAAACATTAATCCAGGGAGTAATCTTAACATAACCGACAATATTTACATTTTGTCTTAAAACGTGGTTGATCTCTTAACATAAACTTTGTAATATGTTGAAGTAAAGAGTTTTAAAATATTGTTTTCCAACTTGTAACATTAGAAACAGTAACATAGTTAATTAACATTTTAACATAATTTGTATAAATAATGCAAGGCAAGTGCTTTGTGAGGCGAATCATCCATAAAGAGTCCTTCCATAAATTATGACTGAAATTGTTTATTGTTTAGTATTTTTGAATGCTTTTAAATTTGTTTTGCTTGTGTTTTATTTCTTTACTGAAAAGTTTTAGTACGTCATAGTAGACAATGTTTTTAGTAAAAATACGTCCATCTTCTAATAAATCACCTTGACTTTCATTCTTTTCAATAAAAATTTTAATAGCCTGTGGATTTTTGCACCATGACAACGCAACGTATAATTGACCATGTGCAAATACTGGTTCTTCCAGCAAAATACCCACAGATTTGAACGTTTGACCTTGTGATTTATTAATGGTCATGGCAAATGCCATAATAATGGGAAATTGTCTTCTTTGAAATATAAAAGGGAGACTACTTTCACTTGGTGCTAAATCTATTCTGGGTATGAAAACTCTCTCTCCTTTATGGGTGCCAGTTAAAATTTCAGCATCTATAAAATGGTCCTTTAATTGTTGAACAATTAATCTTGTCCCATTGCATAGGCCTTTTTTGGGGTTCATATTTCGCAGTAACATGATAATTGCACCTTTCTTTAGCTGCAAAATATGTGGTGGCATTCCAGAAGGAGTTAGTGAGTTTATGAATTCAGTAGAAAAGTTAGCCTGACTTTCATTGTCATCAGCAAGTACATAATCAGCACTGTGATAATTTCTTTGGGTGCATTAATTTTTTTAAAGATTTCATTATTGAGGATAAATGCATCCTTTTTTTTACACGTTAGTATGACTTGGTTGGCAAGCTCGGAATATTCCTCGTTATTTATGCTCCCTTCAAATATAGCCGATATAATATCTTGTTGACAAATCATATGAGGTGGGATCTCTACAGTGTCGGCAGGTAAATGTGGTATTTTTTCTGTTCTGCCTTCTCAAATTTGAATAAGCCAATCATTGAAATCAGTTTGGCCTTCTGATCTCATATTTTGTTGCAGTTGAAGATGGGTAAAATGTTTCCATACTGTGCTTGACTTTATACAGGTTTCGATAATGTCAGTTCGATTTCCATGTACAACGACAGGTAATGTTTGTCTAAAATCGCCACCCAACAACATTACCTTTCCACCAAATGGAAAAGTATTATCCATGACTTCACGAAGCAAACGGTCAATACATTGGAGGGCATAGCATGACATCATTGTGGCCTCATCTATTATAATTAATTTACATTTATTCAATTTCTTTGCTTGTAATGAAGTCATGCGAATATCTGACACAGAAGTTTCTAAAATAGGCACTGGCAGTTTAAATCCACTATGAACAGTTCTTCCACCTTCTAACAAAAGTGCAGCAATTCCAGTAGTGGCAAACGCAATTGCTATTTGACCTTGTGCTCGTACTGAACTCATTAATAAATTATACAGATAGGTTTTTCCTAATCCGCCAGGTCCATCAAGATAGAAATAACGCTCTGTAAGCATGTCATCATCTATTGCATTTTTAATGGCATGAAATGCTTGCAATTGTAAAGTATTTAAAGTTGCAAGTCTTTCTTCTGTTCTTTCTGCTTGTAGTTGAATGTCATAGTCTTCAAAGTTTATGTCATCTATAAGACTTGGATCAGGCAAATTAAAACTTGCACACCTTATCCATGAGTTAAAAATACTTCTTGGATTTCCATTAACGCTTTTAAGTGTTCAATGGGTTCATTGTATCGTTGCATAAAGTCTTCAGCCATATTACTTTTAAAAGTCTCTTACAAAGCTAATGCATTTGAAACATTTGAGAAGATACAAATAAAAGCAAATTGTTCTCTCATCTGTCATGGCATTTGACATTGTGTTGCTTCTTCTAAACATCTTTCTCATTCTGTATCATCAGATAGTAAGTTTCTATGTCTTGCAGCTAAATGGAAGGATTCATATACAATGTCATTAACAGTTCTTAAGTGTTCAAAACTTTGTGCTCCAGGAACATTTAAAAGTAATATCCGTAAGCAAAAACGTTCAACATCTCTTGGACTGACTGTGTAAATTCTTGGAATTATTTTATTGCCTCTGCTTTTTCTTGGTCTCCATAAAACAAAAACATAATGATATGGAATTTTAATATATAAGTATTGTGTTGCTTCTGAATCAGTGGAATTTAATTCAAACCATGCAGTTAGTGTAGTGTGACGATCTTCACTTTGGGCCAATGCATTCATTTCATTTCCAGCATGGAAATAGACTAAATGTTGTTGTGGCAAATGTACTGCTAATCTATATACTGCATGTGATCTATCATGCATTTCAAATTTTAAAAGCCGCCACATAGCTTCTGGTGCACTGACATAGCAAGCATCTACATGAGATGCAAGTTCATCATGTACTAACTCACTACATTCAGGGTTGTCTGCACTTTTGACGACTACAGTAGCTGCATCGTAGCCTTTGTAAATATATTTGTAGACATATTTAATGGATTTAATGGAAGTGCAGGCTTCTACGTTGATGTGGGCGTTGTACTTCATGAGTAAATGTGGATTGTAGGGTACTACATATCTATTGTCCACTTTTTTTCCATGAATAATGGCACTATCTCCTTCTCTTCTTTTATAAAGTGGATAGCCATCCCAATTTGCATAGGTTTTGTCTCTATAATCTTTTGGAAATTCTTTGGAACATTTATTATTTTCCATACATGGTGATTGTGGATTAAGGTCACCACAGGGTCCATGAATCATGTGATGAGTAACAATCTTATATAGTCTACCATATAGTTCTGGATCTGGTAGTTCAGCAACAATGACTGCATCCACTTTGTCCAAAGTATCTAATTTATCTTTCTCTTGGAGTATTATGAGAAGATGTGCATGTGGAAGGCCTTCTTTTTGAAATTCAATGGTATATACATAAGCAGGACATTTGCCAAATAACTGATTTATAGTGAAGTCACGTATTAATTCATTTAATTTAATCTTAAAAACTCCGGCTACTAAATCTGGTCGATCGGAAGCAGTTTGTCCAAGAAGTAGATTTTGTATAATTTCTGGCCATTGTGGATTACATGTAAATGTCAGAAATAAATCGGGTTTGCCAAATTTGGTGACAATAGCCATAGCATCATTGTATCTTTCTCTCATATTTCGAGGAGATCCTTGAAAGGAAGATGGTAAAATGATGGCTTTGCCAGCTGTCATGTCTCTGCTTGTAGCCACGTCAGCAACATAGTCCATTAGTCCAGAATATTGTTCTACACCTAGTTTATCTTGCTGATATTTTATAAAGTTTAAATTATTAGCCTCAACTTGCAAATATGAATCAATAATCCACTGTTGTGTTAGTTTTCCACCACATAAAATTGGATTAAATCCATTTCGAATGGCAATTTGAGCTACTTTAAATTCAAGCATAGAAACATTATTTCGGATTCTGGCTTTAGCATTTGGGTAACTGGGAAGTGTTAATTTTGGTTGCCAACCTGCTTCTCCGTGTGGGAAAAAGATGGGATATGTCATTGGATCTAAATTTGGACTTAAGATACTCATATTAATGAATGGTTGCTCCTCATTTCTGGGATATATTCTAATGTCTCTTTGAAATGGTGGTTCTCCTTCATCATTTTGAAACACCATTGCAACCTCATTTGATGTTGGCAAGTTATAATGACATTTATCAGTATGTCTGTCTCTTTTAAGCACCATATTAACCTTTGGAATTGGTAATTGATGTCTTTGTGCATGAAGTAGTTCATTTTCTACTTCTGCCAATTTTGTATAAGCTTTACTGTAGGGATTATTGTCCATAATGTTATTTAGCTCTATAAAAACACTGTGGAAGCATTTTTTTATTTTCTTCCATCTGCATACGTTGGTCAACAGCTTCCATTGTATCTAGGACATATAGTTGAGCAAATTTTCTTTGCTCTCCTTCCTCTGGATGTAAATGGGAAGTACGATGATAAATTTGTCCTTGGACTTTAAAACAGTAAGGACCATGTCCTGGTACATTAGCAGCTAATGTTGCCCCCATAGATGCAAAGCATATGGCACTATTGTAGGATCTTATGTTTGTCTTAAATTTTTTGTAGTTTTAAAAAGTAGGTTCAGTCATAATATTTTGTAAATAGATAGGAACTTCTTTCCTTTCTGGAAGTTTGAACTTGCCTTTTTGACAGCAACTAATAAATTGGCGATCTCTGGGTCTCTTTTGTTTAAAATAATAAGCCTCACAAAACTGACATTGAGTAGTCGTGTCCCGACAACTCTGAACCTCTACTGCTAAAGACTTGAGTAAAGGACAATTTGCAAAGCATATAGCAGTATGACTTTCATATTCATCAGGTGAAATGTCATGTAATGTTTCAACAACAGTGTCACAACCTACAACGATGATGGAGTATAGAGAATCCTAGTCCTCTTATCCCCTGTAGGTTTTAGACCTAAGTTTGGGTTGCTCCAGACCAATGGACAGTCTTTTTGGATGCAAGAGCATAAGTCACAGCTTTTGGTAGTGTGCCTGGGAAACCTGGAAGGGAGTCAGAAACTATCTCCTCTACCAGCATATGCCCCTGGGTCAATAATACACCTGCGCACAAAGTCTTGATGAAAATTATTTTGGAACAACATATTTAAAACATTTCACACACACACAGTGGAGGGAGTGGCTGCCGTGGATCAACCTTTCCCCTTTCTCTGGCCAATAGAGTAACCTCCAAAGTAACCTAATTACCTCTGTCCAATGTAACATAGGCAGGCTATGGGAACCACCAGACCCCTCCCATGGGCCAACCCCAGGCGTGGCCACCAAGCTCATTCTAACCCAGGCTCTCCCAGTGGAAACTTCCTGTTTGAGCTCCTATGTCCCCCATTGTTATCTAGGTGCCTGGCTGTCTGGCAAATATCTTTGTTCAAGTCCTGGCGACACCCTGTGAGGTTTATCTTGTTCAGGATAACCCCATTTGGCTCAGCTCCTGCCTCAATGTTTACCTAATGGGGGATGGTTAACTAAATACAATCACTCCATAATACTATATACAAGCTTATACTGTAATTAACCATTACAACCCAAACCATATTTCCCCATTCCCACATGGTATCAGGGTTGGGCAGGGTTTTCCACGTCAATCCATTTTATGCAGTAATGCTGACTTTATTTAATGGTGACAGTGGAACCCCCTACTCATTCCCCTATCCCATACCATTCACAAGCAGTGGCTCTGTGAGCCCAAACCTTTTGTTCTTCCACATGGCAACAGCATGTGGAAGATAACCCAGCCCCAAGATGGCCACTGCTGCCAGTCACAAAATGTCCACCGGCTGATTCATGACAAACAGGTTCTAAATGCGTAGTTTTTTTCGTGGCTTTTCTTGGTATATGTTGTCATGGTTTTGGTGAAATGTCCTGTAAGGTTTCAGGAACAGGTTGTAAATGCTTTGTTTTTTTAGTTGTTTTTTTTGGTATGTCTTTAATTTTATCTTGTAAAATATCATCTGATGTTTGAGGAACAGGTTGTAAATGCTTTATTTGCTTGGTAGTTTTTTTTGGCGTATCTTTCATTTTTGCAGCTGATAGTCTTTTGCTTGCAAGTCTTTTGCGTTCTTTTTCTCGTCAAATTTCTTTCTCCTCTGGTGTCTGCTGGCCGGCCCATCTCTCTTGTCTTTCTCTAGTTTGACGTCTTTTCTTCTCTTGTTTGCTCTTGTTAGTAGCCATGTTAATCTGTAAAGGCAAAAAAAGAAATGTAATTGGGTATATTAAAATGTGTAATTACTGTTAAACATTATTGTCCATAATAGAGAAATAAGAGGTAAATCATTAATGTATCACTTATATTTTGTTAAAAGTTATAGGACCTGGCCTCATTGAATAACAATTTGGCTAATTCAATACTGCTGTAAATAAGCAGGTATTTTTTTGAAAGAAGTTTTTAGTTATTGCAAACCTTGTTTGTGGATAGATGTTTACCAAGTAAAAACTTCTTTGCAAAAAAAAAACAGTGATGTGGTTATTTACACATGTATTGAATAGTGCCAAGTGGAATTGAATAAGGGACATAGTTATTATTTTTTTTTTTTTTCTGTTGACACGGATGCAGATGAAACATGTTTCTTTAGTTTTCTCCTTTTGTACTTATTATACTGTACCTTGGTTGAAGTGTGATTTCAATCTGAATTTTTGTTGGTCCTCGGTTGAAAATCTTTGTCCAATGGTCTGGTCCTCTGTTGGAAGTCCTCGTCCGATGGTGTGGTCCTATGTTGAAAGTCCTCGTCCGATGGTGTGGTCCTCTGTTGAAAATCCTCGTCCTATGGTCTGGTCCTCTCTTGAAAGTCCTGGTCCGATGGTGTGGTCCTCTGGTGATAGTCCTCGTCCGATGTTGTGGTCCTCTGGTGAAAGTCCTCGTCCGATGGTCTGGTCCTGTGTTGAAGGTCCTCGTCCGATTGTCTTCACGCAGTATCTGTTGTAAAATAAAAATGAAAATGTTCTTTGAGTCAAATGTCTTTGAAATAAAGCAAAAATGTCTTACTTTTGGTGTATTGTATCAGTTATGGTGAATTTTTTCTATGTGTTTGACTTTATCTACAATTCTGTTTTCTGTGCAGCACTTTTGATATACTTATTTAGGCTTCTTTGTAAGGCTTCTAGGTTGTTAAACATTAAAGAAGAATATTAATTTAGTTTGCTATGTGTTTGTGTGATTTTTTTGTACAATCCTGTTTTGTGTGTACCACTTTTGGTATCGTTATTTACGCTTGTTTGTAAGGCTTATAGGTTATTAAACATTAAAGAAGAATATGAATTCAGTTTGCTATGTGTTTGTGTGATTTTTTCTATAATCCTGTTTTGTGCGCAACACTTGTGGTATAGTTATTTAGGGTTCATTGTAATGGTTATAGGTTGTTAAACATTAAAGAAGAATATTAATGTAGTTTGCTATGTGTTTGTGTGAGTTTTTCTACAATCCTGTTTTGTGCGCACCACTTGTGGTATACTTATTTAGCCTTCTTTGTAAGGCATAGGTTGTTAAACATTAACTAAGAATATGAATTTAGTTTGCTATGTGTTTGTGTGAGTTTTTCTACAATCCTGTTTTGTGCGCACCACTTTTGATATGCTTATTTATGCTTCTTTGTGAGGCTTATAGGTTGTTAAACATTAAAGAAGAATATGAATTTAGTTTGCTATGTGTTTGTGTGAGTTTTTCTACAATCCTGTTTTGTGCGCACCGCTTTTGTTATGCTTAATTCGGCTTCTTTATAAGGCTTATAGGTTGTTAAACATTAAAGAAGAATATGAATTTAGTTTGCTATGTGTTTGTGTGACTTTTAGTACAATCCTGTTTTGTGCGCACCACTTGTGGTATACTTATTTAGGCTTCTTTGTAAGGCTTATAGGTTGTTAAACATTAACTAAGAATATGAATTTAGTTTGCTATGTGTTTGTGTTAGTTTTTCTACATTCCTGTTTGTGCGCACCACTTGTGGTATACTTATTTAGCCTTCTTTGGAAGACTTATAGGTTATTAAACATTAAAGAAGAATATTAATTTAGTTTGCTATTTGTTAGTGTTTTTTGTGTCCAATCCTATTTTGTGTTTACCATATGGTGCATAGTTGGGGCCTCATTCAATTCAAATTTGTCCAATTGAATCGGACCCTAAATAAGCACATAACATATTTTTTTTAAAGAAGTTTTTAGTTAGTGAAAACCTTTCTATTGGATAGATGCTTGCTAACAAAAAACTTCTTTAAAAAATATATGTAATGTGGTTATTTAGGGCCCTATTCAATTGTGCAAATTGCAATTGAATGAGGGCCTTGATTTACTTAATTAGGCCCTCATTCAATTGCGATTTGGTCAATTGAATAGTGCTCTAAATAAGCACATATATTTGTTAAATAAGTTTTTAGTTAGTGAAAACCTTGCTTTTAGATAGATGCTTACTAAGAGCCTCATTCAATTCCGAGTTGCCCAATTGAATAGGGCTCTATATAAGCACATACTAAAAAATTTCACAGAACTTTTTAGTTACTGAACTTCTATCCAAAACCAAGGTTTTCACTAACTAAAAACTAAAAAAATATGTTATGTGCTTATATGGAGCCCTATTCAATTGACACATTTCAAATTGAATGAGGACCTATGTAAAAACTTCTTTAAAAAAATATGTTATGTGCTTATTTAGACCCAAAATTGAATGAGGGCCTTTGGTTGCTGCATTTGTTATATTGTCGGCCATTAAACATATATAGGTCCTCATTCAATTTGAATGTTGGCAATTGAATAGGGCTCTATATAAGCACATAACATATTTTTTTGACATAATTTTTTAGTTGTTGAAAACCTTGCTTTTGGATAGAGGTTCAGTAACTAAAAAATTCTGTGAACATTTTTTGTATGTGCTTATATAGAGCCCTATTCAATTGGGCAACTCGGAATTGAATGAGGCTCATAGTTGGTTTCTTTTTTGTACTTTATACTTTACCTTGATTGAATTGTCGAATGACAGAGGGTCCCCTCCTGCCAATCTTAATCCGCCGGTCTTCTTGTAGTGTCTGTTTGAAAAAGAAAGTGAAATGGTTAATTGTATATTTCTTCTTTTTGATTTAGCAAAGCATGGTCTTTTTCAGCATGTAATGTATTTTTCTATCTTACCTCTTGTTCTTTCTTGGAGTTGTTTAAAAGGGATTGTGGGTCACAATGCACGGTGCAAATTCTTGAGTGACTCTGTTGATGCAGAGTCTGTTTCAATAGTAAAAAAAATGAGAAAAATTGATCTTTAGGTTATAACATAAATTCCAATAAATTAATGTCATGTAAATATATACTTCTGTATTTACTTTCAATTAACATGACTTCGTTTTTAGGGCTACACAATAAATGTGCGTGTGACATGTCACTATACATGATACAGATATATGTGCGTGTCACATATCAGTATAAAAAATCAGATTTTAATAAAAAAAATTTTTTTTACTGTCATTAAAATATAGTTGTTTAATTAGTTTTGATTAGTTATTTAATGAGTTTGGATTAAGATTAGTTATTTGCAGGGACTATACACAGAAATCTGCGTGTCACATGTCACATACATGAACCGCATTTTCATAGTTACATTTATTTATCTTTTGTGCGTGTCACATATCACTATACATGAATCCTATTTTAATATTCAATTATTAATTTTTGGAAATGTCATTTAAAGATTAGTTTGTTGCAGGGGCTATACACATAAATGTGCGTGGCACATGTCTGTATAGATAAATCACATTTTCATACTTAAAATATTTATTTTTTTTGTCCTGTCTTGATAATAAAATGTAATATATTATAGCTTACCTCTCAGTTGTAATTTGCACAATGTAAAGTAGTAAATTAGGAAAGAATTGTCTTCTCAAGTAACAGCAGCAGTTAACTATGAAGTCACTCCGTTCATCACCTGAGTAGAAATGTAAATTTTTGTTGAAAGTTGGCAGTATTTATAAACTTGTAGAATTTTCTGGAAACTGAGACCTTTAGAACGCAATACGCATGCGCTATTTGCGTTCCAGCTTACAATTTGCGTTCCATCCGCCATTTTGTGCGTAGTAGTGGTCAAAATGGTGTTTAATATCAGTGTGGTACGTTCCGCATAGTATGTATTTCAGTCTTGTGAGTCAGTGTAGTATAGTTACATCTGAAGCCTTGTTTTCGTTTTGTTCGGAGGACATTTTTTCTCTCGCTTAGGAGATTTTTGCGACTTTAAACTCTTTTTTTTGGACTTAAATGGATGTGTAAGTTACTTTTGGAGGTGCCGGGTGCCCCCCCTTGCTGTAAGTAAGCTTTTTATGTGTTTGTTGTGTTTATTTTTTGTGTTTGTGATGTTTTGATGCGCAGCATTTGCAATGGGTCGTTTCGCGGCCGTACTTTGTTGCAATGCGGCCGTATTTTTTTGCAATGCGGCCGTATTTATTTGCGAGAGACGCATTTGGATTTTACGTGTACGACGCAGTGTTTTTTTTTCTAAGTCGTGCGTATGTGTGTTAACTGCTTGTGAGGCGCCTTTGAGGTGTTTTTTTTTAAGTCTTGCGTGTGTGTAAGCGGGTGTGAGGCGCCTGAGTTTTTTTTTTGTTAAAAAGTCGTGTGTGTGTATGTGTGTGTTAACACAGGCGACGTTGGAGCCTCCACCTCCGCAAATGCGGACCCTCGCTTCGCGAGGATCCGCATTTGCGGGGACGTTGGTTTTTTTTGGCTGGGAGATTGGTTTTTTTTTGTTAAGAATTCGTGTGTGTGTTTGTGTTAAAACAGCCGACGTTGACCCTCCACCTCCTCAAATGCGGACCCTCGCTTCGCGAGCAACAACCCGCATGCTCACAACTATATATGTGATTCAAGATCTATAATTTGATATTCTCCTTTAAGGACCTTTAAAGCCCCTAATATAGAGTCTATTGAATCTATATATTTATACAAGGTGCATAGGGCTTTTCTCTATAATAAGAGTTAGTCAAACATTGTAGCACTAACAAGCCTATCTTATATATATATATATATATATATATATATATATATATAGAGAGAGAGAGAGAGAGAGAGAGAGAGAGAGAGATATATATATATATATATCATATCTGACTTTCTAGCCCAAACATCATGATTTATTGACATGGCCACCCACTGAGGAAGCCACTTGTTTGTTGGAGGAAACAATCATCTGGAAATAGGACCTATAAGCTAGTGGAAAGGTGCCTGCTGTGAGGACGTATGCAAGCTGCAATCCCATTGCCTTCATCCAAGCTAAGAACATTTTTGGGGGGCTAGAAAGTCAGATATGACATATATATGAAGATAGGCTTGTTAGTGCTTCAATGTTATGACAGAGAAAAGCCCTATGCACCTTGTATAAATATATAGATTCAATAGACTTTATATTAGAGTAGCTTTAAAGGTCCTTAAAGGAGAATATAAAATTATAGATCTTGACTATTACTATATTGCTGGGTGAATTATTCCCTAAAAAGATGCATTCTTTTTTTTGCCAAGTATAAGTGGATTCCAATGTAATTGGAACACATATGATCTATACGCCTTATAATATTGTCAATAAGTATACAATTTTTAAATTAAATTTTATTACTACTAGTCCTCCCAGCATATATATTTCAGACAAATTATTTGGGAGATTTTCCCTTTTTTTAAATATATGAGTACATGTCCACTAGGTATGAGTAATGTGGCACACCTCTTTTATCCTATGAAGCAATAGGGCTACTAGTAAGAATTAGGGTCTTCCTACATTAGGTAGAGTCCCTGAGGTAGGAGGAATCCACTGAGATCACAGGGTTCCTGCTACTCTAACCCAGGTGTGGGGGTCTCAACCACATTTATTTCACCCTTGCTCCATTTATATGGTATAAGGACTATACTCATAGCTGTTAGTTTAAATATATACTGGAGGGTTTTGGATATTGAATCTTTTTAAATCACCGCTGTCTATTTGGAAGTGTATATTAAAGTTTAAAAAAAAAAAAACTTTTTGAATATATGAATATCTATTAAACTTCACTGAACACTGTGATGGCTATTTTTTTCCTTTATGGACTTTGGTGAGGCACTTCATAGTCCTGGTAATCTTAGTAAATTTAGGACGTATCAGACCTGTCGCAGTCCAATTGGATTTATTAAGACAAAAGCAGTTCGGATAAGCATTAAAAACGGTTTTAAACTTTTACAGCTCTTATTGTAATATTGTAATATTACAATTTGGTTAATTTAAATACATATTCCTAAATTTGTGACTTGAGTGTCCTTTTAATTAAGCTCACATTTTTTAGGCAGACTAAATGGACTCACTGGTTTGTATCTCCATTCACAATCCATGTAACATTTATCAATTCTATTTCACTTGTTACATTTTATAGCTCAGTAATAGTTAATGGATTATTACATTTTACTGTGAGTACTTATCATTTATAAACTCACATTATAGTGAAATAAATGATATAACTTTTACTCTGCCTTACATATTTGTCTGAATATATACAAGTTTTACAAAGCTTTGCAACTTGCCAGTACGAAAAAATGTTTATAGGGTTTGGTTGGTGAAATAGTATCTATACTAAATATTATAATTTTAACAATGAGAATGAGTGAAAATGCAGATTTTGTAATATTAAAACACTAGAAATATATATGTAGTACTAAGTTCAATAGATAAACAGTATGATAAATGATTTTAACATATTTATGAATGACTTAGATGTCTCCATTTTGCTGATGACATAAGGTTGATCAAGGTAAATAGATCCGAAAATTATGTTCTTTCCCTCCAAACGGATTTACATAAATTAGAGAAATGGCCAACTAAATAGCAGATTAGATTTAATACAAATAAATGTAAAGTTATTCATTTAGGAAGAAAAATTAGCCATGCAATTTATAATATATAATTATAATCTTGATGGAGCACATATTGGGGTATCAGAGAAAAAAAAGACTTTGGGAGTGCTTGTAGACAACCACATATGTAACAGTACTCAATGCCAAACAGCATCTGCAAAGGCAAGTAAAATATTAGACTCTATTAAGAAGGGTATATAAGTCATGGAAGCAAATATAATTATGCCACTATACAAAAAAAAGTAAAAAAAAGGGCCACAACATTATTAAAGGGAATGGATATATTAAGCTATGAAGAAAGATTAACCAATAGATTACACAAATACATACATGTATATACAAGGGTGACACACACCCCACCCAGGAAGTACTTGCATGCCACACTAGCCAGGGCACCGTTGTTTTCCTAACAGAATGGCACTGCACAGCAACAGCACAGCAGCCACAGGACTGCAGATTTCCCACTCCATACCTGATGCTAAAGGCATAGAAGACTGGGGGCACCGATCGGATCTGGGGAGCCAAAGTAAAGCCCACATAGTGGACACAGCAATGGAGGTGCAATGATGAGAATCAGGCTTGCTGGCCAGGAGGTCTGATGGCAGCAAGCAGAAGCAACTAGAAAGAGCATATGAGCCTGGAAGTACTGTAGGAGGGAAGCTCAGTGCAAGCTTATTGGCTGTGCTTCTTGAGGCTTGAAATTAAAGGGCCAGTTTTGATCCAAATCCAGAGACCTAGGGTAGTAAAGCCATGAGAAGCCTGGAGCAACAATAAGTGTTAGAGGCATATAGGATATCTGCTTTATGATGTGCCAAGTAGCTGTACAATAAGGCTGTACCTGATGATGTTATACACATCATAAAAATCAATATGGAGCATTAAAGCAATAGTGACTATAATCACAAATTTACTAAGCCTATATGAGGTTGCTTTCCTAATTGAAAATACAACAGACTAAGGGAGTCTGCTGGAAATGGGAATCTTAGCCCTCCAGGGAATCAAAACAAGTGTTGATTCAAAATGGTCACTTGTGTAAATGGTTGAAATACTGGCCTGACAATTCTGAAATGAATTATTATTGAGAGGGTTGATTATTTGGAAGGATGGACTTGTCTAAATAAGTCTCTATGTAAGATTTTTTTCTAATTAAGTTCCATAAAAACCTTTACAACCTAATAGAGACTTATTTTGGCAGTAATACTGCATAACCGCCAAAATTAAACACGACAAAAAAGAATCCAATTCCTCTAAGGTAAAGCAAAAGACAAGAAATTGGGGCTAATTCACAGATGCCTTCCCCTATATCATTTTTTTTTGCCTACAGATAAAATAAGCACTCCAAATGTATCCCATTTGGAAACCTCAATGCAGATGCAATATCCTCCATTACAAAGTAAAACAAAGGAGCTATCCAATATGGAACCATTGAACTCAGTATCATCTGTGGAAGAAGAGAGGTTAACTACTGCTAGTATGAAAAAACTGTTGTCAGACTTCCAAAGCTCTCTTAAATTGAAATTAACACAAGGGATACAAAATAACATAACAGCAATTAACTGCCTTCTAGAATACATAGAAAACTAGAGAAAAACCAAGAAGCTCTGTTTAAGGAATATCAAAATGAAGTTAAATATACACATGAATTGGAAGCAGAGACAAAATTACTTAAAGCTAAAACTGTTCAACAGGACTTTTCCAAACAATACAACTTGCGGATTAGTGGAGTCCCAGAGATTATTAATTATTTAATGAATTCTTGTCCTTTGTATCAGCTTTTTTTTCCATATTTAGTCAAACCTGAGAAACAATAGGATAACATGCTTGAAAGGATACACAGGGCCCTATTCAATTCCAAGCCTGCAGTTGCCTTCATATCGGCCGTAAGTCTGCTTGAAATTTGAAACAGTTACAGAGAGATTGAATTATTCAAGCCCGCAGCTACTTGGCCGAAAGCCTAAACCGTAAACCATGCTCCCGTAAGTGGCATTTCAGAGCATGATCAATTAAGCAAGGCCGTAACTACCGATTTAGAAAAAGCCAATAGTAAATGAGACAGTCATCATGGCATCATTAAAAGATGGAGATTAAACATCAATCAATTAGTGTACAGACTCGCAATCTGGCAATGTAATCAAAATGAATGAAGAAAATGTTCTAGTCCATGTGGGTGGCCTGATATGTATTAACTCCTTGATTACCAAGATTGATATAACATGGAAATGAAACGTAACAAAAAAAAAAAAACATTTTGATTTATTTACAGTGCTATGGACAGGGGTTTAACCCCTTTGCATGTCCTATCTGGTACTCCTAGGATTTTCTTCTACATTTGCTATTTACAGGTGTGAAAATATTTGCAGACTGTAGGAATTGTTGCGACTGAATAGCAATTTGCGATTGTAACATTCACAGGCTTGAAAGATCAAAAGCTTAGGGATTTTTAGCATGTAACCCGCAAATCGTTTGCAGGTAGCTAAGAGACGCCAATTGAATATCAAATTACTTTACGGGATACATTACGAGCTCCGATGACCAACAATTGCTCAATTGAATAGGGGCCATAGAATCCCACTACCTAGAGGTATGAAAGTGGAACTTGTCAGAGATGAAATAGTTAAATTACATTATTTTTAATATAAAGAGGCAGTGCTTAAAGCCTCAATGTGTGTCTAAGCACCCTTTGAAAATATTAGCGTATTTACAGATTTATCAGGAAACACTCTAGCTAAGAGGAAGAAATTACAATAAATTACTAAAGCTCTGAGAAAAGAGAATGTTTCCTACAAATGCGGTTTTCCTCCTAAACAGAAAAAGAATTATAATTCAGTGACAGAAATGAGGAGTTACTAAGAGAATGACAAATACCATTTGTGGAAACAACCAAGAAAAACCTTTCGCCACCTAGATTTCAACTTACAACAGTGGAAAAAAGTCTAATAAAAGACAAATTGACATTCACTTACTTGATAGTCTCAGCTTTAGATATTCTATTTTGGCACTTAATGGAGATTACAAGATAGCTACCTCTTGTTAAAAAGCTATGTTAATTTATGAGTCATAGAATGTTTGGGAAAATATGTATTACTAAGATTGCCAAATAATTTAAAACAGCATATTTTTTAATTAATTAATTAATTAATTAATATATAGTCACATAGTTAAGATAGGTCTAGCTTAGGTCAGTGACCAATAGGTATTTTACAACTGGTTATTCGTTAAATATAAAGTACAGCAATATGTATGATGTAGGTATGTAATTGAAGGAGTGGGGGAGGGAGGTTTTGACTGGCGAGTTCCAAATTTGAAATAGATGGTTATAAAGTTAATCTCACAAAATGTTGAGGGGTTAAATTCACCCTTTAAAAAACAGATTGACATGGATCATTTTTTTAAAATAGTAATGCAGATATAGAGCCCCATTAAATTGCTCCAGTTTTAGAAATCGTAGCCAGTAAAAGAACCCCTCAAGAGTTACGGCTATAAAATTCGCCTCTTTCCGCTACCTGCAGATCTGCGGGTTACAGGCAGAAAAACCCTACGGACTGTGAAAATCTGAACTCCATCCCAGCTAAGACTTTGATCTGTCTATTAAATTGGTATGAATCCCCAAGGATGCACAGGCATTCAAACACATAAACGGCAAATGAAGCCAAAAATATTACGGCCTCCGCAAAGGATTTACAGTCAAGTTATTAACACTGTAAAATACAATATAAACACACCACTTGACTTTAAAATATGGGGAAAGCAATGAAAGGCATTCCAGTTCATTGCACAAATAAATCCCCAAATAAAAAATAGGCATTTAAAACTGTTTTTATATCATCATGTGTTGGAATGGTCATGCACATGCCAATATGAAAAGCTATGCTGCAACATGCTTCAAGCAATTATTGACACACTAGGGCCCTCATTCAATTGCAATTTGGCCAATTGAATAGGCCTCTATATAAGCATATAACACATTTTTTTTTTAAATAAGTTTTTAGTTAGTAAGCATCTATCCAAAAGCAAGGGTTTCACTAACTAAAAACTTATTTAAAAAAAAAATGCTATGTGCTTATTTAGAGCCCTATTCAATTGGCTAAATCGCAATTGAATGAGGCCCTAGGTGATTAAATTGCAACACAAAAACACGAAACTGCCTGCCATATTAACCCTCTCTCACTCTCTGAGGCGCTAAGGTGGACCCAGAAATATAAATATAATTGCATATACAGCTTGCTCATCACATCTACATTGGGAAAATAAATAGTGGCCAAATGAAACCGCCACATCACATATAATAAAGTACCAGGGGTACATTTTATTATTCGTTGTTCAGTCCTTCAGTCATGTCCGACTCTGTGTGACGCTATGGACATTAGCCCATTTAGCTTAGTCTCTGCCTGTGCTGTTCCACAAGGTTTGCATGCCAAAGATACTGGAGTGGGTTGACAGTTCCTTCTCCAGTGGACTACCATTTGCCTAACTTCTCTGCTATGACCTGCCCACCTATAGTGACCCTATGTGGTATAGATCACAGCTTCATTGAATACACAAGTGCCTTCACCAGCACAAGGCAGCAATCCAGAAGGGGAACAGGGGAACATACATTACACTAATCTACTCTACTCAAGAAGGGCCGCAAAAACACATGGAGACTGTGCAGAGGCATGTGGAGCAACAGCCAACTCACCACCATCAGGGATAATCTTCGCTACGCCTATCCTGTAAAGTCCCACGCCATTGCTGGTGGCCATGTGCCAAGATATACCCATTATCATTTGGTCACATCCCATTAAGTGTTTTGCTATTAATCAATTCACATTATCACCTGTCATATTCCTATCAGGCCTTGAGGAGAATGTTTACACTCCATAGTATTACCAATTGGACTTTGCTTATGTAGTAACCCTTTATTATTATATATGATATATATTATTATATGATATTATTATTATTATTAACATATGTATTAACCTATTGCATCGTTACTAGAGATCAGGAGTTTACTGATATAACAATTTGACACATATGTGATGTATGTGGATGTCCCAAAACCACAACCATTGAAAACACACTGACATGGTGAGAACGGTATAACAAAGCTTTATTTTATACACAGAGCAAAATCAGAAATGGACTAGACTGTGCATTAGTAGGGAAAAAGGGGAAACCTACAGGGGGTAATGTTATAGTCTATAATAATCATGATGCATAGCACCTACCAGGGTCACATGTGATCACTACACTACTGCAACCGGAATCTCATGAATAAAAGGTTTATAAGAAATCGCTCCATTTAATTGAAGAAACCATTAATGTACATAGCACTTACAACTTGTCTATATCTGCTTAATGAAACAGATGCTTAAACCGCTGGACTGTGTAATCCAATCCAGTTTCACACATATAGTGTGTTGACAAAACAGGAATCTGAAAAAAAGTGTTCACAAAGAAAAAGGCTGATGAGGATAAAAAATCAAAAAACATGCATGTACAGTACAGTGCTAAATACTTTAACTGTAACAATATACCAACTCACCTGATTCCCAACTGCAAGCATTAATAACCATTAGCTAGTTCTCAGGATAACTCACGGGCTATGACCATTAATAATGATGTTTCATCTCACAAAGTATGCTTAGCTGTGACCACAGTCAGTGGTCAAGGTGTACTATCACATTCTCCATATGATATTGTTAATCAACATTGTTATCACATCCATCAGCTATACTGCTGTTAGCTCATGTTAAAGGATACTCATGATATCAGCGATAGGGTAAAATACCCATTAATACGGAGAGGACACAAAGGTCAGCAGCCAGATTCAATGTTATTTACATCAGACACAAGGATCTGTTCTCAGACTGATAATGAGGTCAGGGTTACATGCTTCACTAGTGCATATATTAATGCTGGCTGCCATTAACATGCCGTTGTGAGACTCTACAAGTCAACCACCATAGTGGTATTAGTCTACATTTAAGCTAACAACAATCATGTCTTATATATCTGGCTATATGAGAGCTTGAACATTGGAGGAGTTACATGTTAAGGAGGGGGCTACCATTAAAGGAATGTCTAACTGAAAGGCACTGGGAAAACCTTAAACCTCATACATTTCCTTCAAAATGCATGCAGATGCAGAAGATGCCTTCATGGACCTGAATTGTACCTGAAACAAAACAAAACAAAAAACACCTACAAAAAGGCCTTAAAAAAGTTAGATTGTCACTGAGGAGTGCTGTTGAGAAGGCGTAAAAATATGCGCAACCCCTACATCCTTATCTGCCTAGCATCAGCGCCCCAATCCCCCATGGGCGACCGCAGTCTCACAGGTCCTGTTGTGATGGGGGGGGGTCAGGGGGACGCATCCCCCCTTAAAGCAGCAGCACAAGCAGTGTGGTGGTGGTGGAGGAATGGGGGGAGCAGAGGAGAGGAGGATCCGGGCTGCTGGTGGGCGGAAGACCCCTCCAGGGTGGTTGAGGAGGGGATGGGGACCAGAGATCGTCAAACTACATCCATTGTCACATGCTGGACCATGCTCTTTCCCGCCCCCATCCTGAGCAGCCCGGCAAGGTAGGACTCAGTCATGAGATGGGGCCTCCTCTCCTCCCTACTGTGCCTGGCCAGGCTGCTCATCAGCTATTGGTGATTGGAGGAGATACTGGCCTAGTTTCCATGCAGACAAGCCAAGATCTGTCTCGACACGGCCAGGCATTCCTCCTGAGCAGCTTGGCTTGGTGGTGGTGAGGATGGAGGTCTGGCTGCAGGGCCCATTGGTGGTTGCAGAGGAGGTGGCGGAGGTGGTGTTTTTTGGCCCAGTTGGGAGGGGTTGTTGCCTGGCTGGTGTCTGGCTCCGAGTCCTCCTCCTCCTCCTCACCAGGGCACAAGGCTTGTGCTGGTCCCTCCTTCCCTTCACTGGATCCTGCTGGGCAGGGGCTTGCTTCATGTCCTCCTGCTCTGATGGAGCAGGCAACCCCACCTCAGGCTCACCAGTGTTCCCAGACCTTTGTGAAGCTGAAAAAGAGAAATGAGAAAAGAAAGGGATATGAGTTCCTTCATAACTATCTGACATCTAGGCTAGAACATAGATAAAATGCTTACAGGGCCATTGACCTCATTATCAGTGCTCTTCATTGTGTGACAGGAGACATGTTAATTGAGTGTTTAACTGCTGGCTGATTATATTCCTGTAAGCAGTTAAACCATAATATGTGAAACAATCGCTAAGGAAGAGGCTTTTATTCAGCACTGTGTCTGTAGACAATCCTTAGAATGCATATGTTTAACTGTTCTTATTTAAATTAGAATTAGGCAACAGATAATTTTAGCATAGAACCCTCACCTATAGTGAGGTAACTCTCCCTTTCACTGCAACTCTAAGTAGCTATAATTTGCTAGCTCTGTTGGGTTGTTGGGTTCTTGATCTTTATAGTTCTTGATGCCTAATGCTCTCTTGATTCTGGCTGCAGTCTGTGACTGCATATGTTGTAGTGGGCACACCCATACATGGACTGGCTATTGGTTGATTACTATTGTTGTGCCCACTGAAGACAGTGAATTGTTAGCCTCATGAATTTAATGACGCAATATTGATCCATCTATCCCTTGTATATTCCATGAAGCTGACATGTCAGTGTCCTTGTAGGTTATACTGTACATGTATAGTGTGTGTGTTGTAAATGTGGTGGCATATTGGTGTTTGTGATAATCACCTGAAGTGGAGGCTGGACCCTGCTGGGCTACCAGGCCTGAAGCTCCAGAGGCGAGCACCTGGTTCAGTAGTTCCTTGAGATCCCTCTCCAGTAGGTTTCAAGTCCGGAGACCATGGCAGCTGCGGCCTTGGAATTTACTAGGGCCCATAGTTTGTAACCAGGAGTCCCACTGGCAAACTGATAAAATACCATGGGCCTCATTCTATTATCGGCCGTAAAACGGCCGCAAGGCTGCGATTCCTTGCGGGGGTTCCGTTATCTTGCAATTCAATTATACGGCCCCGCAAGGATCTCCCCTTACGGCCGGCCGTATATCTTGCAACCGTCCGTAAGCTCAGAAAACTTTAAACGCAAAAATAAATTCAAGACGGCACTGTACAGCTCTGTAAATGCTAGGGATCATATTGGGGGACATGAGGATGAATAGCAACCCCCTCTCAAGCTTGCACATCAGCCCAAATCCGAGTTTACATTAACTGTTTATTTTCCGGCCGCAGCGTGGGCGGGTCTGAGGTGCTCCAAGCCCTCGGGACTTTTTCCATGGATTTTTGACATAAATTAAAAAATAATTTATTTACGGATTTGAGTGTAGGGGAATGTTGTGCTATTTTTGCTAACACCTATAATCACTTTATAGTCTCCTCAGAGTGCAGGATGGCTTTATTTCGGCTTTATAATGTGCTTAATTGGTGCTAGCGGGACCTTTTTCCTGCAAGTAAGCTGCGGCTCGGTTTTAGCCTTGCAGAGAGGGTTCCAGGAGGAATTAAATAGCAACCAGGATTTTCTTGCGGCCGAAACTCTTGCGGCCGTTTTAGATCAAAGGCTTTCCTCCGGTGCGAGCGGCCGCAAGGGATAGCAAGGCGCCGGCCGCAAGCCTGTCGGAATCCCCGGTCGGAGGTGAATAGAATAGCCGAATAGCTTGCGGCCCCGCATCTCCTACGGCCGATAATAGAATGAGGCCCCATATGTGAGTGAAAAGCTATTTAATACCAAAATCAATGCAACATATAAAAAGAAAGGCCAGAAGAGTCTCGATATTGTTTAATAAAAATATTATTATTTCTGAGAATTTTAGAGAAATCGATCCTGAACTTAGATTTATTACATGGATCGGAAAAAATAATCAGGTAAAATATACAATAGCAAATGTATATGTCCCAAATAATGGACATAACACATATCTAAATATATTTTTTAATCATATAGAAAAAATTAAAATAGGAACTATAATTTTCTGTTGGGATTTTAACATGGTGATTAAGCCTTTCTTAGATAGGAAATCTTGTAAATGCCAAGTTCCAGATTCACAATTAATAAGAAGGACTAAACTCTTTCATGATAGTCTCTTGAAATATGTGTTATATGATGCCTGGAGGATATTCCATGAGACTTATTCTAGACTTGATTATCTTTTTGTAGATAAGGAGACTCTGAGGGAAGTTCAATCAGTTGATATAAGTATGAAATGAATGAACTACAACCTAAAGATCAACAGCCTTATTAAGTTGCGAATCTGCATAATTTTTTTAACAGAAGTTTTTAGTTAGTGAAGAACTTGCTTTTGGATAGAAGCTCACTAACTAAAAACTTCTGTAAAATGAATATGCTATGTTCTTCTACAGTATAGAGCCCTATTCAATTCTTCGAATCATAATTTAACAAGGCTGCAAATCAAGCGTAAACAACATTATAGAAGAAAGATGGATGCCTCTTTGTTTAATGGACCGGAGAAATAAAAATAAATTTCTATATTTTTTTATATTAATGAAAACTTTGTGAAAGAGAGCACACTTGTATGAAATGCACATAAAGCTTATATTAGGGAACTTTTATATTTTTCGGCTGCATATCGAAAAAGACAAAGAGGCTTGTCTCTTTGTGAACTACAGTAGGGGGGGAAAAGTATTTGATCCCCTGCTGATTTTGAATGTTTGTCCACTGACAAAAAAATGATCAGTCTATAATTTTAATGATTTGTGTATTTTAACAGTGAGAGATCGAATAACAAAAAAAACAAGAAAAGTCAATAAAGTTATAAATTGATTTGCAGGTCAATGAGGCAAAACCCTTGTTGGCAATCACAGAGGTCAGACGATACTTGTAGTTGGCCGCCAGGTTTGCACACATCTCAGGATGGATTTTGTCCCACTCCTATTTGTAGATCCTCTCCAAGTCATTAGGGTTGTGAGGCTCATGTTTGGCAACACGAACCTTCAGCTCCCTCCACAGATTTTCTATGGGATTAAGCTCTGGAGACTGACTAGGCCACTGCAGGACCCTAATGTGCTTCTTCTTGAGCCACACCTTTGTTGCCTTGGCTGTGTGCTTTGGGTAATTGTCATGCTGGAATACCTATCCACTACCCATTTTCAATGCCTGGGCTGAGGGAAGGAGGTTCTCACCCAAGATTTGACTGTACATGGCCCCGTCCATCATCCCTTTGATGCGGTGCAGTTGTCCTGTCCCCCTAGCAGAAAAAACCCCCAAAGGATAATGTTTCCACCTCCACGTTTGATGGTGGGGATGGTGTTCTTGTGGTTATAGGCAGCATTCATCCTCCTCCAAACACGGTGAATTGAATTGATGCCAAAGAGCTAAATTTTGGTCTCATCTGACCACAACACTTCTTCAGTTCTCCTCTGAATCATTCAGATGTTCTTTGGAAAACTTCAGATGGGCCTGTACATGTGTTTTCTTGAGCAGGGAGACCTTGGGGGCACTGCAGGATTTCAATCCTTCATGGTGTAGTGTGTTACCAATTGCTTTCTTGGTGACTATGGTCCTAGCTGCCTTGAGATCATTAACAAGATCCTCCGGTGTAGTTCTGGGCTTATTCCTCACCGTTTTCATGATCATTGAAACTTGTGACGAGGTGCCCTTTGACACTTTGTCTTGGAGAGGACTGTTTGCCAGCCTCCTGCCCTGCGACTATGGCCCTGGGACATATTGCCCTTTAAACACAGTATTCAGCCATACCAGAGTGTATGTCACTCCTTCTGGCCCTTTACATACAGGGGGGTCATTCGGTACTTGCCCTGTGTGAACCATGATACCACAGATAGCTATGCCATGGAGCCCATTCATATAATGAAAGACTATGGGAAAGACTTTAGCTACATGGCAATTGAACTGTGTGAAGATGATCTGAGCGCTATTCGGTAGTTTTGTGCGCTCAGATCCCAGCTGTAACGGAACCCATCACTGTTTTACCCTGTTTATGGTAGTATATTTGTGGATTATCATCTTAGGGAATTTGTGATGGGCTTACCATCCTATGTCAGGGACACTCCTGATATTCTCAGGCAATTAGAAGATCTATCTGTACCTCCTGAATCATGGCTGGTGTGTATTGACGTTGAGGCCTTATACAGCAGTATTCCACATAACTTTGGAATCAATGCAGTAAAATACTTTTTACAGATGAAAGGTTCTCCTTTTGATGAACTAAACATGTTGCTAATAGCACTATTGGAATATGTTTTAAAACACAACTTCTTCCTATTCAACCAAAAATGGTACCACCAACAACAGGGAACAGCTATGGGTACACCATGTGCCCCTAGCTATGCGAACTTGTTTCTGGGGTGGTGGGAAGACAAATACATATATGATGACAACGCACATCCCTTTGGAGCAAATATACTTGTCTGGAGGAGATTTATAGATGATATTATCCTGGTCTGGACTGGTAACAGACAGGAATTGAGTTCATTTATACAATTTCTGAACACTAATGAATTAGGCCTCAAATTTACCTTTGAGACCAGTCAGAGTGAGATCTCTTTTTTGGATCTAATAATTAAAAAGGATGAAAGAGGGAAAATATGTACATCTACATTTAGAAAAGAAACAGCATCTAATACTCTGCTGAAATGGGAGAGCCAACACTTTGAGCCACTTAAGAGAGGAATTCCTAAGGGACAATACCTCAGGATCTGGAGGAATTGCAGTTCAGAGGAAGAATTTAAAATTGAAGCGAACAAACTTAGGGAACGTTTTAAAGCAAGAGGTTACCCTAATAGAAGCCTTAAGTTGGCTTATAAACATGCTATGAACTGCAATAGAACCGATCTGCTAAATGTAAATAGAAAAGCTCAAGGTAAAATGGATACCCCCACTAACAGGACTATATCTAATGAATCTAAGATTACTAGATGTATAATGACATTTGGTCATGACTCTGAAATAATCAGAAACATCCTTTCTAAACACTGGCATCTCCTCACAAGTGATAAAGATCTTAAAGACACCCTCACTTCCAAAGCAAGTATCACTTATAGAAGAGGAAAGAACATTAAGGATATGCTTGTACATAGTGTATATACAGACAAGACATCTGAACCTAAAACTTGGCTCCAACCACTGAAGGGAATGTATAAGTGTGGGAACTGTAAATTTTGCAAATTTGTGAGACCATGCAAACATTATATACATCCGACAAATGGTGCTATTTTTGATATTGATAATTTTTTCAACTGTAAATCATCAGGAGTTATATATATAGCTACTTGTTTATGTAATAAGATCTATGTAGGGAAAACCTGCAGGGAATTCCGTCGAAGATTGGGGGAACATATATATTCTATTAAAAACGAATATGACACTCCCATAGCAAGACATGTGAAATACTGTCACAACAACAATCCGGAAGTACTAACATTTTGTATTATTGATTCTGTGAAAACTGGACCTAGAAGTGGAGATTTTCAAAATAAATTACTACAGCGTGAATCACAATGGATTTATAAATTAAGAGCACAGGTACCTGATGGCCTGAATGAAGGCTTTTCCTATACAGCCTTCATATAGTCTTGTGTAATTTTATCTTACATAAGTTGTCTATACAGGCCTTTTTCTGGGCCCTAGATTTGGACCCTCTAATTATATGAGAAATACCACCAAGTAATTCCTGAATCAGGATCATGATATATGCACTTTAATTTTACTTCATATATGTCTCATCTTTGCATAAAATATTTTTTGCTTTATTTATAATCTTTTTCAGGTAGATGTGGCCCACTCATGTGTCACATCTTACCTGAAATAGAATTATTCTTTTCACTTTTGGTCTCACGTGACCATCTTTTTATTCTAGTGGTCAACACCACTCACCCTCACATTCTGAGTTATAATATATATGGCCATACTAGATTTTTCTTGCCATTTACTCATTCATGCACTTAGTCACTTTTCACTATGGTCTCATTAATATGTCAATTTTGACCTAATTTAGGTTTACATACAGGGTCTTTATACCCTGGCTATTTTATGCCCTTATACAGGGGCTTTAATTCATCTAGTTATCTTCATGCACAATATGCACTTTTTTTCTTTGCACATCATGATATACTTGTATATATTCTCTTTTCAGTATCCTGTATCCAGATACACACATATTCATTAAGGTTCCCCCTTCCCACTGATGTTGCTCCATCTACTATGCTAATAATATATATGGACCATTTCTTTCTTTGTTCAGTCCTATCCTGCCATACATACTTTCATACTTTCACTCATAGGGTTAATTTAGGTGTAGCAATCAGGTAGTCCAGGTTACCATGGCTACCATATGCTTTAAATAGCTTCCTGCCCCTACACACGCCTTAATCCTTTGAAAAAGACGTTGAACACGTAGAAACATGTTAGGATGTAGGCTAGCCTAACGTGATGTTATTACGCACGATGCAACTAGGCAGTGCGAATCTCCCCAGCACAGGGAGACGCTGTTATACTATATGCGAGTATACAGAGAGTGAGCTTGTTCAGAATGGCCCAAATTATGCTTACACCACCAAAATAGTTGTGGTGTTATACTCTAACAAGAGGTAATGCAATATCTGGACATTTAAGAGCCATATCGTTTGAATGGTTGAATTATACCTATATCGTTCAAATAATAGGGGCATTGCACCCTAATAAGAGGCAATGAAGTACCTGGTGATCTAAGAGCCAAACTGAGGATTTTTTGTATGCAAATAAATCTGTTGTTTAGAAGCATACTACCAAGCCACCTATATCTTCCTTATGTTGTTATACTAGGTTTCACAGCCGTTACTGGGGAGAGATATATAGTTATAGCACAAGGTAACTTAGGAAGGTTTGGCCCACTATTCTAATGATTTACACCTTTTGTTGCATAGTACTACAAGCCTATACATAGACACTCTCTGTGTCTCATTTATAATACTGCTCAAACCCCACTTAATGAGTGACAGTTGTCCAGTGGTCATTAGGTTTGCAGTTTTTCTGTTCAAAGGTATTTGTACAGTTTTTATTCTTTCCCTTTTTAAAGTTTTAATCGTCGGTTTTTTCAACCAATAAAGTTTACATTTTACTATTGCCCACCTTTTTTTGTTATTTAATTCTTGGTTAAAATATGATCCTAGTAATATATGTATGTTGGTTTATGCTCTGCAGAATATTGGCCCCAGGCTAGTGCAGACCTTGGCAGGAGAGATAATCCTGTTACAGATAAGGGAATCGATTGTATAAAGTGTTTTCATTCTCAGATAAGAACAAAGAAGGCTGATTTAATCATTGTTTGATTATATCAAGTTGCCTCAGGGAGGGGTGACCACACCTATTGTCCTATATGTGTATTGTGTGGGGGATATGGGAAATGTCTGTGTGTTATGTGAAAAACATACTTTTACTAACTTTTGAACCCCTGGTCTGATTCATGCCATTTTTTTAATATGGTGTTCCCCTGGGTGAGAGATATTGAACGGTGCTGGACTTAAAGGTGTACCCCCTGTTTTTGGGATACATCCAGAATGTGGTTAAAATTGTGTCTGTTTTAATTGTGTTACCTGTTATCTGAGGAGAGGAGACGTGGGGGTTGAACCATGTATATAATTGGCTGTGATAATTATGTGGGTGTAGCCCTTCAGAGGGCACCATTGCATAAAAGGAGATCACCTGTCATTACAGGATAGTCCTACTTGACCCTTCAAAACGTAGTCTCATCTCGTTCTTGGAGGGGATTGCTATATCATACTGGGGATTGCTATGCTTTTGCATACTTCCTTGAGCTGTAACTACTGAACGCTTGTTCCTGATGTACTCTCCTTGGAGGAGAGGTCTTCCCCACACGGTCCTGGATGCTGGAGATTCATACAGGGTGGAAGGAAGACGGCGCGGCTCCAGCTAAACTACAGCGGTTGTGGAGTCTGTGGTGGTTGAGGTGTCCGGTGCGGTGCTTGTAGGCCTTGACGCAAGCTAGGACGCGTCTATCAACGGAGGTACCCGGTAGGGGTGCCAGTAGATCCGTTACAAAACTCCACAAGGTGAGATCTTGCATGGAGCATCAGACCGAGGGAGACTGGCAGTTATTTTGCGTTTCTTCCATTTGTGAATATTCACACCAACTGTTGTTGCCCTCTTACCAAGCTGCTTGTCGATGGTCTTGTAGCCCATTTCAAGCTTGTGTAGGTCTACAATATTGTCTCCAACATCCTTGGACAGCTCTTTGCTTGTGGCCATAGTGGAGAGTTTGGAATCTGATTGATTGATTGCTTTTGTGGACAGGTGTCTTTTATACAGGTAGCAAACTGAGATTAGGACCCCTCCCTTTAAGAGAGTGCTCCTAATCTCAGCTCGTTACCTGTATAAAAGACACCTGGGAGCCAGAAATCTTGCTGATTGATAGGGGATCAAATACTTATTTCCCTCACTGACCTGCAAATCAATTTATAACTTTTTTGACATATGTTTTGCTTGTTTGTTTTTGTTTGTTATTCTGTCTCTCACTGTTAAAATACATCTACCATTAAAATTATAAACTGATCATTTCTTTGTCAGTGGACAAACGTTCAAAATCAGCAGGGGATTGAATACTTTTTTCCCCCACTGTATATATGAAATTAGCAAAATTCGATAGATATAAAATAAACTTCATCCTGTACCAGATAGAACTAAAGAGATTATGAAGACACAAGCTAAAAAAAAAAAATGCAGACTCAAGTAGACAATCAATTATGTAAACTTCAACAAAGGCAATATTATTAAAGTAATACAGTGTGTAAGTCTTTAGGATAAAAACCCTTTACAAATCCAGAAGATATTGAAAAGGTCTTCCATGAATTTAGAGGATAGAATTAAAAAAATTGAATTCAGCTCCAGGTCCGGGTGGATTTGTCAATTATTATTATAAGGCCTTTAAAACAATTATCAAAACAACTAGTTAACATAAATTAAATTAAAACAGAAGGTGGAGCCCCCTTTGAAATGCTAGAAGCAGTGATAATAAATGTACCCAAACAAGATAAGGATACAAAATATTGTAAAAAATATAGACCTACAGTATATATTTAATAAATACTGATATAAAAATTCCCAAATACTAGCAATGAGGATAAATCAGTTATTGCCCAGTTTAATTAGCCTTGATCAAACAGGCTTTTTTCACAGTCAACAAGGCTCAGACAACACTAGAAAGCTAATAGATCCAATGGCATATTGTAAACATAAACAAAGTCCATGTGAAGTATTAACTTTAGTCACAGAAAAGGCCTTTGATAGGAAAACTGGATCTGTATGTCTTAAGTATTACAGAAATTTGGTCTGGGCAATTTTGAGCTAAAAGCAATTGGGGCTCTTTACTCCCAGCCATCTGCTTATGTTTCAAGCGTGGGCATGAAAACAGAGAAGGGATATCCTCTTTCACCACTGGCCAATCAATTAGCAAAAGACATTGAGGGCATAGGGATCAGTCTTATAAAATCATGCTCTTTGCGGATGTTGTTATTCTAACCATCTCAAACCGACAGAGTCTTATAAATATGTATAATGCTTGAGTTTTGGTATAATCTCATAAAGTTAATATGGCAAAAACGGAAGCTTTGACCATAAACCTTAATAGGGAGGATTTATTAAACTTACAAAAGATCTGTGAGATTAATTGGAATTCTAAATCTATTTCCTATTTGGGAATTGATTTTACAACAAATTTGGGGGCCCAACAAGGCTACATTTCTATAAATTATATGATAAGATTAAACCCATATTAGATAACTGGAATACCATACCATTATCATGGTTAGGCAGAGTAACCGCTATAAAGATGTATGTCTTGCCGAAGATAAATGATTTATTTAGGTGTCTCCCATTGGAAGTTCCTAACCCTATTATAAAAAAAACTTCAATCACTAATTGATTAAATCATATATAAAGGGAAGAAACCAAGACCTACACTATCTACAGTTAAAAAAAAAGCTTCTCCAGAGGTGGCATTGCTTCTCCATGCATAAAAGATTACTATGTTGCAGTGATGCTATCCCATTTTGTTAAATGGTCTTCCCCGAAAAATAAGACAAGTTGGTCACAGATTGAAAATGCATTAGCATCAAAGGAACAAATTGAATATTGGCTTTGGCACGATAGGAGCATTCTTGGTGCAGTTAAAAATCTGTTACTTGTAATTGAAACTGGATTTAGAATATGGTTTAAATGCAATATGAAATTGAATTTGTCCACATTTCCCTCTCCTGTTATCCCTTTATTGTGCTTGTGTAGGAATCTTGGGTTAACATTGATTACGTTTTGATTACTACGTTTGATTGGGGTAGATGGAATATTGGCTTGTTACAAGATTTATATGATAACGGAGAGTTTAAAACTTTCTCAGGTTTATGTTCAGAATTTAAGTTTAACCGAGAATCAAATGGCTTGAATATGAACTTTTAAAGAGAATGATTATTAAGTCAAAATATAGAATACGAGTAACTAGAGACCTTTCTCAATTTGAAAAGTTATCTATACGGAATGACGGTAAACATTTAATTTCTAAATTTTACAATGTTTAAAAAAAATAAAGTTATATAGAGAAAACAGCTCAAATGAGAAAATGGGAAAGGGACTTCAATTTAAAATTGCCAGTAGAGAAATGGTTTAATTATTATTATTATTATAGTTCATTAATAACGCGCCAACATATTCAGTAGCACTGTACATAAATTAAGTTCAGACCAAGATAAATACAAATGAACATATAGCAAAGCAAGGAGGGCCCTGTCTTTGGGCTAGGAATCCAATGTCCATGGTGCATGCCCAAAGTACTTAGGATAGAAACTTGCAGACTTACAGTCTAAGGTATAGTGAGTGGTAAAAGAGGGTGAGAGAGGTGATAAGCGTGTTAGGGTGGAAGGTGATATGCTTCTTTAAAGAGATTTTAAAGAGATTTTAATGAGCGTTTTAAGTGAGGTTTTAAATGTTTTGAGGCAAGAGGATAATCTGGTGGAGTGAGGCAAGGAGTTCCAGAGACTAGGGGCAGCACAAGAAAAGTCCTGGAGGCAGGAGTGAGAGGAGGTGACAAGAGTTGTAGAAAGAAGAAGGTCATTAGCAGAACAAAGAGGGTGGATTGGGGGAGTATTTGGAGATGAGAGGAGAGATGTATGGGGGAGGATTATTTTTGAGTGTTTAATGCTTTTGAACTTACTCAAAAGGCTAATAAATATCAAACATTTAGAGAAATATACTTTAAGACCATTCAAAGATGATACCTAGTTCCTTCTAAAATTGTATTAAATGAGGAAAGATGCTAATCCAAAAATATGTTGGTGACTTTGTGAACAAAAAGGATCTCACAAACATATTTGCTTGGAATGTCGCCTAATCAAGAGTTTATGGCTCTACTGTTATGAATACATCTCCAAGATATGTAATAAAACCATTATCCCATCATCTTAAATGGCTTTATTTCACATATTTACAGAGAATCTAAACTTTGGGAAAAAAGCTTTTATTATTTAAATAGTTTCTACCAAATGAGTGTGACAGCAGATTTGATAGGTAACTTTAAAAGGGATTAGATATATTTTTGAATAAAAAGGGCATTCAAGATTATACTGGATTACTATAAAATGATTTATTGAATGTTTTTTTTCTATCTGTCTTCCTCTGGATCAATTACCAATTAATCCACATATTACAAAGAGTAGATAAGACATAAAAAGGTTAAACTTGATGGACTAAACGTCTTTTTCCAACCTCAAGTACTATGTAACTATGCAATTATGATTCTAAGAATATAAATTTGTATTCTTCAAATGAGAAGCAGTTATTTAGCCATATGGTTATATAGTGTAGACATCTATTCAAATTTCAATTTCAGAAACCTGTATTTATGTTTTTTATATGAATATATACAGCTGATCATTTTAATTGGTATTTATCATATGCTGTTATAAAAGAAGAATATTATTGTCTCTCTGTATATATTTAAACACACAGTGATACTGTGCAACTGCTTAAACTTGCATGACACTCGAGAAATAAAAAGTGAAGTATGGGGCAATGAAAGTAAACAAAAAAAGCATGTTACAACCCTCAAACTGCCTGATTGGCTAACAGGAACATTTAAGCTGCTTGGGTGCACGGATCAGCCAAAGTTCAGTAATCCCCCACACTTATGTTGCTGGATGAGGTTGAGAACATTGTCCGCCTTCACAATTCCCCAGTAAAGACACACAATGCTTTATATGTGTACCCAATAGGAAAAAATATTTATAGCCAAAAGGCACCTCTTTTTATAATACTTTACACAATCCTCGTCCACTTGATTATGTTAACATAACACATATTACCTTACAAACTGCAACAACTTATTAACAATACTTAAAAACATTCTTATGAGGTTTTCCCAGGGCCTGTGGCTAAGTGGGCTATGTGACTGCTAAAGGTCAAGTATCAGGGTTTCTGTCCCTTCAGTCTGACAAAGCCCTAATTGAAAGGTCTAGCTCTTGCCCCAGATTTCTGATTACTAAACCTCTGATTGCACCAAGTGGTAGCTTTTGGATGAGCAAGGTGTATTTAATGTAGACAGTCAGTGGGTCATGGGCCATCCAAGATCATTCCGAACATTCGTTCCCCCGTATTTCTCTAGGGGGTCTATGATATTCAGTGTTTTGAACTGGTAGCAATATTGTGGTTAGTAGCAGTATTGGAAATAATTATAAAATAATTACCTTCATAATTCATGGGAATGGACAATGGATCAAAGGGGTATCAGTTACAGCACTTAACCCTTCTTAACACCTGTGGTTTCACTTGACAGTGCTGAAGAAGATAACAAGGCAGGGTAAAAGGGGTGTCAGTTACAGCACTTAAAACCATTTAACTTTAGCTGTCTCCCACAACAATTGCTTAACAGGATAACTAGACAGCTTGGTAGCTTACTTCCCTCACCTATCTAGAGCACTCTACTTAAGTTTACTAGATTATCTGGGCTTTAGTGTGATTGGGGCATATGCCAGGGAAATGGTGTAGATATAGTGTAGATTTTGTGGAGCTGTAGGTGTTATAGTGTAGTCTCTTTTCTTAAAGGGTCAGCATCCTTATATTCACCTAATCCCCTGAAATACATTAATCATGCATTTTTTCAATATAAACACAACACAAACCCATAATGACAATATAATTCCCTTCAACCCAAATAGAGAGCTCTTTGTGATACAGCATAAATATCAGATATTGCATGATTTATACATTACAACAAATTAGAGGTGCTCAATCTGAGAATGAACAAATATCCTGTAATATATCAGTCTGGTCTCATACAGAAGAGTGATACAGCACTGAAATGCCAGACAATTCTCCCTGAACCGGATAAACAGCAAACCCCAGATGTATATTTCAGCCTCTCTTGGGCCTCATCAGTGAGGTGCAGCTGTATTAAGGCATAGTGAGCAAGGAGTCCACGTCTGATGAGACCGTCATCATTACGTCAGTAAACCATAGAGGTTACACGTCAATCATTTAGAGACTCGCAATTCAGCAATGTACAAAATATTAAAAATGAATGGCGATACTGTTTTAGTTTATGTGGGTGGCCTGATGTGTATTAACTCAATGATTCCTGAGATTAACATGACACCGTAATAAAACCTTAAAAAAAGAATTTTCTATTGCAGACTTGTGTGCTTGAGACTGCTGTGCAAATAATTCTAATATCTTTCATCACTTTCCCCTCTTTTATTGCAGCACTGATTTTTTATTTATTTTCATTTACAGTGCTATGAACAGGTGTTTAACCCCCTTGCAAGTCCTATCTGATACCCATAGTATTTTTTTCTACATTTGCCATTTACGGGTGTGAAAAGATTTGCGGGCTTGAGGAATTGTAGCAATTGAATATATATTTGCCATTTTAGCAATTGTAACTTTTGCGGGCTTGAAAAATCAAAGGCTTAGATGGATTGTAAATTACGATTTTGACAACCGCAGGGATTTTCAGCCTGTACCTGTAGACCGTTTCTGGCTCACTAAAAATTGAATAGCAAATAGGTTTACGGCTACAAAACGGGTTCCAGTAACCAAAAATTGCTCATTCGAATAGAGGCCTTAATCTCTAAGAACAAAAAGCCCTCTACAGTTCCAGGTGGGAGGCAGGTATTTCCTTGGAGGTATGGGTTCAATTTCTAGTTTAAGGTCCAGTTAAGGTCCAGAGATAATCCTGTTACAGATAAGGGAATCGATTGTATAAAGTGTTTTCATTCTCAGATAAGAACAAAGAAGGCTGATTTAATCATTGTTTGATTATATCAAGTTGCCTCAGTGAGGGGTGACCACACCTATTGTCCTATATGTGTATTGTGTGGGGGATATGGGAAATGTCTGTGTGTTATGTGAAAAACATACTTTTACTAACTTTTGAACCCCTGGTCTGATTCATGCCATTTTTTTAATATGGTGTTCCCCTGGGTGAGAGATATTGAACGGTGCTGGACTTAAAGGTGTACCCCCTGTTTTTGGGATACATCCAGAATGTGGTTAAAATTGTGTCTGTTTTAATTGTGTTACCTGTTATCTGAGGAGAGGAGACGTGGGGGTTGAACCATGTATATAATTGGCTGTGATAATTATGTGGGTGTAGCCCTTCAGAGGGCACCATTGCATAAAAGGAGATCACCTGTCATTACAGGATAGTCCTACTTGACCCTTCAAAACGTAGTCTCATCTCGTTCTTGGAGGGGATTGCTATATCATACTGGGGATTGCTATGCTTTTGCATACTCCCTTGAGCTGTAACTACTGAACGCTTGTTCCTGATGTACTCTCCTTGGAGGAGAGGTCTTCCCCACACGGTCCTGGATGCTGGAGATTCATACAGGGTGGAAGGAAGACGGCGCGGCTCCAGCTAAACTACAGCGGTTGTGGAGTCTGTGGTGGTTGAGGTGTCCGGTGCGGTGCTTGTAGGCCTCGACGCAAGCTAGGACGCATCTATCAACGGAGGTACCCGGTAGGGGTGCCAGTAGATCCGTTACAAAACTCCACAAGGTGAGATCTTGCATGGAGCATCAGACCGAGGGAGACTGGCAGTTATTTTGCGTTTCTTCCATTTGTGAATATTCACACCAACTGTTGTTGCCCTCTTACCAAGCTGCTTGTCGATGGTCTTGTAGCCCATTTCAAGCTTGTGTAGGTCTACAATATTGTCTCCAACATCCTTGGACAGCTCTTTGCTTGTGGCCATAGTGGAGAGTTTGGAATCTGATTGATTGATTGCTTTTGTGGACAGGTGTCTTTTATACAGGTAGCAAACTGAGATTAGGACCCCTCCCTTTAAGAGAGTGCTCCTAATCTCAGCTCGTTACCTGTATAAAAGACACCTGGGAGCCAGAAATCTTGCTGATTGATAGGGGATCAAATACTTATTTCCCTCACTGACCTGCAAATCAATTTATAACTTTTTTGACATATGTTTTGCTTGTTTGTTTTTGTTTGTTATTCTGTCTCTCACTGTTAAAATACATCTACCATTAAAATTATAAACTGATCATTTCTTTGTCAGTGGACAAACGTTCAAAATCAGCAGGGGATTGAATACTTTTTTCCCCCACTGTATATATGAAATTAGCAAAATTTGATAGATATAAAATAAACTTCATCCTGTACCAGATAGAACTAAAGAGATTATGAAGACACAAGCTAAAAAAAAAAAAATGCAGACTCAAGTAGACAATCAATTATGTAAACTTCAACAAAGGCAATATTATTAAAGTAATACAGTGTGTAAGTCTTTAGGATAAAAACCCTTTACAAATCCAGAAGATATTGAAAAGGTCTTCCATGAATTTAGAGGATAGAATTAAAAAAATTTAATTCAGCTCCAGGTCCGGGTGGATTTGTCAATTATTATTATAAGGCCTTTAAAACAATTATCAAAACAACTAGTTAACATAAATTAAATTAAAACAGAAGGTGGAGCCCTCTTTGAAATGCTAGAAGCAGTGATAATAAATGTACCCAAACAAGATAAGGATACAAAATATTGTAAAAAATATAGACCTACAGTATATATTTAATAAATACTGATATAAAAATTCCCAAATACTAGCAATGAGGATAAATCAGTTATTGCCCAGTTTAATTAGCCTTGATCAAACAGGCTTTTTTCACAGTCAACAAGGCTCAGACAACACTAGAAAGCTAATAGATCCAATGGCATATTGTAAACATAAACAAAGTCCATGTGAAGTATTAACTTTAGTCACAGAAAAGGCCTTTGATAGGAAAACTGGATCTGTATGTCTTAAGTATTACAGAAATTTGGTCTGGGCAATTTTGAGCTAAAAGCAATTGGGGCTCTTTACTCCCAGCCATCTGCTTATGTTTCAAGCGTGGGCATGAAAACAGAGAAATTTACTATCAGCAATGGGACTCGCAAGGGATATCCTCTTTCACCACTGGCCAATCAATTAGCAAAAGACATTGAGGGCATAGGGATCAGTCTTATAAAATCATGCTCTTTGCGGATGTTGTTATTCTAACCATCTCAAACCGACAGAGTCTTATAAATATGTATAATGCTTGAGTTTTGGTATAATCTCATAAAGTTAATATGGCAAAAACGGAAGCTTTGACCATAAACCTTAATAGGGAGGATTTATTAAACTTACAAAAGATCTGTGAGATTAATTGGAATTCTAAATCTATTTCCTATTTGGGAATTGATTTTACAACAAATTTGGGGGCCCAACAAGGCTACATTTCTATAAATTATATGATAAGATTAAACCCATATTAGATAACTGGAATACCATACCATTATCATGGTTAGGCAGAGTAACCGCTATAAAGATGTATGTCTTGCCGAAGATAAATGATTTATTTAGGTGTCTCCCATTGGAAGTTCCTAACCCTATTATAAAAAAAACTTCAATCACTAATTGATTAAATCATATATAAAGGGAAGAAACCAAGACCTACACTATCTACAGTTAAAAAAAAAGCTTCTCCAGAGGTGGCATTGCTTCTCCATGCATAAAAGATTACTATGTTGCAGTGATGCTATCCCATTTTGTTAAATGGTCTTCCCCGAAAAATAAGACAAGTTGGTCACAGATTGAAAATGCATTAGCATCAAAGGAACAAATTGAATATTGGCTTTGGCACGATAGGAGCATTCTTGGTGCAGTTAAAAATCTGTTACTTGTAATTGAAACTGGATTTAGAATATGGTTTAAATGCAATATGAAATTGAATTTGTCCACATTTCCCTCTCCTGTTATCCCTTTATTGTGCTTGTGTAGGAATCTTGGGTTAACATTGATTACGTTTTGATTACTACGTTTGATTGGGGTAGATGGAATATTGGCTTGTTACAAGATTTATATGATAACGGAGAGTTTAAAACTTTCTCAGGTTTATGTTCAGAATTTAAGTTTAACCGAGAATCAAATGGCTTGAATATGAACTTTTAAAGAGAATGATTATTAAGTCAAAATATAGAATACGAGTAACTAGAGACCTTTCTCAATTTGAAAAGTTATCTATACGGAATGACGGTAAACATTTAATTTCTAAATTTTACAATGTTTAAAAAAAATAAAGTTATATAGAGAAAACAGCTCAAATGAGAAAATGGGAAAGGGACTTCAATTTAAAATTGCCAGTAGAGAAATGGTTTAATTATTATTATTATTATAGTTCATTAATAACGCGCCAACATATTCAGTAGCACTGTACATAAATTAAGTTCAGACCAAGATAAATACAAATGAACATATAGCAAAGCAAGGAGGGCCCTGTCTTTGGGCTAGGAATCCAATGTCCATGGTGCATGCCCAAAGTACTTAGGATAGAAACTTGCAGACTTACAGTCTAAGGTATAGTGAGTGGTAAAAGAGGGTGAGAGAGGTGATAAGCGTGTTAGGGTGGAAGGTGATATGCTTCTTTAAAGAGATTTTAAAGAGATTTTAATGAGCGTTTTAAGTGAGGTTTTAAATGTTTTGAAGCAAGAGGATAATCTGGTGGAGTGAGGCAAGGAGTTCCAGAGACTAGGGGCAGCACAAGAAAAGTCCTGGAGGCAGCAGTGAGAGGAGGTGACAAGAGTTGTAGAAAGAAGAAGGTCATTAGCAGAACAAAGAGGGTGGATTGGGGGAGTATTTGGAGATGAGAGGAGAGATGTATGGGGGAGGATTATTTTTGAGTGTTTAATGCTTTTGAACTTACTCAAAAGGCTAATAAATATCAAACATTTAGAGAAATATACTTTAAGACCATTCAAAGATGATACCTAGTTCCTTCTAAAATTGTATTAAATGAGGAAAGATGCTAATCCAAAAATATGTTGGTGACTTTGTGAACAAAAAGGATCTCACAAACATATTTGCTTGGAATGTCGCCTAATCAAGAGTTTATGGCTCTACTGTTATGAATACATCTCCAAGATATGTAATAAAACCATTATCCCATCATCTTAAATGGCTTTATTTCACATATTTACAGAGAATCTAAACTTTGGGAAAAAAGCTTTTATTATTTAAATAGTTTCTACCAAATGAGTGTGACAGCAGATTTGATAGGTAACTTTAAAAGGGATTAGATATATTTTTGAATAAAAAGGGCATTCAAGATTATACTGGATTACTATAAAATGATTTATTGAATGTTTTTTTTCTATCTGTCTTCCTCTGGATCAATTACCAATTAATCCACATATTACAAAGAGTAGATAAGACATAAAAAGGTTAAACTTGATGGACTAAACGTCTTTTTCCAACCTCAAGTACTATGTAACTATGCAATTATGATTCTAAGAATATAAATTTGTATTCTTCAAATGAGAAGCAGTTATTTAGCCATATGGTTATATAGTGTAGACATCTATTCAAATTTCAATTTCAGAAACCTGTATTTATGTTTTTTATATGAATATATACAGCTGATCATTTTAATTGGTATTTATCATATGCTGTTATAAAAGAAGAATATTATTGTCTCTCTGTATATATTTAAACACACAGTGATACTGTGCAACTGCTTAAACTTGCATGACACTCGAGAAATAAAAAGTGAAGTATGGGGCAATGAAAGTAAACAAAAAAAGCATGTTACAACCCTCAAACTGCCTGATTGGCTAACAGGAACATTTAAGCTGCTTGGGTGCACGGATCAGCCAAAGTTCAGTAATCCCCCACACTTATGTTGCTGGATGAGGTTGAGAACATTGTCCGCCTTCACAATTCCCCAGTAAAGACACACAATGCTTTATATGTGTACCCAATAGGAAAAAATATTTATAGCCAAAAGGCACCTCTTTTTATAATGCTTTACACAATCCTCGTCCACTTGATTATGTTAACATAACACATATTACCTTACAAACTGCAACAACTTATTAACAATACTTAAAAACATTCTTATGAGGTTTTCCCAGGGCCTGTGGCTAAGTGGGCTATGTGACTGCTAAAGGTCAAGTATCAGGGTTTCTGTCCCTTCAGTCTGACAAAGCCCTAATTGAAAGGTCTAGCTCTTGCCCCAGATTTCTGATTACTAAACCTCTGATTGCACCAAGTGGTAGCTTTTGGATGAGCAAGGTGTATTTAATGTAGACAGTCAGTGGGTCATGGGCCATCCAAGATCATTCCGAACATTCGTTCCCCCGTATTTCTCTAGGGGGTCTATGATATTCAGTGTTTTGAACTGGTAGCAATATTGTGGTTAGTAGCAGTATTGGAAATAATTATAAAATAATTACCTTCATAATTCATGGGAATGGACAATGGATCAAAGGGGTATCAGTTACAGCACTTAACCCTTCTTAACACCTGTGGTTTCACTTGACAGTGCTGAAGAAGATAACAAGGCAGGGTAAAAGGGGTGTCAGTTACAGCACTTAAAACCATTTAACTTTAGCTGTCTCCCACAACAATTGCTTAACAGGATAACTAGACAGCTTGGTAGCTTACTTCCCTCACCTATCTAGAGCACTCTACTTAAGTTTACTAGATTATCTGGGCTTTAGTGTGATTGGGGCATATGCCAGGGAAATGACTTCGGTAGATTTTGTGGAGCTGTAGGTGTTATAGTGTAGTCTCTTTTCTTAAAGGGTCAGCATCCTTATATTCACCTAATCCCCTGAAATACATTAATCATGCATTTTTTCAATATAAACACAACACAAACCCATAATGACAATATAATTCCCTTCAACCCAAATAGAGAGCTCTTTGTGATACAGCATAAATGTCAGATATTGCATGATTTATACATTACAACAAATTAGAGGTGCTCAATCTGAGAATGAACAAATATCCTGTAATATATCAGTCTGGTCTCATACAGAAGAGTGATACAGCACTGAAATGCCAGACAATTCTCCCTGAACCGGATAAACAGCAAACCCCAGATGTATATTTATGTGACTTTATGTGACTATAAGGAAATCAACAAGGCTTGCAAAAGGGCTATTAGACTGGCTAAAATAGAAAATGAGAAGTCAGTTGCAATGGAAAGTAAGACTAACCCTAAAATATTTTATAAATATATTAATGGGAAGAAGGCCAGGAAGGAATCGATAGGACCATTACAATGTGACACAGGCCATCTGATAATTAGTGACCAGGAAAAGGCAGATGAGCTAAATAGGTTCTTTTCGTCGGTTCACACAAGGGAGGTACCAGTGGTTGGGACACTGCAACATAATGGGGCTACACTACCTTCACTAAATAATTGGTTAACGCAGGAAGAAATACAAAAGAGGTTGGAGAAAATAAATGTTAATAAAGCCCCAGGTCCTGATGGAATACATCCAAGGGTACTGAGGGAGCTGGGTTCTGTAATAGCCAAACCATTATATCTAATCTTTAAAGACTCGCTCACTACAGGGTCTCTACCAGATGACTGGAGAAAAGCAGAGGTGATACCTATATTTAAGAAGGGATCTACAGCAAATCCTGGGAATTATAGACCAGTGAGCCTCACTTCTGTAGTTGGGAAGCTTTTAGAAGGGTTAATAAGGGACAGAATACAAGAATATGTCTATTTGAACAGGATCATAGGTAGCAGTCAACATGGATTTATGAAGGAAAGGTTGTGTCAGACCAATCTAATTAGTTTTTATGAGGAGGTTAGTAGGAACTTGGATCAGGGCAACTCAGTGGATGTAGTCTTTTTAGATTTTTCAAAGGCATTTGATACAGTGCCACATGGAAGACTAGTGAGCAAACTAAGGGATACAGGAATTGCAGTAAATATCTGCTCATGGATCGAGAGCTGGCTAAAAGACAGGAAGCAAAGGGTTGTTGTAAATGGAACATACTCCGATTGGTCTAATGTGATAAGTGGGGTTCCTCAGGGCTCAGTATTGGGTCCTCTCCTTTTTAACATATTTATTAATGACATTGAAGTAGGACTCGAATGTAGTGTCTCCATTTTTGCTGATGACACTAAGTTGTGCAAGGTAATAAAATCAGATAATGATGTACTTTCCCTACAAAAGGATTTGCATAAATTAGAGAAATGGGCGGCTAAATGGCAGATGAGATTTAATACAAATAAATGTAAGGTTATGCATTTGGGAAGGAACAATAGCCAAGCAATCTATAATCTTAATGGAGCAAATCTAGGGGTATCAGATATTGAAAGGGATTTGGGAGTACTAGTGGACAACCACCTAGGTAACAGCGCTCAAAGCCAAGCAGTGGCTGCAAAGGCAAATAAAATATTAGCATGTATTAGGAAGGGTATAGAAGCCAGGGAAGAAGATATAATTCTGCCACTATACAAATCTCTAGTACGCCCTCATTTGGAATATGGAGTACAATTTTGGGCACCATCCCACAAAAAAGACATTTTAGAGCTGGAAAAAGTACAGAGAAGGGCTACAAAACTAATAAGGGGAATGGAGGGGCTAAGTTATGAAGAAAGACTAACAAAATTAAACTTATTTTCGCTAGAAAAAAGGCGTCTAAGAGGAGATATGATTACGTTATTTAAATACATCCAGGGTCAATATAAGGCTTTGTCAAGTGAACTTTTTGTAGCAAGAGATTTTCAACTGACAAGAGGACATCCGTTGAGGTTAGAGGAAAAAAGATTTCACCTTAAACAAAGAAAATGGTTCTTCACAGTTAGGGTGGTTAAACTGTGGAATTCTCTACCAAAGGAGGTGGTGACAGCGAATTCGATAGACAACTTCAAAAAGGGGTTAGATATATTTCTGAATAAAGAGGGCATTCAAGGCTATCCTAGATAACTAGCAAGGAATATTGATCCAGGGAGAAATTTGATCGCCAGTTTCTGGGGTCAGGAAGGAATTTTGCTTTTTTTCCCCTTATGAGACAATTGGCAAAGTTTCAATGGGTTTTTTTTTTATGTTTGCCTTCCTCTGGATCAATTAACAACAATTAACAATAATTAACAATTAACAATAATAATAAATAGTCCAAATTAAAAAGATCAATAGAGATCTAAAAAGGTTGAACTTGATGGACTAACTCTTTATTCATTCTCCAATACTATACTATTAATAATTATTTAATCAATAATTTAATTAATAACTAATCCGCATATTGCAGATCAGAGGAGATCTTAACAGGTTGAACTTGATGGACTGAAAGTCTTTTTTCAACCTTAATTACTATGTAACTATGTAACTATGTAACTATGTAACTATATTTCAGCCTCTCTTGGGCCTCATCAGTGAGGTGCAGCTGTATTAAGGCATAGTGAGCAAGGAGTCCACGTCTGATGAGACCGTCATCATTACGTCAGTAAACCATGGAGGTTACACGTCAATCATTTAGAGACTCGCAATTCAGCAATGTACAAAATATTAAAAATGAATGGCGATACTGTTTTAGTTTATGTGGGTGGCCTGATGTGTATTAACTCAATGATTCCTGAGATTAACATGACACCGTAATAAAACCTTAAAAAAAGAATTTTCTATTGCAGACTTGTGTGCTTGAGACTGCTGTGCAAATAATTCTAATATCTTTCATCACTTTCCCCTCTTTTATTGCAGCACTGATTTTTTATTTATTTTCATTTACAGTGCTATGAACAGGTGTTTAACCCCCTTGCAAGTCCTATCTGATACCCATAGTATTTTTTTCTACATTTGCCATTTACGGGTGTGAAAAGATTTGCGGGCTTGAGGAATAGTAGCAATTGAATATATATTTGCCATTTTAGCAATTGTAACTTTTGCGGGCTTGAAAAATCAAAGGCTTAGATGGATTGTAAATTACGATTTTGACAACCGCAGGGATTTTCAGCCTGTACCTGTAGACCGTTTCTGGCTCACTAAAAATTGAATAGCAAATAGGTTTACGGCTACAAAACGGGTTCCAGTAACCAAAAATTGCTCATTCGAATAGAGGCCTTAATCTCTAAGAACAAAAAGCCCTCTACAGTTCCAGGTGGGAGGCAGGTATTTCCTTGGAGGTATGGGTTCAATTTCTAGTTTAAGGTCCAGTAAACTAATTCATGGAAAAAATATGTTGGCTTTTCCTTAGTTAAGAAAACATTTTTTTTCTTGAAAACTACATTAAAATTTATGTAAATCTATGAACTGTCACATAATTAGTAACAAACTAAAAACATTAGCAGCTTTCAAAGCAATTAGCATAAAGGTATTTTTTAAAATGTTCACAGTCTTTACTTCTACAACCTTTTTTTCTATTCAGCAGTGGAGAGCAACTTGTTTTCTATTCCTGGTCTGTGGTCTCATTGGAGAATGAATTCTGCTTTTAATATTTCATACCTAGCACCTATAATTCAGTTTTAAGTAACAGATCTATTATTTGGCCAATCATTTGGAAAAAAAATAAGACACACTTGCAAATACTAAAAAAGAAACTCTTTCCATTGCCCTTTATTCTTGTCAACTTCAGCATAAGCCCAGACTTAGGACCCTATTAAATTTTCCGATTCGTAGTTCCAGAAGCCCATAAAGGAGCCTCTTTTAGCTACCTGCAAATGATCTGCGGGTTAAAGGCGGAAAAATCCTACGGGCTGTCAAAATCTGAACTCCGACACATCTAAGCCATTGATCTTTCAATCCCATAAATGTTACAATCCCAAATCACTATTAAATGGCTATGAGTTCTCAAGCCTGCAAAGGCGCTTAACCTCCTGTTTGTAGTACTGAAAAAGGCAAATATAAACACACTACTGTATTTTAAAATACAGGGAAAGCTATGGAAGGTATTACAATTAATAGCACAACATTCTCAAGCTCGCAAATCTGCAATAAAAACTACTTTTTTATGTTTAATTTCCATGTTATATTGATCCTGGTTATCAATCTGTTAATACATATAACAAAACTTGCATTGACTAGAAATTTATATTTATTGATTTTTTCATATTGCATAATTTATGTAATGCGGGTCCGATTGCAACTCGAACAGCAAAACCGTAGGTAATTGAAATTTAACCTCCATGTTTTAGTGATGTAATGATGATGGTCTCATTTCCTATTGTCTCTGTCTAAACCTATAACTATGGGTTTGAATAATTTATCATGTTCACGCCCGGAAATGCTACATGCCGAAGCATGGTTTACTGATTTGGATTCCGGCCAAGCTCTTGTGGGCTTTTCTAATTGAATCGCTCTGTAACTCCAGCAAATTTCAAGCCCGCAAACGGGCTGGACGACGGCCACTGCGGGCTTCGTATTTAATAGGGCCTATGATGTCTTTAAACTGCATTTCTCATGCTTTTCCCATAATGAAAAACTTTATAGCTGTATTGTTTTTTAAACATAATAGACGGGTATCCTGAGATCTCAAAACCTTTCTTATAGAAAAAAATGCTAGACCATTCCTCTGCCAATCTCTTAAAACACTTACTTGTGGGCAGGGCACATTTTACAGTGCCTTGCAAAAGTATTCACCCCCCTTGACTTTTTACCTATTTTGTTACATTATATTAAGTCCAATGTTTTGTTAATATGAATTTTATGTGATGGATCAGAAGACAATAGTCTAAGTTGGTGTACTGAAATGAGAAAAATATATACATAAATCTATTTTATAGAAATAGAAAACAGAAATTTGGCATGAGCGTATGTATTCACCCCCTTTGTTATGAAGCCCATAAAAAGCTCTGGTGCAACCAATTACCTTCAAAAGTCACATAATTAGTAAAATGATGTCCACTTGTGTGCAATGCAAGTGTCACATGATCTGTCATTACATATACACACCTTTTTTTAAAATATCCCAGGGGCTGCAACATCTAAGCAAGAGGCACCACTATAAACACTGCCATAAAGACCAAGGAACTCTCCAAACAAGTAAGAGACAATGTTGTTGAGAAGTACAAGTCAGGATTAGGTTATAAAAAAATATCCAAATCTTTGATGATCCCCAGGAGCACCATCAAATCTATCATAACCAAATGGAAAGAATATGGCACAACAGCAAACCTGACAAGAGAGAGCGGCGCACCGAAAACCACGGACCGGGCAAGGAGGGCTATAATCAGAGAGGCAGCACAGAGACCTAAGGTAACCCTGGAGGAGCTGCAGAGTTCCACAGCAGAGACTGGAGTATCTGTACGTAGGACGACAATAAGCCCTACGCTGCATAGAGTTGGGCTTTATGGCAGAGTGGCCAGAAGAAAGCCCTTACTTTCAGGAAAAAACTAAATGGCACGTTTTGAGTTTGCAAAAAGGCATGTGGGAGACTCCCAAAATGCTTGGAGGAAGATGCTCTGGTCTAATGAGACTAAAATTGATCTTTTCAGCCATCAAAGAAAACGCCATGTCTGGCGCAAACCCTATCACATCACCTAAAGAACACCATGCTGTGGGGATGTTTTCCAGCAGCCGGGACTGGAAAACTAGTCAGAGTTGAGGGAAAGATGGATGGTGCTAAATACAGGGATATTCTTGAGCAAAACTCTGTGGGTGATTTGAGGCTAGGATGGAGGTTCACCTTCCAGCAGAACAATGACCCCAAACACACTGCTAAAGCAACACTTGAGTGGTTTAAGGGGAAATATGTAAATGTGTTGGAGTGGCCTCAAAGCCCAGACCTCAATACAATAGAAAATCTGTGGTTAGACTTAAAGATTACTGTTCACAAGCGCAAACCATCCAACTTGAAGGCGCTGGAGCAGTTTTGCAAGGAGGAATGGGCAATAATCCCAGGGGTAAGATGTGGCAAGCTCATAGAGAATTATCCAAAGGGACTTGGAGCTGTGATTGCCGCAAAAGGTGGCTCTACAAAGTATTGACTTTAGGGGGGTGTATAGTTATGCACATTGACATTTTCTGATATTTTGTCCTATTTTTTTTTTTGCTTCACAATAATAATAAAAAAAAAAAAGTTGTGGGCATATTCTGTAAATTAAATGATGCAAATCTTCAAACAATCCATGTTAATTCCAGGTTGTGAGGCAACAAAACACAAAAAAAGGCCAAGGGGGGTGAATACTTTTGCAAGGCACTGTAAGTGGGTGCTCAAGGTGCACTCCACATGGCACTGCTATTCTGAACAGCCATGCACTGTTGTACCAACTACCACATGTCTTACAATAAATTGTGATATAGGACCTTTTTATATGGCAGTTTACATTTATGCTTTACAAGTTCAGTATAAGAGAATTATGTTATTGAGTTGCTTTAAATTTTTAATTGGTTTAAAACACTAAGAAAACTATGCATATATTTACACTTATCCCACAAAAATAGCCCTTTCCTGGTTATGGGTTTGCTAAGTTCACTAATTCACAGTCTTCACAATTAATATATTAAGACTGATGTATGTTCTGTATATGCATTATTGCAGTTTTTGCAGTCATTTAAATTAAATGGGATAATTGTTCCATGTCCAAACATAGTACTAAAGGCATAATGTGGCTGAGAGGTGCACCCCCTGGTTCCACAAGCAAGAAAAATACTTTTTGTGATTTTGGTGTAGGTTGCTCCATATTGATGCCAGACTGGGTATGATTGTTGGATAACCACAACTAATACAAAGAGAGATACTCTATACCACAGTGTACAAAGTGCAGGCACCTAACATGTACAGTATTATTCACAAGCAACAGAAAGTATTTAAAAATGTGTAACCCAATATGGCTTATTTTTTCTTAAATGGACTGTACAATGTTGTTAATCTTTTTTAATGTAGAGATACCAAAATGGTAAAATCACTTAGGAAACAGAGGTAGAGGTGAATTAATTGGTAACAGAGATATAGATAATAAGAAATTGTATAAAAGAAACTTATTTGTGGAGAGATTAAATGGACTGTGTATTTTTGACTACATGTTTATGATTGTGCTACATTAAAGGGCCACTGAAGTCATACACACTTCTCATCAGATACAGATTGATCAGTGAAAATAAAGTAAAAATGCACTTACGGTTATCTAAAATTATATTTTTCACCATGTATCTATGGTTTTATGAGCTTCTGATGCTCCTTTTTTGCATAAAAAAATAAATAAAACATTTTATTATAAAAATAATATTTATCTATTTATATATAGCATACACTGATATACATGACATCTAGCAGCTTATGTTGTATATTAATAATGACAATTGGTTATATTATTTTCTATAAATACAAAATATAAGGCTAACGCAGGGTTGAAGCATGCAATACTGAATATCAGCATCGCTGGTAGAAAAAAAGCAGGATGACGGTTCACTAAAGATCCAGTCTAGGAGCACCTAACATGTAAGTAACATGTCCCAATCACTATAACTCAAGATCAGCCACAATAAACCACAATGAGCTAGGTATAACAGGTGAGTAGAGGCTTAAATAAATTGCACAATGAGCTGAGAAGCTGGATTGAGTGTTAACACAGGGTATCACAGGTTCGTTAGCATCCAACAATCATTTAGTGAATTTACCCCAGTGTCGGCAATTTATTCAAGTTGATCAACAATGCAAAATTTAAGTTAAAGGGGATATTGAAGTAAAGAAAAACAGCTGCACTATGTACCATGACATATAATTTTTAAAATTACACTGGGGAACTGCTTCAACTGATCAAGAACTGCATAGATAATTACAGTCACCATGAAACTGCAACAAGTAATAGCTCAGTGATAACAGTAACTGCCTCTTATACATGAGGTTGTGCTTTCAAATCCTATTTATTCCTTTTTATTTTTGTTTATTTTGTTCAAAAGAAAAAAACTGAAATAGAACAGGCTGTAAAATAATACCGAACTCTGTAGTGAATTGACAGTCCCAGACACTAATATCCCATTTACACCATTCAAAGATTTGTGTTTCAACTACTTGCATTATTAAGACTATATAATCATAAAAGCACTACAACAAGCATATTTACCACACAACTACCACTTTGAAATGTATGTTTGCAACTGATGACCTAAATGAAATAACTATAAAAATAATTTGTTGGATTTTTACTCAAAGCCTACCATTTTAAAAACAGTTGCTTAAACATAAACATAATGTTCATTCATATCTGTAGAGAGTTATTTTAAGTAAATCTCCTGATAATTATATCCACAACAATGTGATCTAGGCCATAGACTCTTAACACCCTAAATATATAGATCAATGTCATCCTATGTCTTTAGAGCCCTTGGCATAACCTGTTAATCCCAAGACCCCACAAATCCAAACCTAATTTTATACTGCAACCTGCCCTTGTTTTGTGATAAGGTCACTGCATAAACAAATTAATCTCATACTAGACAGTTCTTGAGAAATAAACAAACAATTTAAACGAATATTTGAAAAAGAGCATGCTACATATAAGTACTCTATATTGAACAGATTGATAAACTTTTGCATTCTGCTAGGATTCAATGTCTGCTGGCACATTTTTAACTCTGATAACTAAATGTGATTAACATCAAAGAAAGGTGTTGTTCTTTCTGTAGAGAAATCTCAACAATAAATAAAGTAGTTCGGAAATTATAAGTGAATGATTTGGAACATTTGCATCTCAAACTGTCAGCTGGCATTTGTATGGTCTGTACTATTTGATTTCAGTGATCTGTTTCCTTTTTATTAGTTTCCTTTTGAGGCAGGCTAATGTTCCTAACATTTACATTATAACACATGTTAGGGAAAATACTTTAAAGTAAATACTGTATAGTTTAGTGTATAATTTAACCTGAGTATTAGTTAGCATATTTAAATAATATGATATTGTATATATGTGTACTGTGACTAGAAAAAATACTTTGATTACACAGGAAGTTTGAATTTGCACAGTGATAAAGTAGCAGTACTAATGGGAAGTATATTAGTTTGTGCACCCAACTCAAGTTTAAGTCTTCAGTAAAGATTAATTTCATATAAAAGTTGCAAAATGCACAAGTGGCATTAATTTTTTTCAGATTTTTAATAAAATCCTGCCTACTTTAAACAAAAGACCACATAGAAAATGTGTGAACACAGTGGTCCTTGAAAGTTATCTCAATCATTCCATTCTAAGCTTGTTTTTCATGTGCTACCTTGGATCAATGTATCTGTTTGAAATGTTTTGTTTTAGAAGGAATTGGAAATGTTTTTCAAATTTAATAACATTTTATCTAGACAAATTTTTATTGTATTTTTCTGAATATTTGTGTGATAAAATGGCATTTTGTTTCATAGGAAACATACTCATGTTAGATAAACACATTGCTTGAAATCTGGCAGCTAAATAGTGACTGAAATAGGGTCCATGCTTCTGTTCAAATGTTTTGATAATGTTTTGATAAGGTTTTTTAAACATAATGATTTAAAACAAAAATAATGCTCAATAGGGACTTTGTTATGCAACTAACTAACAAACTTGAGCTGTTTTGATTGGTAGGTTTTGTGATCATTAGTAGCTTGTTGGCGACTGTTGCATGAATGTTCTTTCCATCTATCATTTCACTAATGATATTAAAGTTCACCAGACATGGAAAACCAACTTTAAACATAATATCACAAATTTCATGGCGAACATAATGTTACTATTTTTACCTGGTTTGCCACTGAGAGACAGTTTTAAACATGTTATTTTTTTTAAAATAATGTCAGTTATTTTATCAAATTCATCAGTGTTGGAGAACAACATTTTCAACATGTCTGCTATTTCATACCAATTGCCAAGGCTGCAGAGCCATTTTACAGCTTTTGCCAATGCTAGAGAACCATGTTTCAATAAAGTCAGTTATTGTTTTATAATATTTTCCAAGACGAGTGAACTATTTATTTAAAATAATGCCAGATATTATTTTATTATGTTTGTCAGTGCTGGAGAAACAATGTTTACAATGCCAGTTATTTTATTAGGTACAGAAACGTTAATTCAGCAGAGGGATCAACATGTATTTGTTTCTTATTAAACATTAGTTATTAATACTTTAAAGAGCTGCATTGGTGCAGTACTCTAAAATATACCCCTCTCTAGCATATCCTCTTGGATGTCCACCTGGCAACTCAAAAATATGTGCCAAAGAAAGAGTTCCTTATCCCCCCGGATTTTGCTATTTTTTGTGTCCCATATTCATTTTATCCCCATATAAAATGAATATGGGACACAAAAAATAGCAGAATTAAATGTCATCATCCATTACCAGCGCTATTGAGCAGTATGTGTTTTCCATGTATGTTTTTCACAGCTTTGACCCATAATTTATTTGTATATATTGTGGTAGTTTGACTTGTTACCTTCTAGATTGACAGCAATAAGATCATGTATTCTTTTAATCTTTTTATTGAAAGTCCAAAAATTACAACACATTATGGCTTACATCAGCCAAAGGTATAACAAACCACACCGTTCTATTGTAAATATCTTAAACAGTAGAAAGGGGAGCATTCGGCCTACCCGTCTCTCAGAAATGCTCCAACCTCCGTGGATCCTTAAACAGTCTTTTGAGATGTTCAATTCACAGTTATACTGCTGCCTTCTCCCTGGGGTTACTTTACACAGACTCTTGTAATGAAAATATAATCCTTTACTCACATCCTCTGGAACCCAGCTTCATCTGCGAGCAATCTCTGAAAAAGCAGATCTTCTGACTACAAACAGCTTTCTCTGCGAGCAATCTCTGGAACAGCAGTTTTCTCTGTGAGCAATCTCTGGAACAACAGCTTTCTCTGCGAGCAATCTTTGGAACAACAGTCTTCAGTCTCTCAATCCAAATCACACATCAGATTAGAGATCCAAGCAGGAACAGTCAGCACGCTTCTCTCTGTGGCTTGCTCTTTGCTGCTAACAGCAGCTCACCAACATTTCCCACACTGCTCAGGCCCAAGCCTAAGTGAGAAACTCGACCCATCTCTCTGCTGTTGTCTTAAAGGCAATCCACAGCTGGGCTTCAATTTGCCTCTGATCACTGCCCGGAGTTAGCTCTTTCTTTCTCCAGAGAAATCTTTCAGCCTCTTTAATTAAACCCACCTCTAGGGACATTCTTTGCTTCACTCTGTTACATATCTCCCCCCTTAGCCGAGAGGCCATAAACGCTCACTTGAAGCTTTATCTTCTCCTTGTCCTCTTGTTTAAGGGGTTCCCCTTCATAGTGCCTTACAGTATGTGGAGCAACTATGCAGTAAGGGCTTGGGTCTTTCTCTACCCTCTTGAGCTCAACAACACGCATACTTCCATGAACCAGGAGAACTTCCCATTTCTCGATTGATCCATCAGCTTTGATGAAGTAAGGCTTGAGATACTCCTCAAATCGACTACCAGGGGTTTCATCCACAGCATCATCTATGGGGAACACACAGTTTTGTTTTCCATACGTCACCCCTGGACCTGCACCGATAGTATCTCTAAACCACACCCTTAGTTTGTTACACACAGCTCTGTTCCTCCTGTTCTTCTCATCTGGGCAGGTGTCATCTGCAAGAACAATGCACACAGCTTTCTGTCTCTTCTTTTTTTCCGAAGAACAGGTTCTCCTCGGTACAATAGAAGCTCATCCATCTGGGCCGGAGTCATTGACATCACTTTGTTCTCTTCACTGATGCCTTCATCTACAATTAAACGATTGGGACGTTTTTGCGGTTTCAAATTTGTGGTGGATAGATCATCTGCTTCAGAATCTGCCCCCAAGGACATGGTCCTTACCTGGCCAGTCTCTCTCAGTGTCTGTCTGTCACTTGCTGGTGCCTACATGCTCCCCAGGACTTCTGGACTCTCTACTTCTGTCTGTTTCAGGTCCATCTCACAAACCATCTTAGGAAAACCTCAGGAACACTGATTCTGTATGAAGCTGGTGACTAAAGCATGTTGGTAGGAAGGTTTCTTTTGCAGCTTTCGTTTTGTTACAGTATTCCTCATAGACTGTGAAGTTACGTCTTCTCTCAGGGCTGCTTCTTGTGCTTGGATCTGCGCCTCATCTTTCTTTCTGCTTACAGCAGGCATACTCTGTACCATGCAAGGTCTGCAATTACCCATCTCTGTCAGGACAGATCTCTCAGACTTTTGGCCTTGCTGGAATGTCTCCAGCTGTTCCACAACTTCAGGCTTGCACTCCATACATAGGCTAACACCCATCTTTGCAGCCTTGTTGGTTTTGGGCTTCTGGAAAAAAACTTGCGATTTCTGCATTCTCAGGTCTCACCCATTTTTCTTCTTCTCGTTTTGCTTCTAAGGCTTCAAGCTTTTCATTTTTCTTTGCTGCCTTTAGCTGCATCTTCTCCTCATTAATGTTTTGCTAATCCAGTTCACCCTGCTTATGCTGGATCTTTTGCTGCACATTTAGCTGAATAATCTTCGTTCCATCAGGTCTTCTCTGAATACCTCTGGTGGCTCAGTCATTCTTTCTTCCTCCCTCTGTCTTTCCTGTACAAACTCCTGCTCTCTGCTTTGCTTATGAGCTTCCTGTAGACATTGCTCTATATTCAGTGAAGCACCTTGGGTATACAGGTTCTAGAGGTCAGTGATAGTCTCTTCTGGACATGCATCACTCTGAACCAACTGTGTTTACATATCAGATGGATTGGCCATCCACTGTGCTTGTGGAGCAGCTCCTTCTGTATCACAGTTGCTTTCCTCTGCTTACAGGATTCTCTTATCTCTTGTAGCTGGGAGGTGGAATTGGTGATCTCTCCGGCTTTCTGAGATGCACGATTATTGAAGAGATCTTGCTTCTCCTGTTTATCATTGTGCTGCAGCTCCCACACAACGGACTCTTTCAGCTTATACTTGGGAGGACTCTTCCTCTGCTCCCAAATAGGCATCTGTATCTTATTCCTGTAGGACACTCTGTAGTCCTCAAATGCAGGCTTCCTCCGCCATTCAGGAATGTAATCTGTCATCATCATGACACCCCTCATATTAGTAACAATTTGCCTGTCTTCCATTTCAGGCTTTTTCAGTCCTACTGGAATAGAGCTCATCTTTACCTTATGCTGGACTGGTTTCCTTTCTTGCCTCTCCTTGTCCATACATTTTATTGGCACCTGAGACAGAGATCTCTCTGGATACTTTACAATTTTAGTAGGACCCATCTCCATGCTCTGCTTCATATGTCCTGTCCGGGACAGTGGTTCCTTCTAGTGATGTCCCGAACAATTCGCTGGAGAACTATTCGCTGCGATTTTTGCATGTTCGCGTCCGCCGCAACGGCGAACACATGCGCTTTTCGGTTCACCCCCTATACTTTATCATTGAGGAAACTTTGAACATCATTTATTTTATTTTATAATTTTTTGTGTGTAATCTATGCGTGCCTGCCAGCGTGTGTGTGTGACAGGCTAACACCTAACAGCTTATATTGTGCTTATTTTCACTACTCATACCTGGTGGTGTAACATACATTTAAAACAACCATTTTTTCCTGTAATCTAATTTCAGTTGCCTGCCTGTGTCAGGCTCACAGCTTATATTTTGCTCAGTGACATAAAACAACACTTTTTTGACTGTAATAGTTTGAATAGCAATTGCCTGCGTGTGTGTGAAGCCTATTGCATCTACTCTGCCAACTTTTGCCAGTGCACAGTGACACTCATATCTGGTGGCACCTTAGATCGCATGCACAGTGCCCCAAATTTAAAGTGGGAGGACCGACCAAGCATCTTTTTCCATCTCCCGCTTCCAAAAATCCATGCCATATACACGTCCCCTGATAGTGGACGTAACAGGGATTAAACCGATACGAATAGTACTACTTAACAGTACACACCTTATAATAACGCAGACAGAGGCAACGCGTATAATCTTCCATGCTTTGCAGTGGAAGACACCAGACTCTGACCTGTGTATAATCTTCCATGCTGGGCAGTGGAAGCCCCCAGACTCTGTATCACAGTTGCTTTGTGTATAATCTTCCTTGCTGTGCAGTGGAAGCCTCCAGACTCTGACCTGTGTATAATCTTCCATGCTATGCAGTGGAAGCCCCCAAACTCTGACCTGTGTATAATCTTCCATGCTGGGCAGTGGAAGCCCCCAGACTCTGACATGTGTATAATCTTCCATGCTGTGCAGTGGAAGCCCCCAGACTCCGACCTGTGTATAATCTTCCATGCTGGGCAGTGGAAGACCCCAGACTCTGGGAGTCTGAAGAAGAGGAGTCAGAGGAGGAAGGTGGCTTTGAGGAGGTGGAAGACCAAACACAGCAGGCGTCCCAGGGGGCTTGTTGTCACCTTTCGGGTACCCTTGGTGGCTGGGTGGAGGAAGAGACCTTCAATGACATCAGTGAGGACAAGGAACGGGACATGGCTAGCTTGGTATCCAACCTTGTGCAAATGGGGAGTTTGCGGTTGTGCAAAGGGACTGTTTGCGGTTGTTTGCGGTGCTTTAAACGTGGAGATTGGTCTGTTACTGTGAAGCGGGTGTAACCCTTACACTACCCGATCGATACAACATCATACCTAATGTTTTAAAGCATGTTATTCCAAACAATTTAGGAATGTTAGGTGATTTATGCCCTTTATGGCTTAAAACCAGACTGTGCATCAACTATGTAATTTTCCGTGGGAGTTTTGCAATGGATCCCCCTCCGGCATGCCACAGTTCAGGTGTTAGTCCCCTTGAAACAACTTTCCCATCACTATTATGGCCAGAAAGAGTCCATGTGGGTTTTGAAATTCGCCTGCCCATTGAACTCTATGGTGGTTCGCCGGGTTCGCCAGTTCGCACACATTTAATGGAAGTTCAGGTCCGCTGTCCGCAAACCGAAAATTTGATGTTCGTGACATCACTAGTTCCTTCTTCACCAACTCAGTTTCTAGATTCATATGTTTCACAACTTTCCCTTTAGTAAGGATTCCAGTTTCTTCCTCAAAATTAGGACATTCTTGCTTAGTAAGAATACTGGCTGCAGTCATTTGTTTGATCTCCACTTTCTCTTAGTCAGAGATCTTTATCAAGCATTTGATTTCTCTAGTTTCATTCTCCACCTCATGAGTATTCACCGGGGCCATGTGTTGGTTTCTGTCCAGGTTTCTTATAGAGGTTTCTTCATTGCTTTTGCCCATAAGGTTTCTGCCTTGCTTCAGGTTCAAATCTTTTCCAGTGACTTGATCAGCATGCCTCACATCAGTCACTTTTAGATCATCATCTTGCTTCAGGAGCCAAAGTTATTTATCTGTACCAGTAGCCTATTTTGCTTTCTCATTAATCTCTGTTACTTTCTCAGCAGACTCACTTGCTCTCTCTGCAGTCTCTTTGGTGCTGTCTGCAGTTTCATGTCCTCTTTCTACAGTCTCTTTGGTGCTGTCTGCAGTCTCACTTGCTCTCTCTGCAGTCCCTTTTGCCATCTCAGCAGTCTCAGCAGTCTCTTTCGATGTCTCAGCAGTCTCTTTTGCCATCTCAGCAGTCTGTCTAGCCATCTCAGTGCTCTCTCTAGCCACTCTTGCAGCCTCTTTAATTAAACCCACCTCTAGGGACATTCTTTGCTTCACTCTGTCATATATGTGTATATATACACATATATGACAAAATATCAAAATAGGGAGTTATGAGAGATGGCTGTGTGAGCCTGAGGCTGGATAGATGCCTTTGCCCAATTCAGTACTACATGTTTAAAAATACTCTATTACATCACAATGTTGCTGCAGCAGTGAACAGGCTCGGACATTCTTTTGAGGAGTCAGTTGCAGCCAGAGCCCATGAAAGGAGAATTGCAGCTGGCCCAACAAGAGAGTTTCTGCCCGGAGAAATAGTGACAGTCCCTAGAGAGCTTTGCAGCTCAGAAAGAGAGTTGCAGCAAGAGCCCAGAGAGAGTGTTAACTCTGGAGCAGTCCACAGCTTTGAAGGACACACTCGGGATAAGTGTATTTCCAATTAGAGATTGCTAGAGGAACAGTAATAAAGGCACAGGCTCTAAGGAGAGAATCTAAAAAGGACACTCTGAAGAGCTGCAAGAGAAGTTGACCCAGATGGTGGATACCAAACTGGGACAAAGATCTAGAGAGAATGAAGTGGGAAAGCTGTCAAGGAAAGACCATAGAGCAGTAGCCATGGACTTTATAAAAAGAGAGGCCAGTGCTCTAAATATTCATTTTACTGTTTGTCTCTGCCAGGCGTAGTTGGGATTGGATAGGAATAGTTAATAAAGTACTCAGAAAGAGCTAGGCCTGTTTATTTCTTGTTTTATTTTGTTTCTTACATTTTATGTCATTGGCAAAGAAACAGTAAAAGTTTGGAAAGTATTTAACGGCCCCCTTTTTCCCCCCATCAGAGTTGTGTATGAAGACAGCGAATTGACAACAAGGGAAATGGTTGCCTATTAATATATATATAGTGTGGGAAAAAAGTATTTGATCCCCTGCTGATTTTGAACGTTTGTACACTGACAAAGACACGATCAGTCTATAATTTTAATGGTGGGTGTAATTTAACAGTGAGAGACAGAATAAAAAAAAAAAAACAACAAGAAAAATGCATGACAAAAGAGTTATAAATTGATTTGTAGGTCAATGAGGGAAATAGGTATTTGACCCCTTCGACTTAGCACTTGGTTGTAAAACCCTTGTTGGAATTTACAGAGGTCAGAAATTTCTTGTAGTTGGCCACCAGGTTTGCACACATCTCAGGAGGGATTTTGTCCCACTTCTCTTTGTAGATCCTCTCCAAGTCATTAAGGTTTCACGGCTGATGTTTGGCAACTCGAACCTTCAGCTTCCTCCTCAGATTCTCTATGGGATTAAGGTCTGGAGACTGGCTAGGTTACTCCAGGACCTTAATGTGCTTCTTCTTGCTGGAATACCCATCCACAACCCTTTTTCAATGCCCTGGCTGAGGAAAGGAGATTCTCAACCAAGATTTGACGGTACATGGCCCTGTCCATCGTCCCTTTGATGCGGTGCAGTTGTCCTGTCCTCTTAGCAGAAAAACACCCCCAAAGCATAATGTTTCCACCTCCATGTTTGTTGGGGCAGATGCTGTTCTTGGGGTTATAGGCAGTATTCCTCCTCCTCCAAACACGGCGAGTTGAGTTGATGACAAAGAGCTCAATTTTGGTCTCATCTGACCACATTTCTTCTCTGAATCATTCAGATTTTCTGGCAACCTTCAGACGGGCCTGTACATATGAATTCTTGAGCAGGGGGACCTTGCGGGCACTGCAGGATTTCAGTCCTTTCCCGGCATAGTGTATTACCAATTGTTTTCTTGGTGACTATGGTACCAGCTGCCTTGAGATAATTAACAAGACCCTCCCATGTAATTCTGAACTGATTCCTCACCATTCTCATGATCATTGAAACTCCACAAGGTGAGATCTTGCATGGAGCCTCAGACTGAGGGAGACTGGCAGTTATTTTGTGTTTCTTCTATTTGCGAATAATCGCACCAACTGTTGTCACCTTCTTATCAAGCTGCTTGGCGATGGTCTTGTAGCCCATTCTAGAGTTGTGTAGGTCTACAATCTTGTCCCTGACATCCTTGGACAGCTCTTTGGTCCTGGCCTTGGTGGAGAGTTTGGAATCTTATTGATTGATTGCTCTTTTGGACCACGTCTTTTATACAGTTACAAGCTGAGATTAGGAGCAATCCCTTTAAGAGAGTGCTCCTAATCTCAGCTTTTTACCTATATAAAAAACACCTGGGAGCCAGAAAACTTGCTGATTGATATGGGATCAAATACGTATTTCCCTCACTGACCTGCAAATCAATTTATAACTTTTTTAACATGCTTTTTTTCTTGTTTGTTTTTTTTGTTATTCTGTCTCTCACTGTTAAAATACACCTACCATTATATATATATATTGTGTAACATAGTGCCCCCCAGAGGTGAGAGCAAGATACGTAATGAAGAATTCTCTCCAGGAAAGAGAGAGTTAACTTACTGGAGCAGTGCTAAGTGACTAATTGAACCTGCAGGTGTTGTAAGCCTGTTAAAGGCACACATAGAGAGATGGGTGTGGTCCCCTGCAATTAGCCTCACTACAAACTAAGATGGACGCTTGTATGCATCTGCCAGTGAGAGTGAAGGCAGTGTTTTTGTCTGGTGAAAGCAGACATCGAGACCCAAAAGTTCACAGAGGAGACTGTTTGCTGCAGAGGAAAAAAAAACCTTTACAGAGGAGACTGTTTGCTGCAGAGGATTTGTGCCACAAATAGCCTTTACACAGGAGACTGTTTGCTGTAGAGGAAAAGGGATTTGAGGAGGAGCTGCTGGAAGGATTTGGCCACAGCAGTTATTACGAGGAGACTGATTGGTGCTATCCCAGCGATTGGAGCAGAGGATCCATTACAGCTGAGAGAGAGAGACTGGATGTAAAGGTACAATTACATAGTCTGATAACCCCAGGGAGAAGTCTGTGAAGTTAACAGACTACACCAAAAGAGAGTGTCAAGGGTCCCTGTAGGTTGGGGTATCTAGAGAGTAGGGCGGGCCAGAACCCCACCTTATGGTGTGAAATTGAAAGATGACTGTCTGCAGAGAAAGGACACTTTCAACTATTGAATATTAACTATTCAAAGACTTTATGTTTTTACCTGAAGGCCGAGAAGCAGCTTCAGGGCTAGCTAGGATGTTCCTGATGTTAAGTCAGTGCATTTAAGTAGATGTTTATTTCATGCTGAAAATAAGCTATTTTTGTTTATGTTTGAAAACTTTTTATTAAAAGAGATAAAAAGCACTTTGGGACTCGATTTTATATGAAGTCACAGAAGAAGCCAGTAGCCAAAGGCTACATTACCACAATATCTATCTATCTATCTATCTATCTATCTATCTATCTATCTCTCTCTCTATATATATATATATAAAAATATATATATTCCCCCTTTTTTATAAATTAAAAGCACCAACACTTACTTCCAGGATGCTGATAAAATGCTGGTGGAGAAAAATATTTTTTCTAAAATATCACAGAATGTAGTATAAAATTCAATTTGTAGCCCAGTGTTTTTCCCTTTAAAATTTTTTTAATTGTATTTAAAATCTTGGTGCTATTAAAACTACTCTCTAACATTTCTTTGTCATCAGTATTATAAGGATAATCTCTCTTATCTAAAAAAGTATTCCTCTAAAAAATTATCAGTTTTTTTTTAAAGAAAATAAGTCAGGATAAAATTTCAAAACTATGAGACAAATTCAATTGAGCTTTCACATACTTACTGTAGCCTGTAAGTGAGGTCACAAGTTAATTTGCTATTCATTTGGCATCTTTTTGCGGGCTCCAAACAGGTTTTCACTTTTGCTAGAATTACGATTACTAAAATTCGCAAATCGCTATTCAATTGCTCAATTTCTTCAAGCCCGCAAATGTTTTCACACCCGTAAATGGCAAAAGAAGGAGAAAATACTACGAGCAAATAAAAAAACAATACTGTACTGTAAATAACGGGGAAAACGATGGCAAACATTAGAATTAATTGCACAATCTCAAGCCCGAAAATCGGTAGTATATAATATTTATTTTTATGTTTCATTTCAGGGTTTAATCGATCCCAGGTATCAATGAGTTAATACACATCAGGCCACCCATATGTACTAGAACAGTATTGGCATTTATTTTCATAATTCTTTATTTTGCGGGTTTGCAAATCTGATCGCATATCAGACCCCCGAGACTAATTGATTGACATGTAACCTCTATGTTTTACTGCCGTAATAATGACAGTCTCATTTTCTACTGGCTGACTCGGAATGGGAGGTTACGAACCAGTGCATGGTTTATGGAGTCGGCTTTGGCCAGTAACTTGCGGCCTTGAGCAATTGAATAGCTCCGGATTCGGAGACAAATGTGAGCCTGCAACACACCCGCAGACATATGGCTTACAATGATCGAGTTGCCGGCTTGCAATTGAATTTGGGCACCATCTGCTTTATTTTATTTAGTTTTGTTTCTCCTTCTATGTTTTCAATTATATCTTTCTTATTTCCTATCTTTTAAAAAAAATAAAGGTAACACTTTCCATCTTCTTCTAAAACCTTAACTCTGGAATAAAAAAATGATTTGTTTTTCTTTTTCTTTTAAAAATGTTTGCATTTCTTCTTTTACTATAATTCAATCTCCCTCAACTTCAAAGTCATGGCTTCTGGCTTTATACAATGCCTGTAGGCAGAATTGTAAAATTCTATATTCTTCTGTCTTTTCTGTAGCATTTTTTTATCTAATTTTAATGAAATAATGTTTAATTTTTTGTTTTAATCTCATCCCACCATAAAATAATATCTTCTTCATTTATAAAATAACTCTATTGTCAATATTGTTTTTTTTAGATCCTCTCTAATTTCTTCCTCTTCTAATAGGGATGTATTTAAATTTGTCAGATATTTCACACTCAAGTGTTAATAATCTATAGTCTGAAAAAATATTTTCATAAATCATTATTAGAAATGTTAAAATCCTTTGATAAAAATAAATATTTTTTTGAGATTTTGATAAAACATTACTCCAAGTAAAACCAACATCCATACGTTTTGACACTCTCCATCTATCCTGCAAGCCTTTATCCTCTACCATGCCTTTTAAAATACTTGCAGATCCATCTATTCTGACATGTGCACTTTCACTCCCTCTGGCCATACACAATTCAAATCTCCACCTAAAATCAAAGGATTATTATCAACTAGAATAAGATTAAGGATTAAAAAAAAAAAAAAATGCTATTTTATTTCTCTGGTGGGGCATAGACATTTATACATTTAAATTTAATATTATAAAATTGAACATAGACAATTAAAAGAAGCCCAGGTATTATTTCCTCATATTTATCTATTTTAAAATGATTACCATTAAATAATATACCTAATCCTACATTTTGATTTCCGTTACCCTCGGACCACACTTGTGACCTTTTCCACAATCTTTTTCTATGTCATCATATTCAAATCTCTTTTCAATCCAGTATTCCTGTAAAATAAAATATTGTATTTCCTAGTCTTTACAAAATTGTACAGAGCCATCCTACGTATAGGGTTTTTTAGGCTCTGCACATTTTAAGTATACATTTGGAACATTGGAAAAAAAATGAAAAAGATCTTACTTGGAATTAAAGTCCCTACTCTCCAAACAGATTTCACTGGTGTATTGATAGGTTATATTCCAATGCCCCAAAATTATCTAGGAAGACACACCCTCTGCCTTCAGCCCTTCAAAAGGGTTAGACGATTTGAACCCTGCAAAAAAACTTTCAGTATTATCGTTATTCTCTTCAGGAGACTGCACAGGCACAGAAAACACAGCTGGGTCCATCTGGATATCCACTGTGAAGTCAGTTTCAGACCTCCACTCTGAAATCTATTCTCTTTTCCACAGAATCTGTATGGCAGACAACCTCCTCTTTTTAGATTGAGGAGAAGTTTCTGCCACTACCATCGTCGTTAGTGTTACCTAAGTTGCTGGCACCATGGGACTACGTTTGGGTAAGGGAATGCCACTGTCCACTGATTGCATTTTTGTCTTTTTTGTAGCCCTTCTCCTCAGCATATGTTCTTCTTCATCACTTAGGGTGAATTTGGGTTTATCACTCCACTTCTCCTTCTTCTGCACCTCTGGTCTGTCCTTCTTCATCTCCCATCTCCTTGAAAAAGCCTTATCAAGGTAGTACTTGTGCAGATGGTCACTCTCAGGTCACACTTCTTTGAGATGCAGTTGTTTGTTTCATGCTCCTCATTGCTACAAATTCTGCAGACCTGTGGCTTGGCACACAGGTCTTGCCCATAAAACTGGCAATTCTGGCAATGCAGGGTCATGTAAATGAGTTCACAAAGGCTTCACTCTTTAATCCACTGGTTTGCGCAGTAGATTTGGTGGTGAGGTAGTTTACCACAACAATCATTTAACTCATTGTTCACAAAAGAGCAATTGAAGCCCTCCGCCGTAATGCAGTACAGTAAATAAATAGTACATGTATATTTATATCTGAATGTCTAAAATAAGTTAAAAAGCTTATCACCTTCTTAAAATTCTGAGAAATACAGTTATTGCACTTTATTTTGGGACCTGGGCAGTGAAAGGCATTTGAATAAAAAAAAGGCTTTGCTCTTTAATTTAAATACCATTTAAACATGGTTCCTTTTAAGCACATGACTGCTGTATTAAACAGCTTTAAAGGGCAGTTTAACTCACTAAAAGTGCTCTTCATGGTGTGAAAGAACAAAGACTTGTTTGTTATAACACCTAAAAAATCTAAGGTCTGCTTACAAATACATTGATGGTTTCATAATTAATAAGATATGCCAACACTGAGCTACATGTAAATCAGGTGCTCTAACTTACGTTAATGGTGGAAAATGGCTGCGGGGGATTTTCCGACACAATTTACAGCAGTATGCTGAACTTTTGGTCCCCTGCATTACCATACTTAGGTCACACACGTAAATCATGCTTCCTACAATTGCTCCTATGTGACAATAGCTGTGTGAATCCTTCATTGGTGATGATTCAGCATGCTATTGCAGTGTTTTGTATTGTTTTCCTGTCCCTTTAAGAAGTTCTGCAGCTTTCTGCCATGGTTTCCAGAGTCATTGCGAGTGGTGTTTAGTACCCGTAATAATTTTTTTTTTTTTTTTACCCTTATGGCAAAGTGACATCAGTAATATAATGGATAATGTAATAAAATATGTGGTGTCATGAGTGATGTCATAGCTGATTTAATTATTTAAATCATATGTGATGTCATGAATGATGTCATCTAATATCATACATGATGTCATAAAAAAAAACCTTTGTTGGGGTAGAGAGATGTTAAGGTTGCATGCTACCTTTACTTCCCAATCTCCTGTGATTTTCCATTCTTAAGTTGCTGAATGCTGCTCTGCAACCTTAACTATACTTTAATGCAGTGTTTGCCAATAAATTCCATGGGCCTCATTCTATTATCGGCCGTAAAATGGCCGCAAGGCTGCGATTCCTTGCAGGGGTTCCGTTACCTCGCAATTCTATTAAACGGCCCCGCAAGGATCTCCTCTTACGGCCGGCCGTATATCTTGCAACCGGCCATAAGCTCAGAAATCTTTAAAGTCAAAAATAAATTCAAGACAGCACTGTAAAGCTCTATAAATGCTAGGGATCATATTGGGGGACATGAGGATTAATAGTAACCCACTCAAATCCGAGCATCAGCCCAAATCCGAGTTTACATTAACTGTTTATTTTCCGGCCGCAGCGTGGCCGGGTCTGAGGTGCTCCAAGCACTCTGGACTTTTTACATGGATTTTTGACATAAATTAAAAAATATGTTTTTTACGGATTTGAGTGTAGGGGAATGTTCTGCTATTTTTGCTAACACCTACAATTACTTTTTAGTCTCCTCAGAGTGCAGGATGGCTTTATTTTGGCTTTATAATGTGCTTAATTGGTGCTAGCGGGACCTTTTTCCTGCAAGTAAGCTGCGGCTCGCTTTTAGCCTTTCAGAGATGGTTCCCGGAGCAATAGAATAGCAACCGGGCTTTTCTTGCGGCCGAAACTCTTGCGGCCATATTAGATGAAAGGCTTTCCTGCGGCGCGTGTGGCCGCAAGGGATAGCAAGGCACCGGCCGCAAGCCTGCTGGAATCCCCGGCCGGAGGGGAATAGAATAGCAGAATAGCTTGCGGCCGGTCCTTGCGGCCCCCCATCTCCTACGGCCGGTAATAGAATGAGGCCTCATGTGTTTTTCTCAGTTTTGTTAAAATTATGCCTTTTTAATTAACTAACTTATTATCATTTTTTGTAATTAAATAATACAATAAACATTGATAAAAACTAGTTGTATATTTTTTTATATTACAAAAAATGATAAGTCAAAAGAAAATATAAAACAACTTATTTTATTTTATAATCAGCTGACATACATGCTTATAAATTTAAGAATAAATATAACACCTTTGAATGTCCTATAAGTTCCTTAAATGGCCAGTTACTTCATTTAACTTGCTCTGCTGCAGCTGGCAGAGCAAGTTGATTTAAATCTAAAAATCTATTTGCCGTTTTTACCTTGTTTTTTATTTTCCTAATACATTTTTTTTTTATTATTTTGTTTATTTACATTGCATCTAATCCCCCAAGCACCCACCTACTATTTTATATTCAGGTGTGTGCCATGCAGCCTATCACTGCATCACACTGCATGGTGCACTGTATGTCAATGGGGGAAGATCTGTCAATGACAGACTTCCTAAGACAACACACATCTGGCGTGAGCACCACTCATTCCCGCAACACATATGGCACGCATTCCCCCCTGCCCCCCCATGCTGCTAATGTGACCCTCTCTCCATGCTATCCCATGCTCCCCCATGCTCCTCCTTTCCCCTCCTTGTGCATTCCTCCATGGCCCCCTTTTGCTGCCTATGTGACCTTCTATGCTCTCCCATGCTCTGCGCCTGCCGCCAATGCTTCTTATGTGCCCCCATGCTCCCCCTATGCCTCTACTTGCTCCTCCTGTGTTCGTTCATGCCTCCTCCATGCTCCTTGTCCCTATCGGTGCAGGGAATTCCTGAATGATGTCATGCATTTGCACCTGCACTGAAAAGAACACACATTGTCGAGGATGCAGTAAGGCTGTGGGAACGGGAGGGCAAAGAGGAGGCAGGAAAGAGCAAGTAGGGGCATGGGAGATCATGGAGGAGCACAGGAAAACATGGGTGCATGGGAGGAGAACAAGGTGATGGAAAAAGAACAGGACAGCACAGAGAGTCACATGGGCAGCAAAGGGGGGCATGGGGGAACAACACAGGGGTGGAACACAGGAGAATGGAGGTGTACAGATGGAGAATGGAAGAGCATGGGAGGAGTACAGAGGGTCACATGATCAGCACAGGGGAGCACAGGAAGAGCATGGGAGAGCATGGGGTCACTGGAGGAGAGCACAGAGAGGCACATGGGCAGCACAGATGGACAATCCAGAAGGGCACAGACAGAGAACACAAGAGGACCACAAGAGAGAATGGGGGCATGGAGGGGCATGGGAGAGCATGGTGGGCACTGGGGGAGAGCAAAGAGGGGCACACTGTTAGTACAGGGAGCACAGAGGAAGAATATAGTAGGGCACAGAGGGAGAACATGAGAGGAGCATGGGAGAGCATGAGGGGGCATGGAAGAGCATGGGGCACTGGAGAAGAGCACAGATGGGTGCATGGGCAGCACATGGGGAGCACAGAAGAGCATGGGGGAGTACTGGAGAAAAACACAGAGAGGCACATGGACAGCAAAGGGGGGCACAGGGAAAACACAAGGGTAAATCACAGGAGGATGTGTAGTATTTTATATGTAGTTTATATTATCTGTATGTGAATGTATGTATATGTGTTTACTATGGCTAGTTGTAATTATCAGAAGATATTCTAGATTATATGCCTTAAAGAAACACATATTGTAAGCAAAATATCATCATACAGGACAAAATCAGTTAGGCAGACAGCCCCATTGAAGTTTATGGAGCCTATGTATTAAACACACCTCAAAACACAGTATACCTTTAACAGTAATCACATCAGAGAAGAAAATATGGATTTGAGCTCCAATGGCCTGGCTCTCTTTTTTGTACATGTTTAGGCTCTGAAGTGAAGGTGCAGATCTTCGCAAGCACTCCAGAGATCCAAATGCAAAATCAAGGTGATGATATCCACCGGATTTTAACCTTCATGCTGCCATAATTAGTTTGGTGATATCCGACAGGGCCCATAGTGCAGAGTTTAAAAAGGTGCTTGACAGAGCAGCTCTGATTGGGATCAAAACTGACATGATCAAGAGCATCCTGGTGTTGCTGTGGATAGCATTCTGGTTAGCCCCCATTTGTAATTCAAGGGTTGCTTTATAACAGAGCTGGTGGGGATCATAGAGGATCAACTGCAGCACAACTTCCCAAGGCAAGGGCAATGGAACACTCTATCCAGCTGAATCTGGAATGTGATTGTATTTCTTTGGAGAACAAATAGAAAACAGATGCATGTTCTCATGGCCTGGGCTCTCGCCTGGTTGTTGCTCAGCTTCTGACAGGCTCCAGGCATTAACCTTGGGAGCAAATTTTGGAGTGACCCCGGACAATTGGTTGCCTGCACAGTCTCCAGAGGCAAGGGTAGTGGAACAATAGGCCCTACTGGATCAGAAGCATGCTGTTTGGGATCTTGGCTCTGGTCGGCTGCCATTAGAAAACTGGGCTTCATCTGTGAGACTGTCTTCATTTGTGGGGCCGTCACTACTGCTGACTTTGAGGAAGGATCATATGTTGGGTCTGGCATCAGGGTCCCAGGGATTGCTCCCTCTCCTGATTGCTCTGTGGGTAGTCTCTGTATTGGTGTATTGGCCCAATCCTCTTCCTCCTGCTCTACTGCCTCCTTGAGTATAGTGTTTGCTCACAGGTTGGACACTTTAGTTGCTTTTTTCTAGGGTAGATTGGCCCGGGTATTTCTCTGTGAGGCTGTCACATTAGCTGGTCTGCTGTTCCCCTGGGGGTAGTCTCTTTGTTTGTGGATCAACCCAATATTTTTCCTGGTAAGCCATCAGGATTAGATCCACTGTGACAGGGCTCTTGCTGGGTCCACCTTCTCTACCACACCTTTTACTGTAGCGTTTGTTATTTTGCTACTCACTCTAGTCAATTGCATTTGTGGAGATTCAGTCGGGCCTTCCAACAGATAAATCTCAGGGCTGGTGCCTACCCCTGATCGCTGCTCTTTTTCTGATTTCCCAAGCATCTGTATCAGCTGTAGCTCCTCCAGTTGCTTGCAGCCCACAGCTCTCTCCAGGTGCTGATTAGGATTGCCGCTTCACACCAGACTTGCCACTATAGGGAACTGCTCAGCCCTTGCTTTCATGCCCGGCAATCAGCAACACCTCTGACCCCGCCTGGTTGTAGCATTTGGTTCTTTACCTTTCCCACTCTGCAAGGGCTCAGCCAGCTGTCCACTCTGACACCATCCAGGACTGCTTCCTCCAGTAATACTGTGCACCCTGAACTTGGACAATGTTCCAACCAGTTGTAGGAGTAACCACCTTGAGGTGCCAGGCTGCATCTTCTTTATCCTCAAACTGATTTGCTGGGCTCCTTCATCCTCTTTAGCAAGTTCCCACCTGGGGCCACATCCTACAGTAGATCCTCATACACTTCTTCCAAATCCAATTCTGGATCAACCGATTGATCAGCGTTGTCACTTCTGTCCCACTTCTCATTGGCATTAAGCACATTTGACCGCTGAATGATGAGAAATCCTATTTAATCAATGTTATTGAGAACCTGGATAGAAGCAACAATGCTGATCGATTGGCTGATCCAGAAATGGGTTTGTAAGAAGAGTATGAGCATCTGCTGCAGGATGTGGCCCTGGGTGGGAACTGGCTCATGATCAGAAAGAAGCCATGCACGGCTCAATTTGAGGACTACCACATTGCAATAGCCTTCATACTTCAGGCTGGAGCTCGTGGAAGGATTCCAGTAGATTCTGCAGTGCAATTCAGAGTGTGACATTGGACCACTGAGTGATAAGAAATCCTATGTCACACTCTAAATTGCACTGCAGAACCTCTTGGAATCCTTCCATCAGCTCCAGCCTGAAGTAAGATGGCTGTTGCAATGTGGTAGTCCTCAAACTGAGCCCTGCACGGCTCCTTCTTGCCCATGAGCCAGTTCCCACCAGGGGCCACATCCTGCAGCAGATCCTCATACCATACTTCCAAATCCATTTCTGGATCAGCCAATTGATAAGCGTTGTTACTTCTGTCCCAATTCTCAAATAGGATTTCTCATTGCTCAGAGGTCCAATGTCACACTCTGAATCACACTGCAGAACCTCCTTGAGTCCTTCTATTAACTCCAGCCTGAAGTAGGAGGGTTATTGCAATTTGGCAATCTTCATACTGATCTTCCAAAGCTATCTCCTCCAACATCATGTAATCCAGAATCTCTGCTGGATGAATCACCAGTGGGTTTCTGCATCTCCTCCCATCTGCCAAAAGATCTTGATTTCCACTGAGGATACGTTGTTATTTGCATTTCTGGCTTCCAGTTCCAACACCAAGATCTCTCCACTGTCACCAGCTTGTCAGGATCCAAGGAAGGGGAGGTCTATTCAACTCCAGAATTTCTAGCCTTCAGCTACAGGAATCCTCCCTCAGGACCTTGGAATGGATGGGCTTCTTGGTGTACAGTGGTCATATCAGGAGCATCGGGAACATATGATCACAAGGTCAAGGAGACCAATCCTACCCACAGCTCCAATCTGATTCTTTAGTCCCTTCTTCCAGGGTAGCAGTATGAGTTCAGGATACAAAGTGTTTATAGCACTTTCCCTCAAAGTAACACACTATTCCTTTGTGTCCCACAGATATCACAATATGTATTCCTTGGGTCTCATGTTTTATACATTTCTTCCATGCAATAGAACAATGATACATTTACATAGGCCAGCCCTGGGCCAATCAGAAAGTGTCTTGGTAAGTGCTGTGCTGAATGGTGGTAAAGTAAAGGAGTGTGTGTTTAATTCCCCAGCCAGGTGTCCACTAATCTTGCCACCATATGGTCAGATATTTATCTGGGCTCTCCAGGGGGTTGATGGGGTGTCTCCACTGGGGAGATTGGATGTCTTGGAATCAAAGAAGGAGTTGGTTACACTCATAGCTGGCCAGTGCTTCCATACAGTGTTCCATACAGTGTTCTATTAAATTGGGCTTCACATAGAGTGCATGGTGGGGGGATGTTTGACACATTCAAACACATACAAATGAGTGGTTGACCACAAGACAATGGATCAAAGGGATATCATTTACAGAGTACTTGACATTTCCTGACCTTTGTCTAATGAAACAAAATGTTTTAATTGTTGTCTAACAAACTAGTTAACTACGCATGATTCCTAAATCAGTTCTGCAGACAGTGCTATTGAAGTCTATGGAACCTATGTATTAAAGACACTTCAAAACCCATCACATATATAGTTGTGGGTCTTACAAATGTTGGTCACATTTGCAATGTTGGTAACGCAATGTTAAATAATTGCGGCCCTTGCAAAGTGAGGGCCGCAACTGCAGTTGCTGGGCTGCAATGAGCTTTAATGAGGCCAATAGGACTTAGGACTGAAGCCCGTAGATGCAACTGTGGGCCTCGCAAACCGAAGCCCGCAATTGTGGGCTGCACTAAATTCCAAATTTAACAGCCGAACCACGGAACTGGAAAGAAAAAACAAATATGCCTAATTAACTTACACACTCACACACAGCACAGTGGAAGAGCCGGGGAGCCTGTGAGTGAGGTTGCAAGTTAATTTGAAGCATATTTAGCATTTTTTCACTATAGAAAATCGCCTAAGCGAGTAAAAAATATGGGCCCGAAAAAACGTAACAGGATGAAAACGAGGCCGAAGGCAGAAAAAAAGATCCCAAAGCCAGGAACACTTAATGCAAAACAGTAACACTTAACCCAAGTCAGTAACATTTAACCCAAGCCAGTAACACTTAACCCAATCCACTAACACTTACCCCAAGACAGTAACACTTAACCAAAGTCAGTAACACTCATTGCGAGACCCCTAAACTACACGGGGGGGAGGCTAAGGTGATCATTGCAAAGCACCAAAGTTGAGGCTTGGATGATGTCTGCAATGAGTGCCAAGGCCCATAAAATAGATGGAAGGAGAGGCTCACGATGAGCGTAAAAGGTGCTCAGAGGGGGCAGAGCCTTTCATTGTGTGGCAAACAGCATTAGTACACAAGGGGAGAGGCTGCATCACAGGGCATTGCGATGAGCACCAAAGGTGCTCAATCGTGAGGCCTGTAAAGTACACAGGGGGAGAGGCTCGAGATGATCGCTGAAGGTGATCATTGCAAAGCAGGAATGTTGCCAAAACCGTCAATGAGCGGCTAAGCCATCTCAAGGCCTGTAAAGTACGCGGGGTAAGAGGATCGCAAAGACCACTGAAGGCACTCATCACAGGGCTCATGATGTGTGTCATGTGTCAAACAGCATTGCCAGGCTTTACATTTTTATGCCATCATTTGTGATGAGAAAGTAGCTAGTTATACATATAATAGTAATCACGTTGGATGTTAAAATGGGGAATTGGGCTCCAGTGGACTATTTGTCTTTTTTGTAAATATTTAGGCCATTGTGTTACAGAGATCTTTGGACTTTTTGTTCTTTATGCATTTCTAGGATCTTAGTGTTCATTGTCTTGAGAAAATGTCCAGGTTGCAGATATTATCTACACTTATGCCTAGAATCACTAAACTTCAAAGAGACTGTGAAATGCATTACGCACTGTTTTATTAGTTATAAAATAGGACATTATTTGTGAATTTCAAATTATTATAACTGATTGGCAATATAAACAGTATCTGGAAAAAAATTCAGTGTAGCCTTTGATAAAGCTTACATGTGAAATTTTGTGTTTCCGATATGTTTCTCTTCACCCCTTGTCAGGCATTTAGTTGGTGGGAAATTATGTCGACATGATGCTTTCTTGATAGGAGCCTTTATTTGTCTCCTTCTTTGCAGTGTTTACTGCAGGCAAACCTAGAACAGTGAGAAAAAAATGGCACAACCTTGTTGGCAGATCCTCTCCCACCCTGTAAAACTAATAGTGGATGAGAAGCTGATTGATAGACCCTAAGATAAATAACATTCAAAGTAAGTTTTAGAAGCTACATTCAATAAGTTCCCTTCAAATACTGATTGTATTGCTAATCATTGTAACCCAAATGTACGACCACTACAGTGGCCCATTAAGCGATTAAGTGAATTTAGGCTTTTTGTCAAACTGAAGCTCCGTTTACCATTCACGTTATATTAACAGACTTAACACCACAACTCCTGCCATCTCTCTGTGTCCTTATAATCTTAAGGGAAATAAAACAGAATATAAATTTGCTCATTCTTCAAAAAAAGGCAGTAGTTTCTGCAGAACAGCTGCAAAGTGGATGTGTGAAACACAGAGGCAATACACATGACCAGGGCAGTATATGGTGTGAGCTCTTTCGAAAGGGACCAAAACTTATTAAAATGATAATTTTATTATCACATAACTACAGTATGTTGCAGATATAAAATATGCATTGCTTTGGGTATGTTTTTTTCTGTGTGGGAGCTTTCTCGATTTATGACTATGGTGTTAGTCGACTCCACAGGAATCAAGTTGGCGGAATTTAGTTCTGTGCTCAATATATGGCAGGGCACCATCAATAACCTGAGGTTCTCTTCACCTTAAAGTCACAAGTCTATAATTTTATGGAGTGTATAGTATTTTTCTGTACACTGCTGTGAAACCTAATTGCTGTGTTTCATCAGAGCTTTATGCTCTGATCCTTATATTTTAGAAAGAGTCATTCAGTGGGAAGAATGGAAAACATCATGATCCCATCTACAGCAGAATGCAAACAGTAAATATAGAAAACGCGTCAAACGTCAGATAAGAGCAGCTGAAATGTGTATACATTGAAATCTCACAGTATATGCAGATGTCCAATTTTCTCCTCTAAATCCAGTAGTTTAATATTCCTTTTCTTTAATCAATATCCATACTTATAATAATAATCAATAAATAATCAATAAAACACAATAGAATATAAAGAATAAAAGAATATTGGACAAAATGCAGGAAATGTTAAAGAATATTACTTTGACATGATAAAGTAGATTAAGGATAATAGGTTGAATTGGGGAATGTGTACAATAACTACTGTAGTTTGGGAAAAACTTCACATTTTTAACAAACTAATAACATCAGCAGATGTGTAAGGCATGAACATAAAAGTATTTTTAGTGAAAATCTTAAATGTATCTGACTTTCCTTGTATCATGGAGGCTTCTGTATCAGACTGCTACACTATGGCCTCCATTTAATTGAGCAAATTGTAGTTACAAGAGCCCTTAATGGAGCCTGTAAAATAATTTGCTATTCAATTGGCATATTTTAGAAATAATTGCACAGCCGCAAGCTCGCAAATCGACAATAAAAAATCATTATTTTAGGTTTTATTTCTGTGTTATATCAATCTTGGTAATCAAGGAGTTAATACATATCAGGCCTCCCACATGGACTAGAACAGTATTGTCATTAATTTTTATTATTTTGCCAGATTGCAAGTCCGATCGAATATTGGACATGATGACGTCAGTAAAACATGGAGGTTAAACTCTAAGGCCCTCATTCAATTGCAATTTGGCCAATTGAATAGGCCTCTAAATAATCACATAACATATTTTTTTTAAAGAAGTTTTTAGTTATTGAAAACCTTGCTTTTGGATAGATTCTTACTAACTAAACTTCTTTAAAAAAATATGTTATGTGCTTATTTAGAGGCCTATTCAATTGGCCAAATTGCAATTGAATGAGGGCCTAATTGTTGGGCGTTTAACCTCCATGTTTTACTGACGTCATGATGACGGCTGTTTCTAAATCGGTAGTTATGGCCTTGCTTAATTAATCATGATCATGGCCTGAAATACTACTTATTGGTGCATATTTTACGGTTTAGGCTTTAAGCCAGGTAACTGCGAGCTTGTTCAATTGAATCGATCTGTAACTGTTGCAATTTTTAAGCCGTCAATGTGAATGGAGGACTATGTATAGACTGAGGAAGGGTTAGACTACGAGAGCTTATTATTATTGTCATGCAACTTGGTTATGACAAAAATATTACAAAGTAGTATAATATTTTTTTGATTTGGTTCATTATCAATTTATAGTGAAGTATACGCTTTATGAAAAACAATGTTTATTGATAATAGCAAGACAGAATAAACAGCTACACATATCAGAACTCATGAAAATAATCTATATTCCAAGGAGATCACAACATAAAATAATTGAGAAAGGTACAAAATCTTTTAAAGCTTAAATCAAATACCTATGTACTCTATACAAATCAGCAAATAGCATAATCAGGTATAAAAACAGACATAGCAACCAGAATATAAATTATGCAGAAGTAATATAAAACCACTTAGGTTATAGTGTAAAAAGAGAATAGTATATAATATGAAAGACCAAATACATTTGTATGTAGGTATTGTAAATACATATTAGATTAGAATTTTGTAACAGAATTGAATAAACTTAATTTATCAAATCAATCAGTAATATGTTTTGCATAAAATGGACAGAAAAAACAAAAATGATGGATTGGCAACCATATCCGGATTTATGATTTCCACTAACCTAGTAAAATTGTGTCCATTCTATGAAATGTAGCGGAAAGGCTCCCTCTTAGGTTCATGAGTAGTAATCCATTAGACATAGAAGAAAGTGAGGATTTGTAATTTCCCTGGGTGTTTTCCACCCTAATACTCAGTGTACAAAATAGTAAGACTAATATAATTAGAATCAATATAAAGATAATTTTATTAAATGAAAGCGGCGTATTAAAAACAAGGAAATACTAAAAAAATGACAAAGGGAAGTTAAAAAAGGGCAAATGTAGGGAATAGCAGAAAACCCTATGGCACTGGTATTGTGCAGTATATACTGTATCTCTCAAGTGAGTGGGTATTACTATTCACACCTGCTGGCGACCCAAAGTGTTATAATGAGATATAAATGTAAGATAACCAAGTCTACTCATAAGTTTATATATAAATATAAAACACCCTCATGTCTATATACAACGTCCTCCAGAGATCCAGAGGGCTCTTTCACATAATAATGTTATTTTATGAAAAGGTGGTACAAGTCACTGTTTACTGTACTTTAGAGCCTTTAACCCATTTATAAAGGTACATTCAATGCAGTACCTATATCATATATATCTTAAGGGAACTATTCCTAAAGTTTAAGAGAGTCGTAATCACAGCTATCAGCTAACAGCATGGAAACCAGGCTGTGTCTATATCTGTTTTCTTTCATCTGACTCAGGTATTACACATTCAGTGCCTAAGGTTTACATGAGAGATAGATTCAATGGTATATATATCCAGGGTAATTATAGGCAATATAAGGTACTTGTAGGTTTAGTGCACTATAATAGGGATGCATGAGGCATTAAACTAGGCCGTAACTACAACAAGTTTGCGGTTCCAGCAAGGCTCGACCGCCGGGTTGCAATGCGCATGCGCACGTCTGACGTGATGACGTACGCAGCGTCGTTGCTAGGAGCCGGCTGCGTTTCGACGTACAACATCTTTGTCAAATGGGAATTGTATAATGCTGTCTCAAGGAGCTATTTATAGGGAGCTGTCGCCTAGGCAACGTGCAATAAGCAGGAGTCTGTCTAGAGGCAGCAATTAAGCATGTATATCACCATATATATTACCCGTTGGGCAAAAAGAATAACAGGGATAACAGAAATGAGCTACATGGTATAAACAGAGGGCAAAAAGCTCTAAGACATGTATATAAACATGTCAATAGTATATATTTATAGATAAGGACATATCCATATAGAAAGACTTATATACCAAATGGTAGACTATAAGAGAAGTACTCATAAATATATATATGATATACTGTATGTGTTAAATAAGGACCACTAGAAAAATAAATAGTGGAGAGATATTAAATAAGGTAATATGATAGAATAAAAGAAGAAATAAAGAAGTGCCATATATAATACTATGATATAAGAGGGGACAAGCCCTATTATACAACTAGGAAGTGTGAACATGTGACAAATATACATAGAGCAGGGATCTATAAAGATTGTACTCTTGTGAATGTAAGTCATAGCACTCAAATGACATAGATACTAAGAGAGTGCTTATGGACTTGAATATTCACCAACTGAATAAAGTCCATGGGTGAACAAAAAAGTTGAGGTGAAGTAAGGCCTATAATGTAAGGCCTATAATGGGCCTACCATTCACCATTGAGTCAAAATATGAATATGACTAACAAGTAATTTTGGACTAAGGTATTAACCAACCAAATAAAGTGAACACAGCAGAAAAGTAATGCATAGATATGCGTATTGCCCCTAGAGTGCATACTAGCTCCATGGTTTAAGAATAAAATAGTATGTTAATATTTATTAACAATTAAAACCAATATCAGTATATGTCAGTATATACACCATCTTATTATCCACAGCTGCTCATTAGCGCTTAAATTAAACAATTATGAATGGGTGCGGTAATTCTCCGGATACATATCGTCAGCCTTATTAAATTGCGATTCGGCCAATTGAAAATGGCTCTATATAAGCACAGAGTATATTTATATTACAGAAGTTTTAAATTAGTAAACTTCTATCCCAAAGCAAGGTCTTCACTAACTAAAAACATCTTTAAAAAAATATGCTCTCTGCTTATATAGAGCCCTTTTCAAATGGCGGAATCACAATTTAATAAGGATGCTTATTTCTTGAAACTGTTTGTGTATTATTTGTTCAAGGTGAAACATCTGTGTGAAGATAATTGCAAAGGATCTCATCTCCTATAATGAGATTATTTATAATTAACTCAGAAATATATGTGTATGATATAAAACGATTAACCCTTCAAATAAAAAATGGCCACATAGCATGAAAACAGATAAGTAGAGTTAAGCAGAATTAAATATAAAATATTTCTACTTCTTATGTGGATGTATCTATTTAGCAAGTATGTATAAGGTTTAACTCTGATAAATAGCACTGATAAAAAATATATTAAATGGGGATACTTATACTTAATTTTTTTTTTTTATTCCATGATTCTCGTGGAGTGTTTTTTTTTTTATTTCTACAGTTTGTTGGAAACAATGAGTAGTGATGGCTATTAATGAATGGGAACTTGCTGCTCAATGGAATTAATCAGGAGCTCATGTAATACTTTCACAGCCTCCGGCACATGCATCAGTCATTTCAATCTGATTTACACCAATGCATACTGTTAATAGCCCCTTCTATATAATGCATCTTTTTATTATGTTTTATTCTATATTTTATATTTCTCATTGTCCATTATCGACAATTCAGAGAGTAAGAATAAACCACTATAGACATATATGTTAAAATTAAATGATTTAGAAAACAACTCTTTCCTTTAGTAAATTAAAACAGTAAAGACATCCTGAAATAAGGGCTTTATCCAATGGCTCCCATAAGAAAAAAAATAGTATAGGGGTTAATATTACGTACCATGGAGGACCATAGAGACTCCCATGGTTAAATTTTAGTATACCATGGGGAGTCCATAGGAACCCCTATGGTTATACTTTAGATTTGTTTGGTAGTTTGGTAACAACAGTATGGTTATACTTTAGTAGGGATAAAAATATGGAATAGCCGGGCTTATAGGGGTAACAGGTATAAAGAGAGAATTCTTGGAGCAACTCAGCTCATAGGTGGTAGTGGGTATTAAAAGGGAATCCTGAGGGATAACAAACAAATATGGCATAGTTGGTATTAATGGGAAATACATTGAATTAGTTTGTATGCATTGTGAAGAGGTTTAAATGGAAATACATGGATAAGGGAAGACGTTAAGATTAGTGTAGTGTTTTCAAGTTAGTGGATATCTTTTTGCAAGAGGCATATAATTGCTCCAGAAATTAACTTTTCAAAACTCTTGTTTCTGCAAGTCAGTCTTCTAAGAGTTATTTTTAGATCTCATAAGCCAAGAAGAGAAATACAATGTTTTGCCTTCTTGACATCAAATATTGGCAATTAAATTACTTCCTAGATTAATATCTCCATTCTCTAGTTATCCAAGATAACCCTGAAGTTTGCACTTATCTCCTCATAGAATCTAATTACTGTATATTTGTTTGACATGACTATCCATCATAAATACATGTTGACTCCTAATTATTATCTTGGTCACATGGATATATTCATGTATGCTATCCCTGTATACTAACCTCGCCCCGATACATTTAATAGAGAGTAAGTTCAATATTGATGTTTTTTTATATATTTCAACAAATAAACTATTGGTATAAATATATACACCTGGAACTACCAGATGTGCAAGCTGGGTTCTACAGAGGGAGAGACCAAAGAGATCAAATTGTCAATGTCCGATGGATAATAGAGAAAGCAAAAAAGTTCCAAAAAACATTTACTTCTGCTTCATAGACTATTCTAAAGCCTTTGACTATGTGGATTACAACAAAATGTGTCGTTTTTAAGGAGATGGGAGTACTTGATTATTTAATCCACTTCCTGAGGCATGTGGACCAAGAAGCCATGATAAGAACCGAACATGGGAAAACAGAATGGTCCAAGATTGGAATAGGTATGCAACAAGGTTGTATATTGTCACCTTATGTATTCAACTTATATGCAAAGTACATCATGCATAAGGCTGGACTAGATGAATCCAAAGCCAATTGAGACCTAACTAGAAGAAACGTGCCTGGATGAAGGTTGCTGCAGCTGATGCGTCATTAGGGGCTGCAAACATGGATGTGAAGTCTGTCAAACACTGATATGATGACTGCCGGGTGAAGGTGAAGAGGATGATGGCAGCGGAGGCCCAAGCAGCCGGGGGTGAACCACCAGCTAACATCACATACTGCAGATGGTAATGGACTCTGAAGGAGTGGATGGAGCCAGCGGGAGTAGTGGCCTCACAGGACAGCTGGACTCCGGGTTTCAGGCAATCCTGCAATGTGAGTATCATCACACCCTCATATGCAGTGTTAAACAAGGTATAGCTGTAGATCAAGATTGATTTTACATCCAAAAGAGAGTACATGTATGGGTGTGCACACTGCAGCATATGCGGATACAAACTTTGAAGGACTGCATGTGCGTGTCATGTACTAGCCTAACCTGGACCATGTTAACAACCATTGCTGAGAATTGGTCACAGATTGGTCAGTCTCACACACTGCACAGCAAATTCAGCTGAGCATGTGTCCTAATGAACTGCAGATGGCACACCGCACCAGTATTCCATATATTGATATGAGCCATAGGACCTTTCCTTTTATCTGACCATACATTCTGGTAGCAGCAGTGAGCAGCCTCTAGATATTGCTGCATTTTACGGGCAATTATATTGTCCTGCAGATTTAGTAGTTTGTGGTGGGGATTAGGGTTAAAATTGGGTTGAGGGCTATAGCTTTTGAGTTCATAAAGTGAAAATATTGTACATAATAGCGGCAGTGCAATCTAGCAGCACTTTGCTGCAACTGCTGCTGCCAGCAGTCATAGTCACATAATAGGAAAGATCCAAGCCATGATCCACAATGCTCATGATACAGGTCAATGTTCATTTGCATAAAACAATCACCACAGCCAGTGACAATTGACCCTGATGTCAGGGATATGGTAACACACAGCAAACAATTGTTTAGAGAATCAATACTCAAATACTATTGTCCCCTCATTTCAGTACCCAGGAGGCTTACCCCACCCACATAGACACAGGTGGTGCCTCCACAGGAGGAGAAACCATATTCCCCCATGCAAGTGGTGGTGGAGGAAGCTGAGGGCACGGCACCATCACAGGAAGCTTGCCCATCAGTAGCAAGACCATTGTGGTGAACACCCATGGGCCCTCAAACGCATCATGGGCACGTTCCCAGACCCTTCAACCACTTGACATGTCATTGAGCCAGCAAACACCTGCAGGGATGTCAAGGTCCTGGAGACCACCCTCAACGGGCCCACCACTGCCACCTGGTGGATGTGGTGGCCGGGCCCCATTGCTCTTCCACTCCTAACAAGGCCCCAACAGACCTGACCCCAACAGATCTGGTCACAACAGACCTGGTCCAAACAGACCGGGCCCCAACAGACCTGGCCCCAACAGACCTAGTCCCAACAGACCAGCCCACAAAAGACCTGGCCCCCACATTCAGGGCCCCAACAGACCTGGCCACAACAGACCGGGCCATAACAGGTTTGCCCCCAACAGACCAGGCCCCAAAAGACCTGGCCATAAAAGACCTGGCCACAACTGCCTGGGCCCTAACAGACCTGGTCTCAACAGACCGGCCCACAACAGACCTGGCCCCAACAGACCTAGCCACAACAGACCGGGCCAATACCATTGCCAATGGCCAGTCCATCAGCAAAGGCCACACCACTGGCATGGGCCACACCACTGGCACAGGTCACACCATCACCACAGACCACACCTCTGGCCTCACCAGACTAGCCGACAACAGACCTGGCCCCCATCAGACTGGGCCCCAACAGACTGGGACCAAATAGAGGTGGCCACAACAGACCTGGCCACAACAGACCGGACCACAACAGATCTGGCCCTAAAAGACCAGGTCCCAATAGACCTGGTCCCAACAGACAGGCCCACAACAGACCTGGCCCCAACAGACCTTGCCACAATGGACTGGGCCAACACCAGTGCCACGGGCCACACCATTTTATTTAGTGGGAGAGGGGAGGGATCTTAGGTGAAAGTCTCTAGTATGTTGGCTGACCCCTACTGTTGACATATTATCATCTGCAAGTAGGAAAGTCAGACATTTTTCATGGCTCTATAAATTAAATCTGAATTGGGGTGGGTGGGTGAGGGGCAGTTTTCTCAGAATCTCACAGACTTAGGAGGCCTTAGTGCAGGGATGAATTGGCACTGAAAGAAAATGGAAACATGTTTTTGGGGACAGATAGTACAAGAAAATAGAGGAGAGACATTAGGAGGCAGGAAAGAATGTGAGGAGGAGGAAAGTTAAGGTCATTATGCAAACCATGAATGGGGGAAAGTGGAAAGAGCCATGCTGGATACAGGAAACAGTTGTTAGAAAATGAAAAAATGCTAGAAATATATCTATCTGCTCAGATATAATAACACGCATACAGTAGTAATATTAAAAAACGATATTGGCTGCAGGGATAAGGCAATTTCCATAGTCTCCTCCATATCTGCTGGTGTGTATGCAGTTCTCAGACTCTCACAAACTTAGTAGACCTTGGTGCAGGGGTGAATTAGCACTGCTGGTGTGTATGTAGTTCTCAGAATCTCACAAACTTACTAGGCCTTGGTGCAGGGGTGAATTAGCACTACTGGTGTGTATGCAGTTCTCAGAAATTTTACAAACTTAGTTGGCCTTGGTGTAGGGGTAAATTAGAACTTCTGAATGGCTAGTGCTGCTAGTGCAGTTAGCAAAAGGCCAGGTCAATACTCTCCAGCCTTCAGTTCCACAGGCTCCATCACCACCACAACCAGAGCCTACAGCCTCCTCATCTCACCCCTTACTGCCAACATTAGCTGCTACACAGCCACCCCAGTTGGATGCACCCCTCAATCCAACACCTCCTCGCTGTGGTAGAGTGAGGAAGTGCTTTATTTTTAAGCCAAGAAACAGGAAGAGCTGACTGCACCCCTGATAGACATAGGAGGGGATATGCAGCTCTGCTTGAGAGGAAACTAGACACTTTTAAAGCTAAGAAAAAGGTTACCTTTTAATAGTTTGAAACTGCGTACTATGTTTAATAAGCTATGCACAGCCAAGAGACATACGAGCTTCATTTTTCAATGCACCACAGTGGTCCTTTAAATATCTAAGTATACAGTGAACAACATCTTTTAAAAATCTATACAAAGCAAACTAAGAACCAATATTTGTACAACTTAAAAAAGACCTTAAAAGATGTAACAATATCCCTATCTCATAGGTTGTCAAATGGTAACCATGAAAATGAATAAAATAAAATGTATAGATATTACATCTTTACAGACCCCAATAAAGCTCTTCATTTGGAATGACAGCTGATCAAGAATATCCAAGCAAATCCTGTATTTACAAACACAGGGCTATATTAAATTCCAGACTCCCGTTCGTCTCCGATTGCGATGCAATCCAATAGAACACTGCCAAAACCGTAAATCCCTGCACTGGTTCGAAGCACTTCAGGGGTGGAACATGATTAATTAAGCAAGCCCATAAGATCCCATTTCAAATCAGCCAATGCGACATGAGACTGTCAGTATTACGGCAGTGAAACATGTAGGTTACATGTCATTCAATTAGGTTCTGGGGTCCGATACCCGATCAGACTCGGAAACCCTGAAAATAAAGAAGGATGAAAATTAATGACAATACTTTTCTAGTCCATATGTTGGCCAGATATCTATTAACTCATTGATACCCGAGATCATTTTAACCCCAAAATGAAACATGAAAAATAATTTATTGCCAATTTACGGGCTTGAGACTGTTGTGCAATTTATTTTAATGTCTATCATAACTTTCCACGTTATTTACAGTTCAGGATTATTTTTTTACTAGCGAATTGCCCGTCTAAAAATGACGGCAATGAAATTGTAAGTGAGCTAATGCTGTTTGGTGTCTAATAATGAAATATATAATACATTAATAAATGAATATACTTTACCTATTTTGAAGCATTGTGTTGAAGAGCTGTCCATGTGTTTTGATGTTGCTGCAGCATTAGTGGTGTGGAGCTGCTGTGTAAGCGTGGTGAATGTGTGCAGTGTAATAGTGTGCGTGCTCAAGATGAAACCGTTAGTGTAGAGGTGTACTTCCGCATTGGCGTAAAATGGCGGGTAATCTGTGGTATGCGTCTACACGGAATATCCGTAGGTGCATAGTGGTGTTTTGCGAGTTTCTTGTGGTGTTTTGCGAGTGTGTTGTGGTGTTTTCCGTGTTTAGAGTGCTGTAGCCTCGTTTTCGTTTTGTTCGTCAGCCATTTTTTCTCTCGCTTAGCGATTTTATTAGTGTCTAAACTCTTTTATTTTTATTTAAATGAAGGTGTAACTTGCTTTTTTGAGGTCCTCAATGGCTCCTCTTGCTGTAGGTAAGCTTTTTATGTGTGTGTTGTGTGTATTTATTGTGTTTTAATTGTTTTTATGTTAGCGTGTTGCGTCCGATTTTTGCGAGGTCGTAATGTGTGCTAACGTGTCTCGTATGGTGTTTGCGTGTGTAGCCTCGTTTTCGTTTTGTTCGGCTGCCATTTTTTCTGTAGCTTATCAAATTTTTAGTGTGTAAACTCTTTTATTTTGAGTGAAATCAAGGTGTAAGTAGTTTTTTTGAGGTCCTGGATGCTCCCTGTTGCTGTAGGTAAGTTTTTTATGTATATGCTGTGTGTATGTATTATGTTTTGAATTTTGTAATGTTCGCGAGTTGCGTCCGAGTATTGCGAGGTCGAAACGCGTGTCGTATGTTGTTTGCGTTGCGAGGTAAAGTTTACAACGGTCGTAATTGGTGTGTCGTGTTGTTTGCGTTACGACGTAAAGTTTGCGAGGGTCGCAGTTCCTGGCATGGAGCGCCGAAGGCAACGGCCCGCATGCTCACAACTATATATGTGATTTTCATTTACAGTGCTACAAATAGGTGTTTAACCCATTTGCGTGTCCTCTCTAGCACTCGCAGGATTTTCTTCTTCATTTGCTGTTTATGGTTGTGAATACATTTGCAGGCTTGGGGAAATTGAGCAATTGAATAGCAAATTTAACCATCGTAACTCTTGCAAAAGTTAAAGATCAAAGGCTTCTGAAGGCTGTAAGTTATGGGTTTAACCATCGCAATTTTTTCAAGGCCATAACTCGTAAGTCGTTCCGAGACCACAAATAGACAATTGAATAGGAAAATAGCTTGCGAGTTCCCTTACAGGCTTCCGGATCTCAATTTAATGGAGTCAACAGTTTGTTAGCTCCACTCTACTGCATATGGGCTCAATTCCAATCCAATACTTCACAAAAAGGCTCCAACGGAACTGTGGCACCTTTTTTTTTTTACAAGCTACGTATCCATCCCAGACCAAACTCCTACAAACATCACTGTTAACTGGGGACCATCCACCAAAGTTGTTTCACAGCAGCCCTGATGTGCTATGGTCCCGAAAGCAGGCTGCTACAGGAGACATTGAGCTGTCAGCTCAGTAATTTCTGTAGCTTTGCTGCTGTAAAAAATAATTTCTTCCATTTATCTATGTATCGTCAGGGGTTTTAAGATTGCATTGTTGTACAGCCCTACAATCCCAAGGAATGCCAAGGATTTCCCTGTTCCATGCATTGAAGGAAACCTCCAGGGTTCCCTTCCCCACCAAGCCTCAATAAACACTATAACCATGGAGGTCTATTGAAACTCCCATGACATCCTTTAGTCCCATGGCACCTAATATTAACCTCTACCACAGAATTAACCCCTATGCCAAAAGGGCCATTTAGGTTAAGGCTTAGGTGCCATGGAGATCTTTTAATGACCTCCATGACACAGGGTTAATATTTAGGTGCCATGGGGGGCTCAATAGTACCCCATTTTTATTCATATAAGTGGGGAATCAGGGGTTACTGGAGAGATAATCCTGTGGGTTCTTTTCTGTGCATGGGAGGATAGAATCCCTGGCACTCCCTTCAGAGTAGCAAGTGAGAACTCCTGGAGTTCCCCCATTTATTGTACTATAAATGGGGCAGTTCAGGGGATCCCTGGCCTCATACAGGAAAGGGGTACTAGATGGGAATATGAGATTTTCCAATTATGTTTGATATGTGGTGTGTTAGGGTGCACTTATTAACCCCACAATTGTGTTGAATATAAGAAATCAAGCGTTATATCCAAACCAATTGAGGTGTTCTCACTACTGTTTTAGTGTCAGATCAGATGCTTGCATTATTTCAAGAGATATTTTTCTGCCTCTACGGGTGGTGTTTAGAGATGTCACAAATAGTTAGTTAGCGGACTGTTCCCGGCGAACATAGCATGTTCGCGTTCGCGGCGAACTGCGAACATTTGCGATGTTCGATCCGCCCCCTATACTTTATCATTGAGCAAACTTTGACTCTGCACTTCACAGTCAGCAGACACATTACAGCCAATCAGCATCATACCCTGCCTTCCAGACCCTTCTCCCTCATGGACAGCAGCCATTTTGGAATCATAACTAACTTGCAGTCTTACTGAGAGGTGGGAGAGGGTAGGTGATGCTGATTGAATAGGGAAATCAATAGCTAGGCAAGTTTATTCAGTGTCCAGTGCAGTGCTGAAGGACTCATCAGATCTCTGCTGTAAACACAGCACCCATTTTTAGGGCTATAACATCATTTTTTTTAGTTTGTTTTTTTCTGTCTAATCTAACTTCATTTGCCTGTCTCCCTGCTAGCCCCTGCTAGCAAGTGTGTGTGTCAGGCTCACAGCTTATACTGTGTGTGCACAGTGCAACCAATACAATCTTGTTTACTAGTTGTCTACTTTAAAAAAAAAAAACTTTTATTTTGTTAAATCTTAGTTCATTTGCCTGACCGCCAATCTAAGTTCATTTGCCTGACCGCTAGCCAGTGTGTGTGTCAGGCTTACAAGTATTGTGCCAAGTTCAACCAATCCAACCTAGTGGTGTACCAGCAGTCTACATTTAAAAAAAAAACAATAATTTTATTTTCTTAAATCTAAGTTCATTTGCCTGACCGCCAATCTAAGTTCATTTGCCTGACCGCTAGCCAGTGTGTGTGTATGGCTTACAAGTATTGTGCCAAGTTCAACCAATCCAATCTAGTGGTGTAACTGCAGTCTACATTTAAAAAAACAATAATTTTATTTTCTTAAATCTAAGTTCATTTCCCTGACCGCCAATCTAAGTTCATTTGCCTGACCGCTAGCCAGTGTGTGTGTCAGGTTTACAAGTATTGTGCCAAGTTCAACCAATCCAATCTAGTGGTGTACCTGCAGTCTACATTTAAAAAACAATAATTTTATTTTCTTAAATCGAAGTTCCTTTGCCTGACCGCTAGCCAGTGTGTGTGTCAGGCTTACAAGTATTGTGCCAAGTTCAACCAATCCAATCTAGTGGTGTAACAGCAGTCTACATTTAAAAAAACAATAATTTTATTTTCTTAAATCTAAGTTCATTTGCCTGACCACCAATCTAAGTTCATTTGCCTGACCGCTAGCCAGTGTGTGTGTCAGGCATACAAGTACTGTACCAAGTTCAACCAATCCAATCTAGTGGTGTACCAGCACTCTACATTTAAAAAAAACAACACTTTTTTTCTGTGTAATCTAATTTCATTTGCCTGCCTGCCAGCGTGTGTGTCTGAGGCTCACATCGTATACTGTGCCCACTTGCCCAGTCAGTGCCACCACTCATATCTGGTGTAACAGTCAGTAGTGCACATTTAAACAAAGAATACAAATTTGACTGTAATACATTGAATAGCAGTTACTTGTCCTCAAGCGTTTGTGTCAGGCCTAGAGCGTCTACTCTGCCAACTTCTGCAAGTGCACAGTGCCACTCATATCTGTTGTCACTGTAGCTTGCACGCATAGTACCAATCTGTCAAAACCTGTAATGATGAATGAGGTCTAGAGTAGCCTGGTTCCCTTATCCTCTACAGGTTGAGACCTAATGTTTGGGTGACTCCAGACCAACAGATGAGTACAAGCAGCACACAAACTCAAAGCCGCCATCCTCCTCCTGGTCCAGCATCATCAGCCACATCAACCACTGCTGTCCTGCTTGCCCCCTCTTAACCATCCGCCACTCCGTCTCTCGCCTTGAGCAGTTCCTGCTCATCTGCCCATAGTCAGGTGCCTGTAAAGGACATGTTTGAGCGTAAGAAGCTAATGTCACAAAGTGCCGCAAATTTGAAGTGATACGACCAACCAAGCATCTTTTTCCATCTCCCGGTCCCAAAAATCCAAACCTTATACACGCCCCCTGATACGTGACGTAACAAGTATTAAACTGATAAGAGTAGTACTTACAAATGCGCCACTCCTATATGGTGGCACCTTTGATTGCACGCGCCTTGCCCCAAATTTGAAGTGATACGACCAACCAAGTATCTTTTTCCATCTCCCAGTTCCAAAAATCCAGGCCTTATACACGCCCCCTGATAGGTGCTGTAACAGGTATTAAACTGATAAGAGTAGTACTGCTTAACACACCATATAATAATGCAGAGAGAGGCAACGCAGTGAGAGGAGTCTGAAGAAGAGGAGTCAGAGGAGGAAGGTGGCTTTGAGGAGGTGGAAGACCAAACACAGCAGGCGTCCCAGGGGGCTTGTTGTCACCTTTTGGGGACCCTTGGTGGCTGGGTGGAGGAAGAGACCTTCAATGACATCAGTGAGGACAAGGAACGGGACATGGCTAGCTTTGTGCAAATGGGGAGTTTGCGGTTGTGCAAATGGACTGTTTGCGGTTGTTTGCGGTGCGTTAAACAGGGAGTTTGGTCTGTCACTGTGAAGCGGGCCTAACCCTTACACTTCCCGATCAGAACAACATCATACCTGATGTTTTAAAGCACGTTATTCCAAAAATTGTAGGAATGTTAGGTAATTTATGCCCTTTATGGCTTAAAACCAGACTCTGCATCAACTATGTAATTTTCCGTGGGAGTTTTGCCATGGATCCCCCACCGGCATGCCACAGTCCAGGTGTTAGTCCCATTGAAAAAACTTTCCCATCACCATTGTGGCCAGAAAGAGTCCCTGTGGGTTTTAAAATCCGCCTGCCCATTGAAGTCTATGGCGGTTTGCGTTCGCTGTTCGGGAACCGAAATTTTTATGTTCGCGACATCACTAGTGGTGTTCAGTATACATAAGTTTGGGGAGGAACATAGGGCTTATGCATGAGGTTACTGTTAAAAGTGATTGGAATAGCTTGGAGGCAAATCTGAATTTGACAAGTCACCAGCTCATTTCAAACTGTTCAGCAGTGCATTTCCACCGCTCTGAAATTTAGAGAAATTCTGATTGACTAGCGACTTGCCCTTCAAAAAATAAAGGCAATAAAATGAGAATGCAGAGAATGCTGTTTTGCACTCAATGCCATGATGATAATTTTTTTTATATTTTTTTGTAAATTGCCCTTTTTTGCTTTGTTTATGGTTTTTACCTGTTTTTTTCCATGTGTTATTTCATTTGCATGAAAAAGGACAATTATTTGAATAAATAGTCAATTTAATTTATTGTTATAACATGCAACTCATATCTTTATTCAATTCATAAACCATACTTTTGTGAAATAGTACATTTTTTTATTGTAACGTGTACATGAATATTTAGAGAAAATGTAAACTTATTTTTAAACAATTTTTAACTTTTTTGCAATGTTTAATCCAGAGGAATGCAGACATTAAAAACCCAAGTGAAACTTAGCCAATTGTCTCAAATTGGGAAAAAAATCAATTCCTTCCTGACCCCAGATACTGCTGATCGGCTTACTCTCAATATTTTCTCTTTAATTATACATTAGAAGCTCCAAAGAAATGTAATAATTCCCTACTAACATCCCATAAAACCCCTAAATTTATACATTAAAACCAATTTCCTTTTGTTGTTGAACTTACAGCACCTCGTAATAAACTATATTTTTAGTGAAAACACTCGCATCATTTAAGAACTCACCCTGACTTTCGTTTTTTTCCACTAAAACTTTAATGTTTTCCGGACTTTTGCAGAGGGAAAATGCCACATAGAGTTGTTGATGGGCAAATACTGGATCCTTTTGACTCCAACGAACTTAAAAGTTTATCCTTGGGATATATTAATGGTCATTGCAAATGCCATGATGATGGGAAATTGTCTCATTTGAAGGACAAAAGGCAAACCACTCTCACTTGGCGCAAAATCAATTCTTGGTATAAAAACTTGTTCTCCTTTATAGGTACCATTCAGAATTTCTGCATGTATAAAATGATCTCTTAAATCCTGCACAATTAATCTGGTCCCATTACAAAGTCCTTTCTTTGGGTTCATATTTCTCAGTAACATGACGATTGCTCCTATTTTTAGCTGTAAAATATGTGGTGGCATAATAATGAATTGATAAATTCAGTGGTAAGTTTTTCTGTGTCACATTTATTAATTTAAAAATTCATTCATTCATTATTCAGATGCAATGCATATTTATTTTTGGATGCTAATATTACATTTTGTGCAAGGTCTGATTCTTCAATGTGAATTATTCCATGTTGCAATATAGCTGATATTAGTGAATCTTTACAAATCATTTCCTGTGAAATTTCCAAAGTATCTTCAGGTAAAATACGTATGACCTGTGTTTTTCCTTTGCCAATGTTAATTAACCAATCATTGAATTCATTTTGGCCCTCTGGTCTCATATTTTTTTTCTAATCTAAGAGGTGTAAATAGTTTCCATAGTGGACTTGCCTTTATACATGTTTCCAGAATCTCTGTCTGATTTCCATAAACAACAACAGGTAATGTTTGTCTAAAATCTCCACCTAACAACATCACCTTTCCCCCAAAAGGCAAATCTGTAGCCATGACTTCGCACAACAAACGATCAATACATTGCTGGCATGGCATGACATCATTGTTGCTTCATCTATGATAATTAATTTAGTTTTTTGTAATTTTTTTAGCTTGCAATGATTTTATTTGAATATCTGACACTGATGTTTCCAAAATGGGAACTGTAAGTTTAAATCCACTATGCACAGTTCTCCCACCTTCTAACAATAGTGCTGCAATTCCAGTTGTTGCAAAGGCCAGAGCTATTTCAGCTCGAATGCAACTCATCAGTAAATTATATAGATACATTTTCCATGAGCCACCAGGTCCATCCAGATAGAACTAATGCTCTTTGAGCATGTCATCATCTATTTCATTTTTGATGGTGTTAAATACTTCTGACTGCAATGTATTTAAAGTTGCTATTTTTTCCTCAGTTTTTTGTTGTTTCACATCAGCATCTTAGTCTTGAAAGTTTATTTCATCAATCATTCCTGGATCTGGCAGATTAAAATTTGCACAATCTAAACCACGACAAAGAAAGACTTCTTGAATTTCCATTAATGCTTTTATTTCAGCTATGAACTCGTAACATTTCAAGACATCTTGACACATCAGGTACATTACAAAATATGCAAATTAATGCAAACTGTTCTTTCATCTGCTTTGGCATCTGATATTGTTCATCATGTAACATAGGATTTTCTTCTTTGCTTTGTGTACCTTGCACAATAACAGTTGTTGCATCATATCCTTTGTAAATTTATTTGTACACATATTTTATGGATTTGATTGAAGTGCAAGCTTCCACATTTATGTGTGCATTGTACTTAATCAGCAATTGTGAATTATATGGAACTACCTATCTATTATCTACAACTTTTCCATGGATTATTGCAGCTTATCCTTCTGTTCTTTTGTAAAAAGAATATCAATCACAATTAGCATATGTTTGCTCTCTGATTTCTTTAGGGAATTCTTTAGCGCATTTCTTATTTTTCATACATGGTGATTGGGGATTAATATCGCCACATGGACCATGAATCATGCGATGTGTTACAATGTCATAGAGTTTAGAATATTTTTCTGGATGTGGAAGTTCAGCACTAATCAGTGAATCCAGTCTCTCAGCTGTATTTAATTTATCAGTATAAAAAGTAGGTGTGCATGTGGAAGTCCTCTTTTTTGAAATTCAATGGTATAAACAAAAGGCAGACATTTACCAAAAATGTGTGTGACACTTATGTCACTGATTAATGCATTGAGTTTTATTTTAAATACTCTTGCCACTAAATCTGGTCGATCTGAAGCACTTTGTCATTTTCAAGTTTTCTACTATCTCTAGCCATTGTGGATTACATGTAAATGTTATGAATAAATCTGGTTTTACAAACTTATTTACAATAGCCATTGCATCATTATATCTTTCTCGCATAATGTGAGGTGATCCTTGGAAAGAAGAAGGCAAAATGATAGCTCTGCCAGCTGGAAGTTCTCTGTTTGTAGCTAATTCAGCTACATAATCCATCAGTCTACAATATTGTTCTACCTTAATTTTATTTTGTTGAAATTTGATCAAATTTAGATTATAGACATAAAATGGGATTAAAGACATCATGAATAACAGTTTGTGCCACTTTATATTCTAGCATGGAAATATTGTTTCTGACACAAACTTCACTATTTGGATAACTTTGTATTTGTAATTTTGTTTGCTATCCTGGCTCACCGTTAGGGCAAAAATTGGATATGTCATGGGAACCAAATTATTACTTAATATATTCATATTTATGAAAGGTTGATCTGGATTTATTGGATATATTCTAATATCCAGTTCAAATGGTGGTTCACCATCGTCATTTTGAAACACCATGGCAACCTTATTTGATGTTGGTGAATTATCACGTCTTTGATCACAATGCAGATCTCTTTTAATAACCATATTTACTCTTGGCATTGGCAAATGATTTATTTGAGCATGTGTCTGTTTTTCTCTTTCTACTTCAGCTATTTTTTTATGCTTGAGTATAAGGGTTGTTCTTCATAATCTTAACAAGCTCTTTAAAAACAGTGGCTAAACATTTTAGATTTTCAGGTAGTGTCATACGTTGTTGAACTGCTTCCATTGTACAGAGAAAATATATAACTGTGCAAACTTTCTTTGCTCTCCAGCTTCTGGGTGTAAATGTGAAGTGGGTGATAAATTTGGCCTTGTACTTTAAAACAGTAAGGTCCATGGCCTGGCACATGTTCTGCTAATGTTGCACCCATTGAAGCAAATTAAATTGTACTATTATAAGACCTGATGTTTTGTTTGAAATTTGTATAATTTGGAAATGCTACATCAGTCATTATATTTTTTAAATATTGTGGAAAAGTGTGTCGTCCTGGCAGTCTTACCTTTCCTTCCTGACAGCAACTAATAAACTCCCCATCTCTTGTTCTTTCTTTCAGAAAAAAATAAGCCCCACAAAATGTACAAACCAGATTCAGTAACCCACAATAATGTGTTTTGACTGTTAAAGCATTAAATAAGAGTCTATCGTGAGCACATATATTACTAATATTTTCTATAGTCACTTGACTCTTATTTTCCAGTGTTTTACATGTATTATGTGTTTAACGTTTTCTTTTCTTTGTAGCTCCTTGACGCTCATTTTGTGCTTTTATAGTCATTGATATTTTGTTGGTAAGTCTCTGACCGTCTTTTTCTCTTAACCTTCTTGAAGTCTCCGGCGACTGTTCATCTCTCCATCTTTGCTTCCGTTCCCTTTCCTTTTTGGGGGGCTTTCTTTTTGTTGTTCTGCGTTATCCGCCATTGTAATCTGTAATTGTCAATAGACATCATTATTTTTTGGATTTGTAATTTCATGTTTTATTATATAGCAAACATTTGTTCAATTTTCATTAGCTTACTTCAATCTCCATTTTCTTTCTGTGTAATTCACATTTCAGTACATATGTATTTTTGCAGACAATTTATTTTATCTTAAAGTATTATCTTAACTATCTGTTGCGCCTATTACAGGCTCCTTTGCAATATTTTTATCAATTAATTTATGAATAACATTTTTTATTTTATGTATTATGTTTAATTGTCCTAAATACAAAACCTAAAGAGGTAATCACTAATTCATCAATGAGGTCATTATAAAATGACTTAATGAATTAACATAGCAATAGGAAAATTAACTCCTAATACTCCACATGAATTCATGAACTTCTCATTTGTGAAATCTATATATTTATTCAAAAGTTTCATTCAATTTACTATGATGTAGTGTAGTAATTGCAGGTTAAATGCCTCAGATCACAAACTGTGTCTTCTTCCACGTTGAGTTTTGAGAGTCAGCTGCAAATTGTAAAATGAGAAAAAAAAGCTGTTTTAATTTATTTTTATGAATATCCTGCTATATGTTTTCACTTCAAACATTTTCCACAATTAATAAATTACAATTTATTTGTATTGTTGGTATTATGTTTAAATCTCATCAATCTTAACATTTTTCATCATTTAATTAATATATTTTTTTAAGTCATGTATTATGTTTAATTTTAATCAAGGCAAAACGTAAACAACTAATCATGTATTCATAAATAAAGGCAACATGAATTATAACATTTGATATACCTGTAATCTTCAAATAATTGCAGTTTAAATGCAGCAGAGCTAATACTCTCTGTTCATTCAGGTGCAGTGTTCTTAGAGAGCTGCAAACTGTAAAATTACATGAAAAGCATTTAGAAATATTATTTAAAAAATATAGTGCATACATGGCAAACTTAAAGAGCTAAACATCTATTACAACAGTACTTAAATGCCGTTTAGCTAAAATGTCCTAATTAACAAAATGTAATTTAATTTGTATTAATTTACAGAAGAAATTAATTAATAAATCAACCTCTTATATTTAATTTTCATATATGCCAAACATAAATAGCTAAGCATCTATTTGTAAATGAGAGCAGTATAAAATATAACACTTTTCCTTTTTCCATTTTTTAATTAATAATTAATAAATTAATTTATTTTCGATTCTTGAACGGCTCACTTTACATGCCTAGAATCAGTAGAAATTACCATACTTAAAGATCGATATATTGATAGTAAACTTGTAACATTTGATAACCTAAAAGCAAGAACCAACTTAATCCCATATGAAAACTTTTCAGATTACACATATTACTAGGCTTCCTTCTCTCATACCCATCTCCACTCCCTTCATCCTCTGGACTCCTTTAACTTGCACTCCCACCTACCTAACTATGATTTCTGTTATTTTATATTGCAGGGTTATCACTATCACCACCATTTCACACAGCTGATACACCCATAAACTCAATCACTAATTATTCCTCTACTCTCTCTTCAATTACTTGCCAAGCTCTGTTTTTTCAAACTTATAAGGTGATTTGAAAGAGAAAAAAAAACACGATGGGCATCTTTTAATTTCAAGCTCGTAATCACCTGTAACCCGACATTTTGGCAGAGGGTTACATTTTTCTAAACATTTAGATGTATACAATTGACTACCATGAACTCTTAAACTCGTAAGTAGGATTTCAGGAGGCATGATCATGTGATCTGTCAATAATTAAGCAAGCCTTTAAGTTATTATTTAAACAAAGCCACTATTAACTTACAATTGTAGGCTAAGCATTGATACATGCAAATAAGTATGATTGCCAACCACGATGCACTCAAGCAATCTTGAAATACATTAAAGCAACTGTTTAAGTCCATGTGGGTGGCTACAGAATACTTTGGAGCTCTACAAAAAACTGTCATAATAATACTACTACTACTACTACTACTACTAAAATTAATAATAATAATATTAATAATAATAATAATAAAATAAAACTTTTGGTTTAAAGTGTTATGTCCCTTCAATTAAATCAAATGAAACATAAATGTATTTTACTTAATATTAAAAAATGAAAAAAAAAAATTGAACTTATTATAACTGAGAAATGGATGAATCAAGCTAAAATGTAAGGAAGACCGTAAAATATAAAAATTTTAGTTCTGAAGATTTTTATATGGGTCCATTATTATACATATGTGTAAAAGATTCCGCTTCTATTAGATGAGAGCATCAAGTTCTGAGGCCCCAGCAGGCATCAGATAGGTGGCAGCTTCCTTTTTCATTTCTCATTGTAATAATACAATCTATTACTTGAACAGATGTAGCCATTTTAATGTTCCCTGTGGCCAAGGAATACCAGAAACAAACCTTGGCACAGTTGCAGGTGAATAAACAGATGGCAACCAGAAAGCTAACCTGTACCGCCTGTGGCTTTCACTTTTCCTCAAGCAAAGGCAATAAATATTTTTCTATTTGCCCAAGGGAAGGTCAATCTGGTCACATCTGCAACTGTGAGTAATTTAAATGCAAACATAAGTTAGAATGCTCATCTTGCCATTTTAATTATATTCTAAAAAGCTCAGATTAAACATCTCTTAGAACAGAGAGTAAGCTGCTGGGCTCTATGGATTGATGCTCACATAGGGCACAGCCTCTAATGTTTTCATCTTCCTAGACACAGTAAAAAGGGCCCACATCTGTAACAACACACACCTGAGAAGATGCAGCATCATGTTTCCTTTCTTTAAGGTGGAATCTTTTTACTTCTACCCTCAAAGGACGTCCTCTTGTTAGTTGAAAACATCTCAGCGCAAAAAGTTAACTTGACAAAGCTTTATATTGACCCTGAATATATTTATATAAGGTAATCCTATCTCCCTTAAATGCCTTTTTTTCTAGAGAAAATAAATTTACAATTAACAATTTCACAATCACGGAGCCAATCTCAACTTATACCTATTTTCTTTATAACAGGTATTAAGATAATGGAGGTGATTGATAAAATATTCTGCTTCTGTAATAACATATCTCTGCATGAGGTGCCAAAGTAGGGTGCAAGCGAGCTCAAACTCATGACCCCCCTTTCATAGACTCCAATAACAATGTGGGTGACAAATAGAGCTGTCAAAACACGTGTTAGCAACTATCAAAACAGAACACTGAAGTAGTTACTTCAACAAACAGAGATCAATTAAGGTCGAGTACTTATTGTCAGTATTTCTTTGATTATTTGATAGATAAGCTCTTTTCATTTCTGTGGACTATAAAAGTCTATGAGCTATATTTGTAGCAAAATACATGGAAGCATTGACCACCCTGTAAACTGAATACCCCCAGTCTTGTTCTCCATGCAAAGCTGAATCCATTGCCAGCTATGCACTCTCAAAGTGTCTGCACCTTGGCTGTGAATAGCTGGATTCCCCACATAGGACTGTTCCCTGACAACTGGTATAACTAGCATGTAACTTGGTCTCCTACAGCCCAACCCTACCAGCTCTGCAGTCTACCACTATCTGTGTTAGGTGTTGCGGAGTCGGCTAAAGCCTGGTACTCCAAATACTCACTATTATAGGTAACTTGTGCCCACCTGGAGTGATCACGGATGACACAGGTGACCGCAAGCAGCCTATGGGGTACCTAATGCTATGGATTGCTCCACACTAACATCTGCTGGTGTTCTCATATAAAGGGGCGCTAGGCCCTAGTCTTGGGGAACACTAATAATTCTTAAAGAGAAATATACCTGAAAGTTATGGGGCATATGGAGGGTTACGTGCACACATCAGAAAGAGTGACTCCACTTCTGATTTGATCAGATACCCCCTGAAAACCCTGGAACAAAGGGCCAATTACCTTACATACTCTGTTAGGCTCCAGGTCCAAGGGGGTAATTGGGAGGGAGGTGGCATCACTTGATGGACAGGACTCCCCACATGGCCAGTTAGACTAATGGAGATTGGTAAGACTGTTTACCAAAAGTTGGTGACTTAATATGATTGAACTGTTTTATGCATAAATATTCTGTACCACCATCAATAAAAGAGTTGTCAGTTTGAACTACATAATTTATCTTTCATTCTGTAAGGAGAATAATCTTTATCATTGCTCTTATTTTTGCTGAACCTGCATTGAATCTTGTTACAATTGGTAACATTGGGTTGGTTTTATGCCTGCTTTTAGGAACATACCACAAACCACACAATACTACTAGGTGGGTTGCAACTAGGTCTCTATTAAGCCCATCTGAAGCAGTAGATCATGACACTATTACACTATTATTAAGTATTAGGTCATATGTATAGAGGAAATGTATATTATAATTCCTATTTGGTTTATTTAAATTCTATTCTCTAAGGAAGAGATAACATAATAGAATCCATTACTTAACTTCTGCTGTCCACCATTTATTACAAAATTAAAGCAGCAGCCTCTAATATAATGATTATTCCAGTTTTTTGCCTAAGAAAGTACAAAGATGATATATTTTAAGAAATATGCATCTCTACAGTAACCAGCTCGCTGATCAAAAGGTTGTATTTTAGTACATCATGCTTATAGACCTATTTGAGGATTTGTTAATCATAGCTGGACTCCTTCTTTTGTATCAAAACTCCTTTAATATAAAACTTTTGGCTTGCCAGCTCTTACAGGTTAAAATTTACTGTATAAAAAGCTGATTCCACCTCTGTGTCCTGTGATTTATTATAGCTTGTCTCTGGTTGTGAATACTTTCTCTGCCTGCTGTTTAAATTGAGCTTTATTAGGCATGAGGTTACAGTTTAGAGCACCGTCAGAACCATATGTACTATAGGTATACAAAAGCATAATATCAAACTATATAGGAATGTTCATTTGAACTACACTGAATCTTCACAAAATGTATGGTTTATTGTACCAAAGATACACATGAAAAAAGCTTTAAGCTGGAAATTGAAGTCGGCTTTGTGAATATCTCTGCTTGAACACATCTGACCAGTGAGTGTCTGGCTCATTAGGATTGCACCAGCTGCCCTCACTGGAAGATAACCTGCAGTCACTGCAGTTTAGGAAAATGTCACATATTTGTGAAGTATGTAACAGACCAACAACATTAGCAGATGTGTAATCTATGAATATAAAAACACTTTTTACATAAAGCATTCAATTTAGTAGGCAGCTGTGTTACTATGACTTCCATCTTCCTTTAGCCTCATAGGGAGGGTTATTCTGGTGCGGCTTGTCTTCTATCGCTGATGTCTTTTACCAGAACTGAATAGAGATGTTATCTGAATCCAAGGTTCCCCCCATTCCTCCAAAATGTTTAATCCTAATAAGAAGAAAGGAAAATGTCTGATACAATTAAATCAAAATTGAATATAATAGTTAAAATGAAAGACTGTATTTATTTGTTTTCAATTTATTTAAGAACATTTTGCCCATTGTCAAGATGATGCTGCATAAGAGCATACTAAAAGTACAGAATGTAAGGCCACTGACATTTCATATTTACTATATACAGTTTTCAAGGGCTGGGCTTGCTAATCAGCAAAATGTGTTTAGAAAGTTACAGACAAAATACAAGTTTTATTTGTTTAAATATTATACACACTTCGAGTGTAGTGGGGTCAATTGTTACTTTACATATTACCCTGGTTTGTCACAATGCAATAAAGTAAGCAGTCAACAGTGGCTACTATTGTATGTAGTTTCCAGTTTGTATTATAAGTTTGCATTCCTTAGCACTTTGAGAGGAACTAAATTAAAACCTTTGAAGGCACCCTCTCAAGTCTCTGCTGCATCAGCTGTAGTTTGAAGTGCTATGAAGAAATTGGGCTGTCAGGTGACATGCCTTGTTAACAAGCAAAGTAATATTATCTCTATCAAAGCATAATTACATGTAAAAATTAACATCACATTTATAGTTGTCATAACTGCGGGTTGTCAGAAGTTGTTGCTAACGCTGCGGCCCTCACGAAGCGAGGGCCTCAGTTGCAGGCGGCGCTCCATACCAGCAACTGTGGATCTCGCAACATTTACGGACTTACGACACAGAAATACGAGACGCGGGACTTACAAAAAAAAAACATTACGACCTCGCAAAATTTCGACTTTAACGGCCGACCCGCGCGAAACTCAAAACATTCAAAACACAATAAATACACACAATAAACACATAAAAAGCTTACCCACAGCAAGAGGGAGCACCCAGGACCTCTGCAAGTGAAGTTACACCTCCATTTAAGTCAAAATTGAAGAGTTTAGACACCCGAAAATCACGTAAACGAGAGAAAAAATGTCCAGCGAAAAAAACGGACCCTAAACACGCAAAACACCACCAAACAAATACAGATTTTCCGAAAAAGCAGGACGAGCTCCAAGAACAAGGACTCTAAATCACCCAGAGCCGCGTACCACACATTAGGTGCAATTTTACAACACTAACTTACACAATGCGGAAGTACACAGCTTCCCAAATGGATTTGGCTCGCGCATGCACACTATTTACAATACACACTGCACACATTGCTCACACTTACACAGCAACTCCATAGCAGTCAAAACACACATTGTATGCTGGAGCAACATGAAAACAGATTGTCAGCTCTTCAGCATAATGCTTCCTGCATTTATTACTTCCAAATATATATATGAGTATATTCCTTTATTAATGTATTATTTAGATCATTATCATACACCAAAAAGCATTAGCTCATTTACAATTTCATTCCCGTCATTTTTTGACGGGCAATATTCTAGTATATATACAGGTGTGGATCTTTGTGATATTTGTAATGTTAGCAATGATGGTAACGCACTTGCGGCCCTCACAAAGCGAGGCGAGCCATTGAAGCATGCGGGGCGTAGATGTCAAAATATCAAAAAACGTACAAAGCTCCTTCTTCTCTCTTTCTCTCTCTCTCCAATGCTCAAAAATCCCCCCACGCCTAGACCTGTGTGTTCACTTGCTCAGCCACAGCACAATCAATGATTTATGGTTTTGGCGCCCTATAAAACCCCTTCTTGCTGCGTTAATTGTGGTTCCCAGCTTTCCATAGGCTGTTAGGATGCTTCAAACTACGTGGTTATGTGTTTGGATTGTTATGGCCGATCGAGTGTTGGCCGGCCCCTTAACAGCTTGCTTGTGTTGCTAAAGTTTACGGGCTTGTGTCTTTGGCCCGTAGCTCGCAGCATGGTGGAGTTTAATAGCTCTGTAAAGCAGCCGAATGTCAAGCCCGCAGCCTTTGCAGTCTCATGTTGCCACTACGGGCTTCAAATTTAATTGGGCTGTAAGAGTGCTAAGCCTGTTATGGTATACTAAGAAAAATGCACATATCACAAATTGTGATAATGTGTTAGAAAACCCAATCCATATTAAGTCCTGTGTTTTTAGTGTTTTAGTTTTTCATTTCAAATGCCTTGCTCTCTTGGATGTTTTTATATTTTCCTCTGAGTATTTTGACTTTTAAGTTTCGGATGGAGTATTCATTCTGGCTAAAATGGTATCCCACTGGGCTTATTATTAACATTTATTACGCGCCAACATATTCCGTAGTGCTGTACATAAGATAAGTTCCAGGCAAAGGTAGATACATTTCAACACATAGCAAAGCAAGGAGGACCCTGTCTTTGAGCCACAAATCCAGTGTCCATGGTGCTTTCCCCAAAGCACACTGCAGGATAGAAACTCGCAGACTTGCAATCTAAAGGTATAGTTTGTGGTAAAGGAGGGAGAGAGAGGTGACAAGAGTTGTAGAAAGAAGGAGGTCATTAGCAGAATGAAGAGGGTGGTTGGGGAAATATTTGGAGATGAGAACAGAGATGGGCACTATTTTTGAGGGCTTAGTAAGTTAGGGTCATGATTTTAGGAGGTGATAAGATTTCTAATATGAGATCCATTAGTATTATATTCAAATGTATGCACTATTAATATTTAAGCTCAGTTACAACTAGTGAAATCCCCTGATTACTTGTCTGTGCCAAGTAACACAGAACACTTTAAATTGGTGAGCAGGCCTGTTGGAAGGCCTTGTTTCCTTTTGTTATTCAAAGATACCCACTAGATAATCATTTTCTATTATACCAAATAAGGTATGTGCTCCAGTTTAGATTTCTGTGATATAAACTCTGAAATTTAGTTTTGACTAATAAACTACATTGGTTCCCCTTTTTGGTATTTTTACACTAGGGTCGAACGGTGAAAGAATTTTAATACATCACAACTATGATTTATTTATAGCTTTACATTAAAGGTAATGTTTTAATGCAAGAAGAAGGTCCTATAAGATCATATTAATTGGATTACACAAGTTTTTGAGTCAGTGAGTGCTCACAAATTGTACTAAATATTTGTCTTTATTGTATGTAACTATTTTTCATCAACACTACAATTCAAAGGAATCAATTCTAAGGCACTCACTTACTGGGAATATCATAGTTCTAACTATGCAGAATGTTGTTGATAGTTTGATATCTTTACTTTTACTAACTTGTCCAAGCTTGTCATAGCTTTCCTCCCCATTAGCACATGACTTTTTATTTCATGACTACAGTCGACATCTGCCTCCACTTCTTCCCCGTCTATTATCCAGGAACTGAGATTGCCGTTTGTCATGATCTTCACCTTTTTAACAATGAGCAGCAGGTCAACTTTAGCCCTCTCTTATTTTATCCTCATCAATTGGTCTTTTAGATCCTCCTCACTTTCAGCCATCAAAGTAATATCATCTGTGTATCTGAGGTTGTTGATATTTCTTTCAGCAATATTGATTCTAGCTTTGTATTTATCTAGTGGTTCCTTACGCATGATGTACTCTTCATATAAATTGAATAAATAAGGTGACAATATACAACCTTGTCGCACTACTTTTCTGATCTTGAACCATTCTGCTGTCCCATGTTCAGTTTGAAACTGTGTCTTCTTGCCAAATTTTCTTGTCACCCACACAGTCAAAGGCTTTAGAGTAGTGATGTCGCTAACATCAAATTTTGGGTTTGCGAATAGCGAACGCGAACTTCATCAAATGTTCGCGAACGGGCGAACATCGGCGAACCGCCATAGACTTCAATGGGCAGGCGAATTTCAAAACCCACAGGGACTCTTTCTGGCCACAATAGTGATGGGAAAGTTGTTTCAAGGGGACTAACACCTGGACTGTGGCATGCCGGAGGGGGATCCATGGCAAAACTCCCACGGAAAATTACATAGTTGATGCAGAGTCTGGTTTAAAGCCATAAAGGGCATAAATTACCTAACATTCCTAAATTGTTTGGAATAACATGCTTTAAAACATCAGGTATGATGTTGTATCAATCAGGTAGTGTAAGGGTTACACCCGCTTCACAGTACCAGACCAATCTTCCTGTTTAATGCACCGCAAACAACCGCAAACAGTCCCTTTGCACAACCGCAAACTCCCCATTTGCACAAGGTTGGATACCAAACTAGCCATGTCCCGTTCCTTGTCCTCACTGATGTTATTGAAGGTCTCTTCCTCCACCCAGCCACCAAGGGTCCCCGAAAGGTGACAACAAGACCCCTGGGACGCCTGCTGTGTTTCGTCTTCCACCTCCTCAAAGTCACCTTCCTCCTCTGACTCCTCTTCTTCAGACTCCCAGAGTCTGGGGGCTTCCACTGCCCAGCAAGGAATATTATACACAGGTCAGAGTCTGGGGGCTTCCACTGCCCAGCATGGAATATTATACACAGGTCAGAGTCTGGGGGCTTCCACTGCACAGCTTGGAATATTATACACAGGTCAGAGTCTGGGGGCTTCCACTGCACAGCATGGAATTTTATACACAGGTCAGAGTCTGGCGGCTTCCACCAACCAGCATGGAATATTATACACAGGTCAGAGTCTGGGGGCTTCCACTGCACAGCATGGAAGATTATACGCGTTGCCTCTGTCTGCGTTATTATAAGGTGTGTACTGTTAAGTAGTACTATTCCTATCGGTTTAATCCCTGTTACGTCCACTATCAGGGGACGTGTATATGGCATGGATTTTTGGAAGCGGGAGATGGGAAAAGATGCTTGGTCGGTCCCCCACTTGAAATTTGGGGCACTGCGCGTGCAATCTAAGGTGCCACCAGATATGAGTGTCACTGTGCACTGGTAAAAGTTGGCAGAGTAGGCGCTGTAGGCCTCACACACACGCCTGTAGGCTGGCAACTGATATTCAATCGATTACAGTCAAAAAAGTGTTGTTTTATGTCACTGTACACTACGGTTGCACCAGATATGACGTATCACTGTGCACTGGCAAGAGTTGGCAGAGTAGATGCAATAGGCTTCACACATACGCCTGTAGGCAGGCAATTGCTATTCAATCTATTACAGTTAAAAAAGTGTTGTTTTATGTCACTGTACACTACGGTTGCACCAGATATGACCTATCACTGTGCACTGGCAAAAGTTGGCAGAGTAGATGCAATAGGCTTCACACACACGCCTGTAGGCAGGCAATTGCTATTCAATCTATTACAGTCAAAAAAAGTGTTGTTTTATGTCACTGTACACTACGGTTGCACCAGATATGACGTATCACTGTGCACTGGCAAAAGTTGGCAGAGTAGATGCAATAGGCTTCACACACACGCCTGTAGGCAGGCAACTGATATTCAATCTATTACAGTCAAAAAAGTGTTGTTTTATTTCACTGAGCACAATATAAGCTGTTAGGTGTTAGCCTGTCAAACACACACGCTGGCAGGCAGGCATATGCAATTAGATTACACAGAAAAAAAATATAAAATAAAATAAATGATGTTCTAGCCCTAAAAAGGGCTTTTTGGGTTGCTGTCCTTCAGATGTAAGGCTCTGGAAGGGAGTGTATGCTGCTGATTGGCTGGAATTTGTCTGCTGACTGTGAGATGCAGGGTCAAAGTTTCCTCAATGATAAAGAATAGGGGGCGAACCCAAAAGCGCATGTGTTCGCCGTTCGCTGCGAACGCGAACATGCAAAAATCACCGTGAGTAGTTTATGAAGCAGAAGTAAATACTTTTCTGGAAATCTCTTGCTTTCTCTATTATCCATTGGACATTGACAATTTGATCTCTTGTGCCACTTTCTCTGCCAAACCCGCCTTGCACATTTGGTAGTCCCTGGTACATATATTGTTGGAGTTGAGCTGGTAGAAGAATTACCTTGTTGGCATGTGAAATTAGTGCAATTGTTTGATAATTGGAGCACTTTTTGGCACTGCCTTTTTGGGGATTGGGATGTAGACCTTTTCCAGTTTATTGGCCATTGTTGAGTTTCCAAATTTGTTGGCATTAGGCAAGCAACACTTTCACAGCATCATCTTATAGCATTTTGAATAGTTCAATTGGGATTCCATCACCTCCTGCAGCCTAATTATCATCAAGACATCCCAGGGCCCATCTCACCTCGCTCTTCAAGTTATCTGGCACCTGCTCATTGGACAAATTATTGAGGCCATCACTGCTGTTAAGATCCTTCCTGTATAGATCTTCAGTGTATTCCTGCTGCCTCTTCTTTATCTGATCTTCTTCAGTTAAGTCCCTACCATTTTCAGTCTTTTATCATGCCAATTTTGGCATGAAATGTGCATTTGAGATCCCAAATTCTCATGAAGAAATCTCTTGATTTACCCATTTTGTTATGTTCTTCATTCTCTTTACATGTATCATTGTAGAATGTGTCCTTGTCTCTTTCTGCTATCCTCTGGAATTCTGCATTCCTTTGGACTTTTCTTTCTTTTAGGGATATTCTTTGTTGCTGTTTCTTGGATAATGTTGCAAACTTTGGTCCAAAGTTCTTCAGGAAGTATACTGTCATATCTAGTCCCTTAAATCTATTCTTTACCTCCACTGCACATTCACAAGGGATATTATTTATTTTTATTCTGCTTGATCTGATGATTTTCCCTTGTTTCTTCAGTTTCATTCTGAGCTTTGCAATAAGAAGCTTATGGTCTAAGTCCACTCTGGGTCTTGTTTTTGACACATGTGAATGTCTAAACCAAGTTAAAAAACTTGTTTCATGCCAAGAATTCAGACAAATACAGTTATTACACTGCATTTTGGGATCCTTGGCAGGAACATTCAAATATGCCCACAAAAGCTTTGCTCTGTCAATTCATAACCATATCAAACATTGCTTCCTTTAAGCATATGCGCGTTGTATCAACTAGCTTTGAGAAAAGCTAGGGCTCGATTATACACAAGCTAGGAATCCCACCCACATACAGCCGTTTCAAGGTTACTGCCTCTCATCAGCAGTGGGACAGTTCCTTAGCTTATGTAGTGGATATTTTGAGTAGGTAGTTTAACAATCATTTAATATATGGTGGGCAAAAGAGCAGTAGAAGGCCTCCACCGTACAGTAGTACAGTAAATAAATAGTACATCTGTGTTCACAATTGAATGTCTAAAACAAGTTAAAACAACTTGTTTCATGCCCAGAATTCCGAGAAAAACAGTTATTACAATGCATTCTGGGAAGAACTTGGCATGAACATGCCTTTGAAGGCACATTTGCATGTGCCTAAAAAGGTTCACAGAATGCAGTGTAATACCTGTATTTCTCAGAATTCTGGGCATGAAAACAAGTTATATATATATATATATATATATATATATATATATATATATATATATATATATATATATATATATATTACAGCTTAAAGGCATACCTAGATTTCCTTGAAGTTAGTCAGAGGCTCATACAAACAAACACATATTTAGCCAAGGCCTCCTATAGACATATACTCAGCCATGTTCACCTATATATATATATATATATATATATATCTTTGTACTGTGATCTGGTATGGGTTAATACTCAGTGATATTGAAGTTAAGTCAGAATGGCAGTATAATCACCAATATTACATGACTACTACTGAGTCTTCAATTACATGCTCACACTAAATTCTCTTTCTGTTGCTATGCTTCATAACAAATTTAAATTGTTCACACTTTACATAATGCATATGGTGCCAGTTTCCAAACCTTTACCTCTGGTGCAGCTCCTTCCTCTACAGTAAAGCAGGAAACGCTGAGGAAGGGAACACTGTTCTCCACACTGTAGTGGCCAGTCTGTGAACTGCAGCATTTTATTTTTAAGCTAAAGAAGATAATTTTAAGCCGGTGGGGGCGGTACTGGAAATGGATTGGACCGGCGCGAATGTGAGCTGGTGGTAGGAGAGCAGGGTGGTCATGTACGAGAGAGACTCCAGACTTTCTGTTCTGAACAGAAAAAGATGTGTCTATCTCCAGTATAAGACCATCTTAAGCTCCAACACCATCCCTCACCTCATATTCTATAAATCCCTATTCGTTTGAATACCTGAAGTTTATGCATCTAGTGATGAGGATCTGTTGCTGAGGAGAGATGCAGAGAGTGCTGTTTCGGCGGTCCTCCGGAGCACCGAGTACTGTGTGCTCTTCCCGCGATAGTAGTGGTAATTCCGTGAGAATACAGCCATTGAGAGGTGATGGAAGCGCGAACAGAGAGCAGGACGCCGGGTCCGACAGGTAATAGAAGTGGCAAGAGTGCATGCCAACTGAGTGAAGGACGTAAATCTATGGGAGAAGCCTTCTATGTTTGTGACAACTGTGAGCACAGTTACAGCCGTTAATATGGACAAGAAGAAGTCGGACAGCCTGCTGGTCACCATACAAAGCTAAGTCTACTATCTATCTATCTATCTATCTATATATATATATATATATATATGACTGGCAAGCGACTATTAAATATATATCAAGGACGGTGTTAAGTATGAATACATCCACGCTGTTGCACTAATTGAAATGAGACAGGAGATATAGAGGATGTGAAGTGAAGAAGAGCAAGGTCCACAACAACATAAGTATATGAAGAGTTACTGGGATCTAGGATTTCCCAAAGAGAAAATATCCTTAAAGTTGAAACTGGAGTTCAGAGGGTTATAAACCCTGAAACATATAGGAGAAGTGAAAAGACATGGCATTAAACCCAAACTTCTAATATAAAGTATAAATATGAACGCTTCTATAATATAGATGATATAGACACAAGGTATAAAGCCAGTAAAGATAAAATGGAGCTAAAGAAGGCCCAGAAAAGTCTATCAGGATATTTTTTTTCTGGAATAAATATAACTATAGAGGAGGCAAGACGGCCAATAGAAAATCTTCAATAGCTACTAAGACAAAAAACAAAGAGAAGAAAAATCAAATCTCAAATTCCAATCAGTTCTTTTCACCCAAAAATAAAATGAACTCAATGGAATTAACCCAAACCTTTTTGGAACAATCTACAGATAAATCCCCGGGTGTTTTATCCCAGTCCCTTTATAGAGGGGACAGAAATTTCTAGAGAAGAACAGTTAACGTGTTCAAAAATGAAAGATATGCTGTATGATTTTCAAGTTAAGATTACATCAGAACTATCAAAACAGATTACAGAAAATACAAACTCAATTAATGAAACAGATAAAAAGATCAACAAGATTGAGTTAAAATGTGACAAATTAATTATGGATAATAATACACTTTTAAAATACACTAACAATTTGGAACACAAAATTGAAGAATTAAACAACAAAATCTGCAATATGGAGGACAGACCTAGAAAAAATAACCTGAGAATCAGAGGGTTAAATGAAAACATACTAGATAAAGATCTGAACATATTTGCCGGGGATATGTTCCATAAACTAATACCCCTATATCCTAAAGAAGACTCCAAAATAGAGACTATACAAAGAATTCCTCTCCCTAGAGGTCTGGACAATAATATACCCAGAGATGTCATAATAAAACTACACTATCTACCATTCAAGGAAGCCATACAGAAAGCAAATTATTTGAAAAAAGATACGGATTTTCCTTAAGAGAAAATAAAAATATTTCCAGATTTATCCCTTCAGATGTTAGTAAAAAGAAAAGAATATTCAGAAATTACCCAAAGTTTAAGGAAAGAAGAAATAAAATATAGATGGAAATCACCCTCTGGCCTTGCCATTTTGAAGGATCCCACCTGGTATAAAATCAACACTGTTAAAGAAGGACAGTCTTTGCTACAAAGATAGAATATCAAAGCAGAAATTCCTATTAGCAAAAACATATCTCCAGAACTATTATTAAAAAGACCAGAATGGGAACTAATAAAGTGACGTCTAGAGGGATAGAGAGGTAAAAAGGGAAAAAGATCTGAGAAACAGTAGAAAGATTTTTTCATTTTTTTCTTTCTTTTCTTTTTTTTCCTTTCTTTCCTCTCTTTTCTCCCAATTGTACTGATCTGCTATAAGTATTGTGTTTTTTTTTAGTTTTTCACTTAACATAATTTATCTAAGAAATGTGGTGGTTTTGATGACGGTTTAATATAAAAAATCTGCACTGATAACACTTTAGTATTATATCTTAATATGAAATGGTAGAATTTAGAACTATTAATTAATGGTAACCCATATTAACACACTTTATATATATATTTTTTTAAATGTTGAAATAGCTAATGGATTAGTTTAAAATTATATAATGATGATTTTTGCACAACAAAACTGATAAAAAGGATACATATTTCACTGATCTAGAGTATAATAGATTCACTCTCAGGATAAATTAATCTCCTGTTAGTTAATTATTTTAAGCACCTTATAAAATTGCACTTTAAAGTTTAAAGTTTAGTAACGTAATATCTAAATACAATAAGTTAGTATTGATGTATTCCCTCTTCCTGTCACCAGGATTAAAGCTAACCGGTTGAAAATGTCTAATAGAATACTACTTCTAAATGATTATGAGTATAAATATATAGCTATATGTTTCATGTGTATATTCCAGTGAGAGGATTAAACAAAAGTTGATTAAATATAAAATGGGAATTTAATAAACATGATTAGAGGCAATGTGGTTTATAAAGGTTAGAGAGGGGAGATGGAGAGGAAGAGAAAAAAAAATGGGAGGGAAAGAAGAAGAAGAAAAGGGATAGGGAAAGAACTGGAAAGAGAAAGTTAAAAGAGAAATCTAATATTATAATAAACGAACAACAGAGTTTAATGTTAAATATATGACAGGAGATATAAAGGAATACATAGGAGTTGAGGGGAAAAGGATAGATAAATAAGAGAAGAACAGGACAAAGGAGAGGAAAAGGATATTATAAGTAGGGCAAGAACTGGAAGAGGAAAATAAGAAACATGACCTCCTAACTAACCAAGAAGGTTTAATAAACTCCTAACATTTCCTAAAATCGGCATAAAGGCCCTATAAGTAGCCCGCATGCGTTAGCAACAACTCGCATGCTCACAACTATATATGTGATCCTCCCAGCAAGCCCTTGCTAGACTGTTGTACTTGCACTGCAGACCTTCTCCATCAGACTCCTGTGTCGCCTCTTGTGGAATCTCTAAAAAGAAAAGAGCTGTTAACTGGGATTTGGAACAAAGTGAAATATCTTTCATAAACTCAAAAGGACCAGTGGATTTCCACATGGAGAACAAAGCAATGATAATCCAGGAAGACACTCTGGACTCCCATGATAACCTGCTGTTGTGGATCAGAGCAGTTGTTGCTGTTCTTGGTGTTGTGGCAGTTGCTCTTTTTATGGTTTGTTTGTGGAACAGTTGGATCAAAGAACAAACTCATGATCTGAATAAAGATTGCATTGTCAAAAAAAAAAGAAGAGAATTTTAAACCCCAAAATGGGTGCCCCTCACAGGGAAGCTCCCCTAATGGGTAATATAGCCATGGCCATATTGTTATGTCTCTGGTTATGCCTGTCCTTAAAGTTTTCTTTGCAACCTTACTGGAGTGGGTTGCAGTGTTCTTCTCCAGTAGACAGTGATTTATCTGACCTCGCCGCCATGACCTGCCCATCTTGGCTGACCCTACATGTTATAGCTCACAGCTTCATTGAAGTACACAAGCCACTTCACCACGACAAGGTAGTGATCTAGAAGGACATAGTTGGGGCTAATTTTCTGAATTCCCAATAACAACTCCTGATTATGACCAGGTTTAAGTATTATAACTAAAAGTGAGGAGGATGGGAGAGGGATGTGGTGAAGCATCTGGGACAAAGTGTATGCAGATGAGAATATGAAGAGAAAGTGTATAGTATATGAGAAAGTATATGAAGTCCATGCATATTATGGCATTTATGAATAATATTAAATAAAGAAAAAAGTTGAAATACTCATTTGTTTATTAATTCTGTCTAAATAGAGGATAATGTGATATTGGTACATTAGGATTTGAAGGTTACTCCTCTGTTGCTTAGTTACTATGAAATATAACATATAACAAGTGAATTAAGGCAATTGCAGTGAAGCAGTATTGTTAAAAAGAAATAAAGTGTGGAAAAAGCATGCTGTGCAGCAAAAAAGCACAAATTAATTATTAAGTCCAGATTTATTTATATATATTTTACAGTATAACATTTTAAATAAATGTATTCCTCATTTTGGAGCCACTAAAATGTGTATATCCTAAGCCAAAGGACTTGATGGGTTAAAGTTAGTACAATAATTTATCCAGTTAAGAATCCCAACTGACATTAATTGGCTAACAGGTCTGAATTCTGAATAAATAACAGTTTTATAAAATACATTAAAATATGTACGTTCAAATTGGAATCTGAAAGACACAAAATTTAGTTACTTTCTATGGGCCTCATTCTATTAGCGGCCGCAGCCGTTGCGGGGCCGCAAGGACCGGCCGCAAGCTATTCGGCTATTCTATTCCCTTACGGCCGGAGGCTCCGGCAGGCTTGCGGCCGGTGCCTTGCTATCTCTTGCGGCCGCTCGCGCCAGAGGAAAGCCTTTGATCTAAAACGGCCGCAAGAGTTTTGCAATTCAATTGCTCCGGGAAACCTCTCTGCAAGGCTAAAAACGAGCCGCTGCTTACTTGCAGGAAAGAGGTCCCGCTAGCACCAATTAAGCACATAAAATAGCTCAAATAAAGCCATCCTGCACTTTGAGAAGACTATAAAGGGATTTTAGGTGTTAGAAAAAATAGCACATAATTATCCTATACTCAAATCCGTAAAATATTTTATTTTTAATATCCGTAAAATATCCATGTAAAAAGTCCAGAGTGCTTGGAGCACCTCAGACACACCCACGCCGCAGCCGGAAAATAAACAGTTAATTCGAACTCGGGTTTGGGCTGATGTGCAAGCTTGAGAGTGGGTTCCTTTTAATCCTCATGTCCCCCAATATGATCCCTAGCATTTACAGAGCTGTACAGTGCAGGCTTGAATTTATTTTTGCGTTTTTACATTTCTGCGCTTACGGCCGGTTCCAAGATATGCGGCCGGCCGTAAGATGAGATCCTTGAGGGGCCGTATAATAGAATCGCGAGTTAACAGAACCCCCGCAAGGAATCGCAGCCTTACGGCCGATTTACGGCCACTAATAGAATGAGGCCCTATAAGAATAGTTACCTGTAGAGCACTTGCCAAACAGTCACTAGATAAATACTTTAGTGGAACACAATATGCGAAAAATTAATTGTAGTTCGTAAAACTTATATTCATGGGAGCAGAAGTCGACAAAAGTTCTGGGGGGGGGGGTGATAAAGTTTTTAAAGAGACAAACAAAGACATTGCCCTGAGCAGTTTGCAGCAAAAAAAAATTATACCAAATTAAAAGGAGGTTGGAGAGTGATTGGATGTAAAGAAGAGATAGATGGGCAAGAATAAAATGAGAGGTGAGGGAATATGAAGCATTTTAAGGAGTCATTAGAGGATTAAGGAGTTATTAGATTAATTTATTATTAGATTAATTTTAGTGCCGAATAAACAGTACAGGTGTCATTTAGAATAGACGACCTACATGCTGCTTTCCTCAAGTCTGCTGTATGTCAGACCACATGACCATGCAAGGCAGGCGCCACCCATGCGGTCTGCAGAGTTTAGCCCTCACTGAAGCCACCCACCCCATTCAAACTCTATTGTTTTAGGGACTAGCAACTCTGCATCTCTTCTCCCACTATTAGTTGTCCAGTAGGTAGACAAGTATTCACCCTCTGTTTGTTAATCAGTTATTAAATTATTAAACTAACCCCTTTTATCAATTACAGTGATTATTTAAGTACTTTGTGTATTGGGTTTTATATTTCTCTAGGAGGATCCAATGCTCTCTCCAGTTACTACTGTTCTCTATCTTAACATTTTTTATTCTGGAAATATTGTAGATTTTTAAGGCACTTCTGCCTCAACTTAGACTTTGGCATACTTCATAAAATATTTCACTAACCTCTTAGTGAAATAATAATAAAATAAAGGTTACTTAGATTTCACACTGTGTTTTTTCTAAACTTTAAACTAATCTAGTTAGCAAATGTTCTTGGATCTAAATAGGCGTCCAAAGCATAATAAATATGTAAAAATACAGATAGTGAAAAATGTGTTAGTGAATTGTTTTATCAAATTACCAAAATAATATAAAAAAATATTTGTGCCCGGATGCTATGTCAACATCTTTCGTGCTTTCTGTTGGCTTGGAGACTTAGTAAGAGTGTTATCCTAATTGTTATTTATCTATTCAAAAAGAGGAAGGGAGGAGGAATATATTTTGAGTCAGTATTATTTGGTGGATTCAGATAAAATTTCAGAACAAGACACCTTTTCCCTTCTTTTGTTAGTCTCTGCAGAGCCAGCTTGCAAATATCTTTGCCCAGTTTGCATGACCTACAGTATAACCACCCTCTTTTGCCTTTAAAAGAAAGCATCACTGTCATAGCAGCTTCAATGCACTAACTTAGGGCCTTATTAAATTAGCCCTCATAGTTCTCTCTGTCCTGGCAAAAGACAGTTTTTTGCAGTTTGCGAGGAACGAATCCCCAATACTTCCCTCACAGCCTGCTTTGCGAGATGACACCAAAAATGACAGAGAATAGGCTCTGAGATAGCTACGTAGTAACACACAGCCATAAATCTATGAGGTGAACCTCGCAACTCGGAAGAATTCCTGCGGGCACAAAAAAGTGCCAGCAAGGGCTCCTAAAGCCTCTACGTGCTGCCTCGAAGCAGCCCGACACCGCAGTGTGATGCTCCCCCCTGCTCCCTTCATACCCCCACGGCACCTAACATTAACCCCCTCAATGCTGGAGGTCCCCATCGGGACCACAAAAGTATCCCCACATTAACCCCTTGCTGCAGTGGTCCTTAAGGACCCCCGCAGCCCCCCCCACACACATTAACCCCTTGCAGTGGAAGTCCCCGATCTGCACTGATTGTGATCCTGCTGCATTTACAATTTCCAATTTCCCGCCACAGGGGGTACTATAAGTACACCCACAGGCAATTAAAATTAAACCCCAACACTCATGGGGGTCTAAACAGAGCCCCATGAGCACTTAAATTAACCCTGTCACCCATCTAATCCCATCCCTTATGGGGGTCTGCACCGACTCCCGTTAGCCTCTAGTTAACCGAATCAGTCCAATAAGGGTCTGTTAAGACCCTCATAGGACAATTAGGAGCATATTAATAACCCCATAAGTGCCATGAGGTTCCACCAGGACCCTCATGACACTAAGTACAAACACTACACTACCCTATTCCCCCAATAAACCACTAAATCTCTCTACCCTAACCTATTAATCCATACCTACCTAACACTACCTACCTAACCCCATATTAACCCCCCCTACTAATTACATAAAATAAAAAACCTAAGGTACATAAAATAAAAAAACTAAGGTACACAAAATAAAAAAACCTAAGGTACACAAAATAAAAAAAACTAAGGTACACAAACAAAAAAGAACATCACAAACCCCCCGCCACTACATAAAATTAAAAAAAATTACACACCTGCAAAGGAAAAGGCATACACATTATTATATATAACATTAGTCACACATACATCAAACCCAAGAAATAAAATATAAACATTATAAATTGAAAACTTACCTGTATCCCATGTCCCTGGCCTACTCCTCTTCTGCCCCAGCTGGGGCCTTGTTAAATCTGCGCTCTAAAAAAAAAAAAAAAACGAACCGAGCTCTGCACTTGTGCAGCTACCCGATGTTAATGAAGCCTTCAGAGCATCTTCCGGTAGGAAATTGGGTTGGCGCCTTACGATTGGCTGAAAGGCTGTCAATCATATTTCAGCCGATCAGAAGGCACCAAGGTGTGAGCCAATCAGGATGGGATACACCTGTATATCCCATTCGGATTGACTGAAGGAACTATCAATCTTTCAGCAAATGACAATGGGATACACCCTCACGGGGTGATTAGCTAAAAGGCATTTGAGCCTTCTGATTGGCTGCAGTCACTGTCGATCAGACTGCAGCCAATCAGAAGATGCAGTGGGCTTCAGCCAATCAGCCTGTTGTGGTGTATCACATAGTGATTGGCTGAAAGCAATATTGCCTTCTGATTGGTTTAAAAAAGATTGACAGTTCCTTCAGCCAATCAGAATGGGATATATATGGGTGTATCCCATCCTGATTGGCTCACACCTTGGAGGCTTCTGATTGGCTGAAATGTGATTGACAGCCTTTCAGCCAATCGTAAGGCGCCATGCCAATTTCCTACCGGAAGAGTCTCTGGAGAACTCATTAGCGTTGGGGAGCTCCGCGAGTGCGGACCTAAGGATATTTTTTATTTTTTTTATTTAGAGCAACAGATTTATCAAGGGCCCAGCCGGGGCAGAAGAGGAGAAAGCCGGGGACATCTGGGACAGGTACGTTTTCAATTTATAATGTTTATATTTTATTTATTTGTTGTGTTTGATGTAAGTGTGACTAATGTTATGTATCTTTTTTCCAGGGGCCGAGCCAGAGAACAGAAGAAGATGGAAAGGGGCATGCTGGAAAGGTGAGTTTAATACTGTACTTGTACAATTTATTTATTCTATGTAATGTTTAATTTGTTAATAAACTGATGTTTCTTTTTTTCCTAGGGGGTGCGATCAGAAGGGACATCTGCAAAGGTAAGTGGTCTTATTTATTCTATTTTAGCTTCGATTTAGGGGGTATTGTATAGATAGGGTGTGATGTTTACATTTGGGGTTATAGTATAGATAGGGGGTGATGTTTAGATTGGGGTTTAGGTATAGATAGAGGGTGATGTTTAGATTTTGGGTTAGGTAAAGATAGAGGGTAATTTCTAGATAGGGGGTAGGTATAGATAGGGGGTGATGTCTAGATAAGGGAAACATTATTTTAGTTAGGTGTATATTTATAATGTATTTATTACTGTAATGTTATATTTATTTGTGTATGCCTTTTCCTTTCCTGGTGTGTAATTTTTTTAATTTTATGTAGAGGCGGTGTGGGGGGGGGAGGTTTGTGATGTTTTTTTATTTTTTGTAGTGGTGGCTTGTAATTTTCTTTTTTTGTTTTGAGTACCTTAGTTTTTTTTTATTTTGTGTACCTTAGTTTATTTTTTATTTTATGTAATAAGTAGGGTGGGGGTTTAATAGGGGGTTAGGTAGGTAGTGTTAGGTAGGTAGGGGTTAATAGGTTAGTGTAGTGGGGGTAGTTGATATTTAGTGGTATATCGGGGGGGAATAGTGTAGTGTTTGTACTTAGTGTCATGAGGGTCTTGGAGGACCCTCATGGCACTCATGGGGTTAATAGTAGACTTCTAATTGTCCTATGAGGGTCTTCATAGACCCTTATGGGACTGATTTGGTTAACTAGAGGCTTACGGGGGTCTGTATAGACCCTCATAAGTGATGGGATTAAATAGGGCTAGATGAATTACATAGTCCCAGTTAGGGTTATTAGGTCCAGATAGGTTTAAATTGACCCAGTTATAGTTAATAGGTCCAGATAGGTTTAAATAGGCCCAATTAGGTTAGATTGGCCCAGATAGGGTTATATAGGGCTTAGTATGGGTTAATGGGGTATAGCTAGGGTTACTAGTGTAGTGCTCAGACTTTGTCATGAGGGTCCTGGAGTACCCTCATGGCACTTGTAGGGTTAACCAAGGGGTTAATAGTGTCCTATAGGGGTCTATATAGACCCCTATTAGACTGAGGGGTATAATTATAGACTCATGGGGCTATGTATAGAGCCTCATTAGTTATAGGGTTAATTTAATAGCTTACGGGGCTCTGTATAGAGCCCCATGGGTTATAGGGTTAAATGAGGGCTCATTGGGCTATGAGTGACAGGGTTAATTAAGGGCTTATTGGGATCTGTATTGACCCTCATGAGTGACAGTGTTAATTAAGGGCTTTTGGGGGGTCTGTATTGAACCACATGAGTGACAGGTTAATTAATGGCTTATGGCAGTCTGTATTGACCCCCATGAGTGACAGGGTTAATTAAGGACTTATGTTGGTCTGTATTGACACCCATAAGTGACAGGGTTAATTTCAGTGCTCATGGGGCTCTGTTTAGAACCCCATGAGTGTTGGGGTTTAATTTGATTTGCCTGGGGGGTACTTATAGTACCCACCGCGGCAGGGGTTAATATTTTTTTAGCATGGGTCCTTTCAGGATCTTTACAGTCCTTTAAGGAAATTTGAAATTGTAAATGCAGTGTCATGATCGGTGCCGATTGGGGACCCCCGCTGCAAGGGGTTAATGTGGGGGGGGGGGCTGCGGGTGTCCCTATGGACCCCTGCAGCAAGTGGTTAATGTGGGGTCACTTCAGGGGTCCCGATGGGGACACCCAGCATAGAGGGGGGTTAATTTTGCCAAGGGGGGTAGTCAGAGAATCCCCCACGGCAGTGCTTATATGTAGGACTGCCGCGGAAGTCCCGTTCATGACCCCAATGGCAATTGATGAGGTGGGGAAGCCTGCAAGATCATCTTGCAGACTGTTACTCCTCATGTACACTTTCTCCTTGTTGACACGGACAGCCGTGCTGCGTACCTCACACATTGCTCGCAGAAGGGCTAATTTAATAGCATCGTAACTTTTCAGAATTTGCAGCACGTAGGTTTTAAGTACAAACCTCGTATCTAAGAGGCTGGAATTTAACAAGGCTGATAGTGTGTTAAAATGAAGATGCTTTCTGTAAATCCTTTTATGTCCATGTTATTTTGCTGCATACTTCACAGATATGTGTAGCTCTTGATCATCTACAGTGGTCCTTTAGGTATACAATGAAATTGTAACAGTGTTATGAATGATTCCTTTACTTAATGTATTCTATGTATAGCATATATTTGTAAGGTGAAAAATGTGGTTGCATATTGTTGTCTGTATAGTTTTTTTGAATATCTGAATTTGATAATGTTAACAAAAAAAGAATGCTATATGGTGGATTGAAAACAATCACAAATTTCAAGCAAAATTTTACATATTGCTATTTTATACCACACATTATTACTAATTTGATCTTGTTCCAGGTGAGTGTAAGACAACATTTTGTTTTGAAAAAGACACTCTATTTCCTAGACATAACCTCCCTTGTAGAAAAATGATAGTAGGAGAATAATCAGATCGGAACCAGAAAATTGTTAAAAGATAACCTTTTTTTAAAAAAAACATTTAAAAAGCAACAATTTAAAAAACTAATTTTTATTTAATAACAAATGGACTGTCCCAATAAGTTACTACAATACCTGCCTTCTCTATTGCCTCATTATGTTACTTGTTTCTTAGTATGAATTTATCTGATATACGGATATTGTTGTAGCTTTCTTCTCTCTAGATATATAAATATTATGTACTATTTAGTGCAATAATTCCATAAAGTGCAATAAGTATAGTGCAATTTGCATATATGCAGAATAATATTCTTATGTGCATACCAATTATTTTATCTTGTGCATTATTAATTATTAATTAATGATTGTTTAAATAATTAATTATATATTATAATATTATTAAATGGTTATCCATGTCTTAAAAGAGAGATACTATACAAAAAGTTGTTATAGAAACATCAATCTCTATTTACATTGATAAATTTACATTTAATTTAAATTAACGATAACTATGAGTACAGGTTCCTATACAATATATTAGACTAGCGACTTGCCTGTCAAAACTGACAACAATAAAATGTGAAGCCTGGCATTGCTGTTTGCCACACAATGAGAGGCTCTCCCCCCTCTAAGTTGCGGGCCTCACGATGAGCACCTTTGGTGCTCATCGCTGAGCTCGCAATTAGAGCCTTTGGTGCTCCTTGCAAGCCTCTCCCCCCTTTACTTTACGGGCCTCATGATGGGCGCCTTCCGCGCTCATCATGAGCCCCGCAATAAGCAGCTTTGCCACTCTCTGCATCCGTCAGCCAACCCGCAACTTTCGGGGCTAATCTCCTACTCTACCCACATATATAATCAAATGATCAAATAGTCAATCTAATCCAATTGAGTTGCAGATAGATGGTATAATTATAACTATGGAATATATTACTTATATCATATATTACTTATATAAACTTTAAGTCCACTTATCCATAAGCACTGTCCTAGGACAGCATGTATTCGGTGTCTTGTTACATCTGAGGCAAGGTGGGAGCGTCCGTCATCACAGTGGGACACGTCTTATGAAATGGCCTGATGCTGTGGCCTGAATTTGATAATGGACATAATGTTTTTACAAAGTAAAACATAAACACAGACTATCAGGATGTAGATCAGTGGAAACTAAAATATAATTTTCCACTGTAACATAATTGGATAAAATGTAATAAATAGAAGTATGTTTTATTGTTTTGACAATCTAAAAAACGTTTCCTGATTCCCTTTGATATTATCATCAAAGAAGTATATTTTAAATAATAGACAACAATGATTCTTTAAGAAATGAAAACACCATGATGTATAATGATAGAAAAAGAAATAAACACATGCTCTAAAAGTGCAAAGAGAGTACAAAAAAGAAAGAAAGTGGAAGACTGGAAATAAGAGATCTTGGTGGCAAGGTGTTAAATTCAAGCACAAGAGCCATCATGAGGGCGTCAGCCTGTGGATGTACCTCACATACATTATTCCGTACAAAGCCCTGTCTGTCACTGCAAGATGGTTTTCATTACATTTTATCTCATTTTAGCCTCTTTGAATACCTTTTCTTTATTTTGTATTTAGTTTTTTTTTTACCCAAACTATAAATGGATACTGACAGTGTAATTTATGAGAAGCATTTTAAAAAGCAAAGAAAAAATAACCTGAATGATATTATATGTTATGTGTCAAATCTAAAAAGCTAAACAGTTTCAAAACATCAAAGGAGAATGTATAATTAGTACTGCAACAGGAGGTATTTAAAGTGACACAAGCACCACAGATTCTGCATGAACACTGTTAATATGATGAATGTTTCAGATTAACAGAAAATTATTTTAAGGGGATAAACTGAAGGGGAAAGGGGAAGAGGGAGAAAGAGCAGTGGGGAATAGAAAGAGGAGGATGGAGAAAAGCTGGGTGGAGAGAAAAAAAGCCAGGGGAGAAAGTGGAAAGAGGAGGAGAAAAGGGAAGTGGGGAGAAAGAGAAGAAGGGGCAGAAAGGAAGAAAATGGTGGGAGAAGAGAAAAGAGAAAGTAGGAGGAGTAGAAGGAGAAAGGAGGGCATGGGGGAAATGAACGTAGACACTAGGTGAATGTGGGGACACTTGGGGTTATGAAAGGATACAGAAGGAGTTATGAATGTGAAGGGAACATGGAGGATTAGGGCAACATGGGATGGCTAGTTGGCATGGGGCAGCGATAAATGGACATTAGGCAGAAAAGAGAGGGATATAGAAATATGTAAGTGAGGGTTGAAAGAGAGAGGGCAAAGAAGGGGTAGATGATGGAAAAAGAAGATGGAGAGGGGAGAAGTAGTTTAGAGAGGGGATGAGGGGAAGAAAGCTGTCTCAAGAGGCGTGGATATGGCAGAGACGTTTGAATGAAAGAAGAGGGGGATTGGGAAAGAGATAGAAGGGGAATGAGAGATAAGGGACTGTGGAGATGAGAGGGTAGTAAGATGAGGGAGATAGAGGGGGTGAGGGGAAGAGTAATGATGAGGGGGAGAGAGAGTGATAATTGGGGGGATTTAGTAGGGAGAGAAGTAGGATGAATGGAGATGAAGGAGAGAGAATGTATGTAGGAAAAGTAAAATAAAGAGAGAGGAGAACACATTTGAAATAGCTTTTTTTTACTACATATTTAAAATGGTGGCATTTAGCGAAATTAAAAAAAAAAAAATACTTCTTTGATATTTGGCATTTTCTTTTCAATTTTACACACAAAAAATAAAATACATATACCAATAGAAAGCTGATCTTATGCTGAAAAAACATTATATAATTGTCATATATAAATACAATTTAGTTGAGAAGAATGATGTCTGCAATGATGCATAACAAAATGGTGGAAATATGTCTGGGCTCCTGGAAAAGAAAAATGTCCTGTACCCCTGGCACAGTTACATTTGTTAGCATACTGCATATACAAGCAGTACACTCTTTTTTTGTAAGTTGTTACAGTGGTTATAAGGATTTAATTTATTTTTAAACAGCCCTGTATTGTTACTTGTACATTTCTGTTTCATGTAGTTGTGAAGAAATTGAGCCAGATTTATCCAAATGACACAGCCTAGAAGTCCCTGGAGAATCTTTGTTCGGTTTCTGCTTAAACTAGAACTCATTTGGAATAACTTAGTAACTGTGCTTACTTTTTGCCAATTATTAAAACTACAGTATTTTGGCAAACATATTTTCAATAATGTCTTCAATAATGGAAAATAATGAAATGCATTAATTAAAGATTTCCTTTCCTGCTACAATACTATTTACATAGGACTTTTCATTTTATAAAATCAAAAAACAGTGCAGTCACAGTTCCAAGTTACTATACAGGGGCTAATCATCTACAATAATAATTCCAAGCCATCTAATAAACAAAGAGAGAGAGCCCCGCGATCCTCATGGATGCTCCTGTCTGAAGGGCAAACCTATGTTAATGCCCCTATTTTCTGGCTGGGAGCCCTGTATCTAGCAACAAAAGACCTGCACTCCGATGGGACCTACCAAAAAAAAAACATGTGACTCCAAATAGACTAGTGAGCTCTAACGCACTGTTTCCCTTTTATAACCCAGGCTCACTACGTGGATACACTCTTATTGAGAGAGACTATAGTTATAAAATGACTACTCCGACCCTGCACTATATGTTTGTAATGTTTATTTGGAAAAATAATTGTGTATTTCTGAAAAACAATACATAAAAAATGAAAATTATTTATCTTTAAATGTGTATAATATTTTGCACATTATAAAGTTCCTTAATAGAGAATACAATACATAGGAAAATCAGTGGCCCTTTAATTAACACTCAACATGGACTTTTCCCCATTGATTTATTTGTTTCTATTCTGTCTTACTGGCAACTTGCCAATTATGTTACTAGCTTTTAAATATATATCAACTATTTACTTGCCCGTCAAAAAATGACGGCAATGAGATGTGTATGTTTGGGAAGTTGTTTAATTATTAATATCTGTATTTGAAATTTCAGGAACCGTTTGTAAAAAATGACGGTCAATAAAAGAAAGTGTTGAAATGCTGTTTGTCACACAATGTGAGTGTACTGTGTGCCTCAAGTAACTAAATTCCTCAAAAAGCAGAAATGTACCTGACATAAAATAAGAAAAACTAAAATCACCAAAAATAAAAAATGTACATTACAGAACCCAACAAAGAAACCTAAGTGACCAAAAATAAAAAAAGGAACATTACAGAAAATAAAAAAATACATTACAACCTCCCGTAAGTACATTTAAAAAAAAATTACACACCTGAAAATGAGATACATATAGTACATACATATAATACAATACAACACAATTAAATAAACTAAAATACAATACAATTAAATAAAATACAATATAATTAAATAAAATACAATACAACCCTATGTACTGTACATGCCACTATGTACTATACATGCCACTATCTACTATACATCCCACTATGTAATATACATTACTATTTAATAATACATCCCGCTATCTATGTAATATACAATACATGCTATCTATATATATATATAGCTACCCTAATTGTAAGGTACAATTAAATAATTAAGACCACTTACCTTTGAGATGTTTCTTCAGATGAGCAACCTACGGTAAAAAAGATTCCACAAATTAATACAACACGTTTACATGAAATACCTAAACATTCGAAACATTGTAAACATTCTAAACATTCTAAATATTGTAAATATTATACTCACCTTTCCAGCATGTCCCGTTCCAGCATGTCACGTCCTCCATGTTCCGTCCGCCATGTTCCATCGGCCATGTTTGCGTGTTGTCCGGCGGTAGTCCTGTAAAAAAAAAAACTTACATTAGTAAACATAAAGGAAAGTAAAATAAACACAATCTACATTATACTTACCTTTCCGCAATGTCTCCGGCCTTCTCAGCTTCTCCGGAAGCATCCGCGCCTTTCAAAAAAAAAAGGACACACATCCGCCCTGGCGGATGTCTCCGACGCTAATGACCTTCCTATGGAGTGTTCCAGAGTAAAATTGGCAATGGTGGCTTCTAATTGGCTGAAAAGGCTGTCTGTCAAATTCAGCCAATGAGAAGACCCCATTTGTGAACCAATGAAAAAAGTATACACCCCAAAATACAACGCTGATTGGATAACACACCTTTCAATCTTTATTTGAACCAATCCTAAGGCTTTATTGCCATCAGCCAATCGCAATGGAATATACCCCCACGTACTGATTGGTAAAGAGATCTGCGCATTCCCATTGGGTGAAAATATTGATTGATATTAACAGAAGCCAATGAGAATGCGCAAATCCTTCACCAATCAGTACGTGAGGGTGTATTCCATTGTGATTGGCTATTGTCAGTGAAACCAATCAGAATGCGCAAAGGCAAGTATAATGTAGATTATGTTTATTTTATTTTGATGTATGTGTATTAATGTTGTGTTTTTTTTAACAGGTGCCGCGCCGGAGAAGGTTTTAAAGAATGCCGGACGTGACATGGTGGAAAGGTGAGTACAATATTTATAATGTAGAGTATGTATAGAATGTATAGAATGTATAGAATGTCTATAATGTTTATTTTATAAGTGTAAACGTGTTGCACTCATTTCTTGTATTTTTTTTTTTTTCGTAGGTGGCAGATCGCAATGGAAATCTGCAAAGGTAAGTGGTCTTAATTTTTTTCTTTTAGCTTAGACTTAGATTAGTTAATATATAGGTAGCATTTATTGTATGTTAGCTAGGGGTTTTATATAGATAGCATAGGATGGATTGTATATTATGGGAATGTATTAATATATAGATAGGATGTATCTTAGATTATGCTATTTATTTAGGTAGATTGGGTATGTATTATTATATAGATAGGATGTATATTATATTATGGTATTTATTTAGATAGATTGGGTATCTATTATTATATAGATAGGATGTATATTAGATTATGGTATTTATTTATGGTATTTATTTAGATAGATTGGGAATGTATTATTATATAGAAAGGATGTATATTAGATTATGCTATTTATTTAGATAGATTGTGTAATGTATATTAGATTGTGGTGTATTGTATTGTAATTGTATGTAATTGTATTGTAATTGTATGTATTTGTATTGTACGTATTTGTATTGTATGTATTTGTATTATATGTATTTCCTTTTCAGGTGTGTATTTTTTGTTTTTTCTGTAGCGAGGGGGGGTTGTAATGTTTTTTTTTTCTGTAATGTTCCTTTTTTTTGTGGCTTAGGTTTTTTTATTTTGTGTAATGTGGTTAATTTTTTTTGTGAGTTAGTTTTTTATTTCATATAATGTAGATTTTTTTTTGTGAATTTAGGCTTTTTTAGCTTTTTTATTTTCTGTAATTAGAGTGGTGGGGGTTAATAGGGGGTAGGTAGTGTAGATGTTAATAGGTTAGTGTAGAGGGTGTTTAGTTCTGTAATGTTTTATTAGGGGGGTCTAGTGCAGTATAGTGTTAATGCTTAGTGTCATGATGGTCCTTGAGGACCATCATGGCACTTATGTGGTTAATGTAGTGTTGTAACAGGCCCATAATGGTGTTAATATACCCTTATGGGACTCATGGGGTTAAATAGAGGCTTATGGGTGTCTGTATTGACCCCCATAAGTGACAGGGTTAATGAAGGGCCTATGGGGGTCTGTATAGATCCCCATGAGTGACAGGCTTAATGAAGGGCTTATGGAGGTTTCTATTGACCCCCAGGAGTGACAGGGTTAATGAGCGTTTTATGGGGGTCTGTATTGATTCCCATGATTGACAGGGTGAAAGTGTAATTCTTTTTTTCTTTTACAACCGGTCCTTTAAGGACCTTTACGGTCCTTTAAGGACCTGCAACGCAAGAATTTTGAATTTTGCAATCGGGACCCCCACTGCAATGGTTAATGTGGGGTTAATGCAGGGCTCGGAGCTTATCTCAGATCCCTGCGGTTAATCCGGGTTTCCAATCTTATCTCGGATCCCTTCTTGGGTAAGTTGTAGGTGGCTGAGTGGTCCTGGGTCTTTGAGCCTCGTTTTCATTTTTTTCGGCTGCCATTTTTTCTCTCGCTTAGGGGATTTTCGTGTGTGTAAACTCGGGAATTTGTACTTAAATGGAGGTGTAACTTCACTTTCAGAGGTTCTGGGTGCCCTCCATTGCTATGGGTAAGCTTTTTATGTTGTTTTTGTGAGTATTTGGTGTGTTTTGACTGTTTTTAGGTGCGCGCAGTTCCGCCATTTGTCGTGCGTGTGGATGTTTGTTAAGTTAAGGTTGGTTCTGAGGTTAATGCAGGTTTCCGAGGTGAGCCTCGTTTTCGTTTTTTTCGGCGGCCATTTTTTCTGTCGCTTAGGGGATTTTCGTGTTTTTGAACTCGGGAATTTGGACTTAAATGGAGGTGTAACTTCACTTTCAGAGGTCCTGGGTGCCCCCCCTTGCTATGGGTAACCTTTATATGTCGTTTTTGTGAGTCTTTCGTGTGTTTTCACTGTTTGTAGTGGCGCGCGGGTCGGCCGTTATAGTGGGATTCTTAGTGATTGTCGGTGTCTGTTACGTTAAGGTTGCCTCATTCCCTAAGTGCTTTGCGAGGACCCGCATTGCAAATGTGGCCCCTCGCTTCGCGAGGACCCGCATTTTTGGAAGCGAGGGCCTCAGTTGCTGTCATGGAGCGCCTTCGGCCTTCGGCGCTCCATGCCAGTAACTGTGTGTGTGTAACCGGTGTGAGGCACCTTTGAGATTTTTTTTTGTTTAAAAGTCGTGTTTGTGTGTGTTAACACAGCCGACATTGGAGCGAGGATTCGCTTTTGCGGGGACGTTACCTTGGTTTTTTTTTGGCTGGGAGGTTGTTTTTTTTTGTTAAAAAGTGGTGTGTGGGGTGTGTTTGGGTTAACACAGCCGACGTTGAGCCTCCACCTACGCAAATGCGAACCCTCGCTTTGCGAGGACCTGCATTTGCTGGGAACTGCGTCCCCCGCAAGCGTGAGCAACGGCCCGCATGCTCACAACTATTTATGTGATAACACTTGATTTGTAGAAATAATGAAAATTTCACCACTACACTAGTTCAGGCTATAGTGAAATCAGATTTAAAATAACCTTTATATTCTGCAACAATTATTATTTAAAAGAAAAATGCTGAGGCATTGATATGTAATAGGGATGTTGTCCCTAATAATATAGTTAGTTATAACTATGGTAGAAGGGAAATCATCCTTATCACATGCCAATTAAGTGTTTTAACCAGGAGTTAGATGGGACCGAAGTTTTATGAACCCACACAATTCAGAAATATGGATATTAGAAAATGATTGTTTTTAAGCTCTACATTTGCTCTTTGACATAAGAAATGTTCTGTATTATAAAAGGAAATGAAAAATGGCTGAACTTACAAGCCAGGTACAAAGAACAATTACACACTTACTGAATCCAATTAATTGGAGTCACATTTTCACCAGAAATACATTTCCCCTTACTCCTAGTTCTTGAATGTTTCTTTCTAATTCAAGCATGCAGCCCACATTTATAGAATTACTTGGCAAATTGTTTATGTTTGTTAATGTACAGATTATTGTACTGTACATTAGATAAAATTTGAACAATGAAAAGTAATTGTGTTTGTATTCCTACGTGGCTATAATGCGTCACTGACTTTCATTCACTGGATTGTCCTTGCTAAAATGCATTTCCTATGAACTGAAATACATATTATTTTACAGTTTACAGAGCTGGAAATAAATGTGCAACATCTAACAAGCAACCAGCCAGCAAGTCATGACTGAAGGAAATATATGATGCACAGTTGCACAACATGTTTCACTTTATTGTGCTGTTTTAACTGTTTATAAATTATTTGTAATAGAGGGATCACATTCTTAAAAAAATATTATCAGTATGTGTCATTTTGTAACTATATTTTTATTGGTTCTTAAATAAATTAGGATTGAGGTAAATAAAATAAATACATGGTCTGAAACACAGGAAATACTTTATAACATCAGTAAGTATAGCTTATGGCAGTGGTTCCCACACCTTTCAATAGAATGCTTAAAAGTTAAGTAGGATCCTGACAGACCATATGAACACTGCTGAGGGTCACTGTGGACCAGCTAATAACATTTCTGACTACTTTCTTCTGTTGTTCATTTTTTCATTCATGCCTGACTCTTGGTGACCATATGGAAGCAGCACACCAGGCACATACTGTATGTCTATGTTTCTCATTGTGCTTATCCATATAGCTTTCATGGCAAAGATACTGGAGTGGGTTGCCAGTTCCTTCTCCAGTGGTCTGTAATTTTTCTGACCTCTCTACTACGACCTGCCCATCTTGGGTAACCCTATATGTTATAGCTCACAGCTTCATTGAGGTACAAAAGCCCCTTCAACACGACAAGGTAGCGATCCAGAAGGGGTACTACTTTATAACAATGCACAATGAATTAACTATTATAATCTATTGTGTTTAATTGGAATACACGTTGTGGTCATGTAATTATGGATAAATACACTAAATATGATAGGATCATCCATTCAGATGTGAAAGGTGGAAAGCAAATATATCAGTGACTTCCCATGGTATAGGATAATTTGGTATAAAACCTAATAATTTGAAGCCTGTATAGTTTCCTTTTATCTCTACATTTTCCCATTATTAATACTAATTATTCAAAATAGCATACTATAAATGAGACTTTAGTTGTCCAATAATTGGTAACTCAATTGTTGTTCACACATCAACATTAGGCTGCTGTTTCAAAGGTATATGGAAGTGTTCCTGTTTTTAAATGTTTCTTATCTAACAGACACTGATTAACATAAAAATATGCATTACATTGAAAACATTAATAAACTCAGATTTATTTGCAGTAAACTGAAATCTGGATTTCCACACCCTTGGTGTGAGGGCCTCATTCTATTAATGGCCGTAAAATGTTCACAAAGCTGCGATTTCTTGCGAGGGTGCTGCGGCCCCTCATAGCCCTACGTCTACGTTGCATTACAACCCCGCCAATACAAAAAAAAAAGGACATTAAAAAACCCCACCCCAAAACAAAAAATAAAAAAGGACATTACAACCCATCCCACTACAAAAATCTTTAAAAAATTACACACCTGTAAAGAAAAGGTATACACAAATATATGTATCATTACAGTAAAAAATACATTATAAATATACCTATAAATACAATACATTACCCCCTCTCTAACATTACCCCCTATCTATACACACAATTAACCCTATCTAGAATACATTAAACCCTAAATCTAAGCTAAAATATAATATTTTAGACCACTTACCTTTGCAGATGTTCCTTCAAGAAAAAGGAAATCCCTAGGAAAAAAAGAAACTCAAATTAGTACAAAACACTACATATAACAAATACAGATTGTAAATACAGTATTAAACGCACTTTTCCAGCATGTCCCCATCCATCTTCTTCTGTTCCCTGGATCGGCCCCTGGAAAAAAGATACATAACATTAGTCACACACATACACAAATACACACAAAACATGATGAACATTACACAAAAAATACATTAAACTTACCATTCCACGATGTCCCCGGCCTTGTCATCTTCTGCCCCAGCTGGGCACTTCAAAAACCCACTCTCTAAAAAAACAAAAACAAAAAAAAAAAACAACTAGCGGAGCTCCTCCCTGGAGGAGCTCCCTGATGCTAATGAGGCTTCTAGGCTTTCTTCCAGATAGGACCCCTGCATTATAGGGTTAATGTTTGCACCTATGCAAGTGTCTCTATCGGACCCCTGCATTATAGGGGTGATGTGGGGAAACTGTGGGGACACTGCAGGGGTCATGATCGGGTCCCCTGCAGCCAGCGGGGGGCTTAATTGAAGCAGCCACAAGGGCTTCACAGACCTTGCGGCTGCTCCAGGGTACAAGTAAGCTGCAGCCCTTCTGGGCCATTTTGTGGGCTTGGCGGAGGGCTGGCCGGAGCATTTGAATAGGGATAGGTGTGTCCATGCGGCCAAATCTCTTGCGGCCACGTGGGATCAAAGGATTTCCGTGCAGTGGGGGTGGCCACAAGGAATAACCGGTTGCCGTCCGCAAGCCGGCTGGAGCCCTCGGCCGCAAGGGAATAGAATAGCTAAGTAGCTTGCGGCCGGTCCTTGCGGCTACACATCTCCTACGGCCATTAATAGAATGAGGCCCTAAGTCAGCAACACATCCTAGACCACAGAAACACAGGATTCAAGTAAAAATTGTAACTTGTTTGTTACTCATCTAATGGCTGTGTAGTGCTATTTGCACATTATATCCAATGAAATGTTTGGGAGGGAGAGCGAGAGAGAGAGAAAATAGAGAGAGGGAGAGAGATAGAGAGGGAGGGAGAGAGAATCTGCAGGTCTGAGAGCTAACAGCTAATTGTGTTCAGCTATGCTAATTAGTTCCGCCAAACATCATCAGCCCCTCCCCCATCAACAATTCAAATGAAAAAAAACTGCTGCAGTAGTCAATATATAGAGTTGACTTCCAGCAGGAGTTGTAGAAGGTGCAGAGAAATAACCATGTCTGTTGTCTGACACTGCAGCCAGTGTTTGGTATAGCAGTAACATTTTTATATGTAAACTAGTAATTTGACTGTCATAAATGATGGTATTATATGTTATGTTCAATTGTCTGTGCTGTCTCTCTCTGTGCTGTCTCTCTCGGTGTGCCCTCTGTGAGCCCTTTGCGTGCTCTCTGCATCCTCTCTCTCTCTCTCTCTGTGCTCTCTCTAAGTGCACCCACTCCCTGTCTGTGCATCATTTTTATACACTACTGATTTTCCTCTATCAGGTGCATTTATAATCCATGAAATTTAAGCATGCCTTTGATTATATGCTTGTGTAATTAAACATTACTTCATTCTTTGTGTCTCTATAAAATATATACTATAAGAGTAGTTGAGAGGGGATATAGTAGCATGGATTGAATCATTCCATACTTATGTTACAAGATTTGCTTTTTATTGCTTTTTACCCTCAGTCCAATGCTGTGCCTTGCAATGTAGACACAGAGCCACCTCATTACCCTTTTACTGATGAGAAGCCTTCAAAAATCACTGCAGTGCCTCAGTGTGTGTTATATGTTAAAAATCCAGGGCAGCCATCACCAAAAGGGCAGACAAGGAGTTTCCCCTTGTTCTTGTTTAATGTCATTTTCTGGCAATTTGAAAGACTAATCTATCCCACCAGTTGTTGTGCTTATGTGTCACTGGCGTTAAAATGGATGTTATTTTGCCTGTCAGGCATAATCTTCTGTTAATGAGGTTTACTTGCCATGATGGGAAATTCTGACAGTAATGTATGATTACTTCTAAAACTATGTTTTGTTGTCTCCTCTTTTGGCAGATGTGTCCCCAATAACTTTAAGCAGGGTGGCCGATGCACCCAAACTTGGGACAGTATCAAATGTGACTGCAAGGGAACTGGCTACACTGGCGCCACCTGCAAGAACTGTAAGTGAGAGTGTCCTGTGTATATATTAAGTTATTTAAATGTATTTTTTTGGATTATGTGGGTTTATTTGCTTTAAATAACTATGGTTATTTTCTCTAATTATTTGTAGCCTTGCCATTTAATACTAATATAACATGTTTATATAATTCAGTTTGATTCTGTTGACAGACTAGTAGTGCATCAGCTTTAGGCAACCACCTTTAATTTAATTAACTTTCTTGTGCTTGCTACCAAGAAACCTGATTGGCTGACAGTACTCATAAAACAACGAACAAACATAAAGGGTGATACCTGAAGTGGATGAATATGGTACTATAAATACCTAAACTTTATTAAAAAAAATATTTAGAAAGCAAAAAAAAACAAAAAAGCTCAATCTTTACATGTAACATTTATATTGCAGTGTCATATTTTCTTTTTTTTTTTTAACTGCCTTTTTTTTTTAAGACGGTACAGAATTGTTCAAACATTTATACACATCCTGTACATAACGTAATGTATGAGGTCTAGGATTATCTATTGACAGTTTGCTAATACATTTGAACATTGTTTGAAAGTCTTCTTGTTTTTCAGATTTTCAGAGCATTCACTCCTACCTTTGTAACTACAACTTTCCCCATTTGCTATAGTTGGGGTAATAAAATTATAATAAACAACATTATGAATATTTGTTCTTAACTGCTTCTGTCTGTTATTTTCTCAGAAGGGTGTTCCCTTAAAACTATAGTGATTGAGTGATATTACACTGTTTATTGGAGGTTGAAGGCTGACAAACTATTAAGCATGTTTTCCTAACATGACTCCCTGTAATGCATTCATATAGAATATCAGGTATCTGAGTCCAAGTATCCTCCAGCTATATTTTAGACAGTACTGTAAATACTGATTATCAAGTTGTGATTTTCTGTCTCTTTTGCATATATTATCTTGTAGGATGTTGAACAGTTCAGCTGGTATTCCATCAACTTCTGCATCTTTGTTTTCAGCAAGGCTTCTTAGGGCACATCAGACTTCACACCCCAAGATATCCTTTAGATTGTAAAATTGTGACTTTTCAATCTTGCAAGGTGCTTTAGGGAAAGCTCTATGAAACACTTGAGTCTTATCTCAAGACAGGGCTCTCCACTCTTTGCAATGTGTCAAAATTGTTTTTGCCCTGTACTTAACCCATATACAGTGCAACTAAATATGTTTGTGCATTATAAATCACATATTATAATTGTCTAACTACGATTCGTCGTCACGCTGTGTTGCGTAGTGCGTACCACGAACGGCGCAGGTGCTCATCGCCTGGCGAGCCTCGCGCAGCGAGGCGAGCCGTTAAATCGTAGCACTTTGGCAATGAGCTCTGCAGGCGCTCATTGTAGGCGAGCCTCGTGCAGCGAGGCGAGCCGTTATATTGTAGCACTTTGGCAATGAGCGCCACAGGCGCTCATTGTAGGCGAGCCGTTAAACCGTAGCACTTAGAAAAAAAATACGAGATGAAAAAAATTACGAGAAGCGGCGGAACCAGAACAATAAAAAAAACACTAAATACACACAAAAAAATAAAAAAAAGGTCACTTACAGCATGGGGAACCAGGCAGGACGTCTGGGAGTGAGTTGGAACTCCAATTTACATCGATTTAGACGAGTTACAAAGATCGAAATTCGGCTAAGTGAGAAAAAAATGGCCGCCGGAAAAAATGAAAACGAGGCTCTACTACTTCGAACTGCATAAAACACAGCCACAGACGTATGTGTTTTAAAAACAACGAGATAAAGGATGCAGATTAACCGCGCAATGAGTAAAAAGACAGTGGCGAGTACATTTTACGAAACGCAATTACAGATTTACGCATTAACACAGATTTAACGCCTTTGTCTTGCGCAACATCGGATTTCCCGCCTAAAACAACGCATTTGATGAAATATAAGTTGAAAGTTACAAAAATAAAAAGTTAAAAAAAAAATGTGTATTTATTTTAAGAAAAAAAAAAGGGACAAATGTTGTGTGGCAAACAAATTTCACAACCTTTAATTATTATTGACCGTCATTTGACCGTTTTACCATATTTACTGTTAAACAGTAGTACTTTAGCGGGCTTGGCGATGAGCACCACAGGCGATCATCGCCCGGTGAGCCTCGCACAGCGAGGCGAGCCATTAAACCGTAGTACTTTGGCAATGAGCGCAGCAAGAAAAAATGGCGGAGGAACAAAACGAAAACGAGGCTACAGCACTATAACCACGGTAAACACGTACCGATAATCCGCTAAGACGCATATCACACATTACCCACCATTAAACGACGGACGGATCATCCGCTAAGACGCATACCACACATTATCTGCCATTTTAGGATAATGCGGAAGTACACAGCTACGTTAATGGTTTCGGCTCACGCACGCACACTATTACACTGCACACGTTCATCACGCTTACACAGCACCTCCACACCACTAATACTGCAGCAACATCAACACAGATTGCCAGCTCTTCAACACAATGCATAAAAATACGTATATTCATTTATTAAATTGAATTCTATATTCAGTAGTACACACAAAACAACATTAGCTACCTTACAATTCCATATGTATATTAATAACTAAACAACTTTAAAAACATACACATCTCATTGCCGTCATTTTTTGACGGGCAATACGCTAGTAAAATATAAAAATAATAATGTCCGGCTCCATCTCATTGGACAAACTATTGAGGATATCAATGTTTTTAAGAACCTTCCTATATAGATATTCAGTATACTCCTGCCACCTCTTTTTTTATATGATACTGTTAAGTCCCTACCACTTTTGACTCTTATCACACCCACTTTGACATTAAAAGTTACCTTGAATTCCCTAGTTTTCTTGAAGAGATCACTTGACTTTTCCATTCTGTTAACTTCTTCTATCTCTTTACATTGCTCATTGTAGAATGTCTCCTTGTAATTTCTTGCTATTCTTTAGAATTCTGCATTCATTTGAACATATTTTTTCTTATCTCCACTACTTTTCACTTTCCTTCATTCTTTGGCTATTTTAAAAGTCTCATCAGTTAGTAAGTTGTCTTTCTTTTGTGGATATTCTTCTATTTTCTGTACACAAACTTCTGTCCAATGTTCTTCAGACATTCTATCTTCCATATCTAGTCCTTTAAATCTATTCTACATCCACTGGATATTAACAGGGGATATTACTTATTTCATATCTGCTTAGTTTGATGTTTTGTGTTCTCTTTTCCTCAACTTAATTCTGAACTTTGCAATAAGAAGATCATGTGTAGAGTTGCGATCAACTCCAAGTAGTGTTTGTTCTCCATATTGGGCTACAAAGTATATAGTTAATACCCTTATGGATCTCTCCCTTTGTTGGTGAAGGAGCTTGTGTACTTCACTAGAAGCTGTGAGCTATACCAAGTAGAGAAATCCAAAATGGGTAGGACAAATCGAGGTCCTTTTGCGGAAGGAACTGGAAACCCACTCCAATATTTTTGCCAAGATAACTTTATGTATAAACACAACCAGTGGCATAATAATAGATGTTCTTGGTCTGCCACAGTTCATAGGGTCACTGAAAGTTGTGCACAACTGAACAACTAAACAACAATATAGTCAATCTGATTGTTATATTGTCCATTTGATGATGTCCATGTGTAGAGTCCTCGCGGAGGCTATTGGAGGCTGACCATAGAATTATCTACACAAGGTTCTATTAGTCTCTGATCTGTTTCATGTTGTACTCCAAGGACAAACTTGCCCATTATTCCAGGAGTCTTTTGTTGAATATCCTCCTATAATTGGACAACTTCAGCCTCTGCAGCACATATTGTTGTAACATAGATTTGGTCATTGTGATGATAAATGGCTTGCCTTCAATTAAAATTAAAATCAATCTCACATTTTTGGGGTTGTAACCGAGCACTGCTTTGTCTACCATTTCATTGATTGTGAGGGCTACTCCATTTCTTCTGCAGGGATCTTGAACACAGTAGGAGATCTGGTGGTTGTCTGATATGGAATATCCCATTCCAGTGGATTTGAGTTCACTGATTCCCAGGATATCTGTGTGTAATATTGACATCTCATATTTGACTACTTCCACTTTTACTTGGTTATAGATTTCATGTTCCAGGTTCCTATGCTGAATTGTTCCTGCATCAGCAGACTTTCCTTTCCTCTCCAGGCAGATCCACAGCAGGGTGTCCTCTCACTTTGGCCAAACCACTTAATTAGATCTGGTGCTACTCATGCTCACCCTCTGCTCTTCCTCATTAATGTGGTAGACACCTTCATCTTCCAGGGCCATATCGTTATGTCTCTAGTTGTGCTTATCAATAATGTTTTCTTGGCAAAGATACTGGAGAGGATTGCTAGTCCCTTCTCTGCTTTGAAATAGATCAGGCTGTTTATAAATATGGGACAGAAATCAACATATGTGTGAGACTGTTTTTGCATGTATGAAATAAATGTATGCAAAATATGTTTTTAATTTTATATATATATATTGGTACTTGGTTCTCAACCTCCTCGGAACTCAACATTTTTGATACACAAACCGGTCTGCAAATATCCTTGGTACTCATCGAACTACCTTGGAACTCATCGTGTTTGCTAAAAGCAACTTGCATTACTCCTTAAGGGAGATTGGTACGCAACCTTTTTGGTACTAAACCTGCCGTCCGTAATGGATTATGGTTGAGAACCAAGGTACCACTGTATATATATGTGTGTCTTTCTATATTGTTGTAGTTGCGATTGTTGTGATCCTGTGATCCGCAGCGCGCCAGGCACATCTTGTGTCTGTTTGTGCTTATCCATAAGGTTTTCTTGTTTTCCAACAAAATAAATAAATAAATAAAGTATGTTGTTGTTTAGTCATTCAGTCATGTCTGACTCTCCATGATCTTATGGACTGCAGCCTACCAGGCACATCTATTATTATGTCTTTGGTTATGCTTATCCATAAGGTTATCTTGGCAGAGATACTGGAGTAGGTTTACGGTTCATTCTTTAGTGGCCCGCGATTTCTCTGACGTCTCTGCTATGACTTACCCATCTTGGGTGATCCTCTGTGGTTTAGCTTAATTGAAATACACAAGGCCCTACACCACAACAAGACAGAGATTCAAAAGGGGTATATGTGTAGTTCAGCTAATCCCCACTGACAAGGCCCACAGAGGCTGAAACGTACATCTGGGGTTTGCTGGTTCTCCTGTTGATGGTAGAATTGCCTGGTATTCTGGGAGTGGATCTTTCTGCTGACTGAGACCAGACTGATATAATACATGATATTTCTCCTTGTTCATAGAAATAATTGTCTAAGGTTAATTTGTTCTCTGGTTGAGCGTATTAATTTTTTTGTTTTGTTGTTTTTGTTGTTTTTTTTTATGACAGTTTCTATCTCTCACATTACAACTGTACAGATTAAAGCTTCCTCTGCTTTCAAATCAACTCCCTTCTCATGAAATTGTTCAGAAGAAATACAAATTAGATTCCTCTAAAGCATAATTGCATATAAATGGTAAAAATAGAGGCTATATTATTTTTTGACATTCTAAAATCATTTGCCTCTTTTCAAGTGGAAGTTTTCAAATGAATAAATTTACACTGGTCCTCTAAGTAAAATTCTAACATTTACTGTTGAATGTTATTCTATATTTGATATAAATCACATTTTGCATCCATTTATTTCATACATGCATAAACAATCTCAAACATATGTTTAAAGTATATAGACCCTTATGGATCTCCTTGTTACTGCCTTAAGATTTGATACTAAAATAAATTAATCCAAAATGGAAAGTTGCCTTTTAAACAAATTAAACTGTTCTTCTCACTATAAACTGCAAAAATCTTATATAGACTGTACCTAGACATTAACATTTTTATAAGTCTTTGTAACTGGTCAAATTCCATCAGATGAAGAATTGGATTTTATATGCTGTCAGTTTGTGTAAATCACCTTCATTATATCAAGAAGTATTAATCCCGCTATTGTTGTACAGTTTCTCTCAGTGTGATGCTCAGACACAGACAGAGAGACTTAACAGCAAGAAAATCTCTGTACCTGTTTTTGTTGTATTAGAAAGGATTTAAAGCCTCTTGTTCTTTCTCCCAACTAAAAGTAGAATAAAGCCATTGGATTACAGTAACACAGGTCATCTGGAGACAAATGGCCTGAAGAATTGTGCTGGTGTGATATAACACAGGTTTAAATGTAATCCTGCTGGTATTTCAATGCTTATTATAGGTTGGGAGATTTAAAATAACAAATGTAATTACACCTATACATTGAAGTGAGACTGCTGGAAAACTACATTTGAAAATAGGCAAACATCTATAGAAGGTAAAAAAATAATGACTTTTTTTTTTAACCTTTAATGTACAATATTTACCTTTAATGTTAAAATCTGCTTATTGACTTCCTGAGGTGGGGGGAGAACGTTGAAAGAAATTTTGAACGCACATGAAACTTGTATCTGGACAATAGAAATGAAAAAAAAACTGAAAGTGCCTATACTAGGATGAATGGTTAATTGACTTGGAAATGGAAAACTGCAGTAAAGGTTTAAAAGTGAAAACTTTGAAGGATGTGCCTATTTTTTTACTTTCTAAAAAAGAAAAAACTGTTTATCAAGTTTGGTTATTCAAAGAACTGCATAGAAAAATATGTCTGCAGTGGTCCTTTATATGTATGGTAGATAATGTGTCCATTTAAGCTTCAGTTGCCTAACTACTTCCAACAACATCTATGTAATGCATCAGTCCAACACACTCCAAGTAATGAGGCATCATTACTTTTTATATTTATAATTCACAATAACGTCAGTAAATTGGTCTATAATTTCATGTGGGAGCTGCATGTGATATGTATAAACACCTTATCATCAATAGGGAAAAAACATTCTGTCTGTGAGGTTTAGTTAATTAATTCAGTAATTACTGTTTTTTTCCCAGAAACAATTTCTGAGTAATATATAGCAATGTTATACAAAAATCACAGTATTTATCAGTGAGTAAATCAGGGTGTTGGGTTTAATAAGAAACAAAACAATGTAGTTACTCTGGAAATAAAAGACACATTATTTACATTACATACCTCACCAGGTAACTTGATTTGTGAGACGACATACAACAAAAACATACACTCATTGATATAATTTGGAATATGGATGAAAATGTGGCACCTGGCAGTCTTTCAAATGTCCCCCTATTTTTAAACTGTCTACTTCTCTTTTCTTCATCCCTCTTTCTCATCTCATCCTTCAATTCTCTTTTTCACATTAACTCTCTATAATCCCTCTATATTCTCACACCCACTTCTCATTGCTCCTCATACTCATTACTCTTTTTCACATCCATAAATCCTTCTTTCTCATACTTAGGGCTCAATTGCAATATTTTAGCCAGGCAATTATGATGCAAGTGGTACAGTAACTTAGTGACCTATCTGTTCCAGTTCCTTTAAATTTCAGTAATGAGCAAAATCACTGCTGAATAGGCTAAAATGAGCTGCGTTATCACGTTCCGGTGACCTGTCACATTCAACTTTCCCTCAAAACGATTCCAGTTACTTTCATCTAGGTTTCACAAAAGTTACATACAATGTGTAAGCCCTTTTTTTCTCCCCAATCCGTAGATGTAAAAAAATGAAAATGATTTAAGCAACAGTTCTGACACTATCATCAGTATCACACCTCAATTGAGTGGGATATAAGGCATGACCCCCGTGGCATGGGTTAATTATAGGAGCCATGCGGATCCATTGGGGACATCTGTGGCATAGGATACATTTTAGGATGCATGTGGGTCCTTACAGCACCCCAGTGGATATGAGTTTAATTTTAGATGCCACAAAGGTCCTTAAAGAACCTTTGTGGAATATGGGATTCACTTTAAGGACCTGCATGGCATATATCTTAGATTTACATACCATTGAGGACTTCCAGGGCTTAATGCTATATAAGCTTATATTAGATGCCAAAGTCCTGTAATGACCTTCATGTCATTCGGCCATATTATTAGTGCCATAGAGGTCCTTGCAAGACTTCCATGTCTAAGTTAATATTTAGATGCCACAGGGTCCTTTATGGACCTCTGTGCTATGGGGTTAATGTTTAGGTTATACATGGTTATAGTTTATGGTACCAATCAGATATGTGGGGTAGGGAATCTTCAGGGGTTCCCTTCAGCACGTGGGAGGATGGAATCCCCAAGGATTTCCTGGGCATGTAAGGCTGAGAGGCAGTGGGAACTTAAACCCATTGCCCATCTCTTATCATTTTTAAACCCTCTCCTGTTAAATCAGTGTCTCCTGCAGCAGACTGCGTGAGGTCTGTTGTCCGCAGTTTACTGAGATGTTTGTAGCATTTATGATTAGAATCAATACATAGCTTAAGCAAAAACATCTCCCACAATTAATGGAGCCTTTTTGCACAGTAATGTATCAATTGGAATGGAGCCCTTATTGATCTTCCCTCTTTCATTCACAATCTTTCTAATTTAATTCTCTCTACTCCTCTTTCTCATTCCCACTCTAGTCTTCATCCCTCTTTCCAAGTCTAGTCTTTATACTTACTTTTCTCCTGGCATCGCTCTTTGCACCAGCCAATCACCATTTTAGGAAACAACCAGTGTTCTTCCAGTATATAGACCTTTCTGATGGCTATATACACATATATTTTATAATCTCTGCATAAAATTGTTTTGCTACTTTAAACTTTAAGCTTAACAAGTAGTACTGGCACTGCTTCCCAGCCTCCTCACACTTAATAATTCTAGTCCTAAATCTGCTTTTCAACATAACTGTAGGTTTCTCGATTATTTATCTTAATTTCATTTATCTAATAACCATGCACACAGATTTATACCCAGACTTTGTTCAATTTAAAAATTCATATTAAAATAATGAAAACCAAAAGTAGACACAGATGCAAATATTAATACTGCCTCTAATAATTATCTATATGAGAAAATGTGAAAGATACATGAAAAACTGCTGCAACTGAGAACTATTGAGCTAATTTGGTGAATATAATCTAGTGTTCTTTATCATTAAATGCAAGTGATGCAAAGGGAGGCTTTAGGTGAGTTTCCAAAGGTAAATTGACTGTGCCTCATTTGCTAAATTGCACTTTTCAAAAGTAATATCATATAAACTGATTCTGTTTAAATGTTCATAGAGATCTCACATTTAAAATATAATTTTCTTTAAACATTACAAAATGTTGCTTTACAAAGTTATCTGAAATTTAGGAGCTGAGGGATGCTTTTTTTTTTACCACGGTCTAGCCACAGTCTTTTTAAGTTTATACAATGGAGTCCATCTGATAATTTTACTGAATCCCTACAACATCATACTATTGTCCAGTCTATTTATATCTTTATATACTTAAAAAGTTAATGCTTTATCAGTGACCTAGAGCAGCACATTTTCAGGGGGCAGCAGTGTGAGGATAAAGGTCAGTAGCGTACCATAGAATAATGGTTGTATAGGCACGGAAATTACTCTTTCTAGTGATTTTTCTGTCTGTAAGTGTACCTAACACTTTCTGATTTATTAATACTCACAAAACTATGATTTGGGATATAGCAAGAGGATAGGAGGAGAAATACGATGTGTGCTCAGGTAAATTGAGTGTGAGGGGGGGAATAAATCTGAATGGGTGTATTGCAGCAGAAGACCTAAATACGCCCATGTGCTTAATTAATCATCAGCAGAGATTTGTGTATCTGAGGCATTTTTTTATTCTGTCACAGTATTTATCAATATAACTCCATTAGAAGATAATTGACTTTCTATAAAAAAAAATATTTCCACAAATAACTTTTGAACTGTCTATCTTGCAAGTGTAAATCATGAACTCATGTTCTAGTAAATAAATGGGACAGTCTCAATGTTTTTATGCAATATTTAACCTTCAGAAGGATTCAATATTTAGAATGGAAATAGATATTGATCTATATATATTTATATATATATATATAAATATATATTTGTTGCCTAGAGCTGACCCCTCAATACATCTTGGTTTATTTTGCAGCCTGTGATCATGCTATTAAATTGCAATGAAGTCACCCGCGAGCTAGCCCGTAACACGCAAATGGAGCCCAAAGCCCAATGTGTTCTGGAGAGGACTCGCAAGGGGGGTAAAGACCAATACGTAGCATCATAAATGCAAATAAATACACACTACTGTACTTTTATTAAAAGGGAAAGTGATGTTAGGTCATCGAATTAAAAGCACAACATTCTCAAGCTTGCAAATGGGTCCAAAATTACTTTATTTCATGTTTAATTTCCATGTTATATCGATCACTGCAATCAATGTGTTACATATATTGTAACTCACATGAAATAGAATATCATATTTACTGCTTTATTAATATTGCATTATTGTGGAATGTGAGTCCGATCGCAACTTCTAATTGAAGCCTATAGGACTTTGAAATCTATCCTCCCCTTTTTCGATGACATAACGCTTACAATCTATTTTTCCATTGGCTCCGTCTATATCCATAACTACATTTTACAATAATTGATCATCCGCAAAGCTGCAAACCCAACGTTCTACGAATGAGCTACGATTTGAGTTTCAAGCCCGTAGCTCACAGCCCATTCTTATTTAATAGCAATGTAGATCCACCAAATTTCCAGCCCGCAGCCGTTGCGAGCTTCAAGTTGGACTTGCGGTCCTCAAATTTCATAGGGCTTAGATTAACATGAGGATGAAAGATCTACCCTCCAGTAAGCTTCAGTACAGGTGGATAGTCTGCTCTGCTTCTGAATGAACTTTTACAATGACTGGTTATGTCCCATTTTTCTTTTATACTAAACATATGAAATAATCTATAAAATATGTATAATTTAGCTGGGAACTTTCTCACTAAACTTTCGGAAATACTTGAAAATATTACAATTTCCTTCTATTTTTTTCCCTGAATGTATTTTTACATAAGAAATAAAAAATACTTAGCCTACTTAGGGTTTGATTACATGACTGCTGTTAGGCTGTCCCAGCCCTATTGGAGTTTTGGGTGAGATTTAACCACTTAAAATAATGCAGGTTACTTAATGTTAGAAGTTACATTGACATAGCCATGTTGTTTGTTACTTTTGGAAGATTACCTTTTGAGCACTCACAAGACTTATGAGTATGAGCCAGCAAGTCAGAGCCAATGAACACATTAATCATCTTAGCAACTCAAGCCAAATTTAAGAATGCCAGAAAAAATTGCAAGTTTGTATCTATAATGCTACCTATTTCCTGCTCAAATATTGACTGTGCTGTGCTGCGTAAGCTAACCAACAGGTCCCAGGAGTGGAGATTTAGTTTTTTTGCAAGTAAAAGAGCAAGTGTTGTCAGTATAACAAAATAATTGATTGGTACTTTTTTATTATAATATTTTTATAAGTAAATTCACCTGTAAATTATAGAAATAATCTTCATTCACAATATTATTCATATTTATACATAAGCCCTTTACACATACAACACATATATCTCTAATGCAGATGACATACTACATACCCAGCACGCATATCCCCTGCTACATACAGCATTGTATTACCTTTTATCATTGAACCCTACAGTAATAGTATAAGAATTAAAAATAAACAAATAGCACATACTTTTTGTTCACAAAAATATTCACAAACTTTGTAATGTGTTTCTGTGAGTGTGTTTGTACATGTACATGCCATCCATAACTAGTCACACATGGAGACCATCAGGTCAAAGCTGCTCATTCCGCAAGGATGTGTACAGAGGTGGCAGCCTCGCTCAACTCTGTGGAAGTTCACGTTAGACATGTGAATAGCCTAAAACAATATTATAATGAGGGATGACCAACATCAAGAGGCAAATAGCAGAGGAAGATGGAAGTGCAAAAGCCACAGGTGATGGTCCCACAACCACTGTGGTTAGAATTCCTGGATAACTGGAAATGGAGTAAATGCAGCACAAATCATACAACACAATCATCAATCATGCTCACAAAACATACATGCCTACTCACTTATATGCCTGTATCACATAACCATTGCTCTGTAACTCAGATCACTGCGAGTTGTCGTCACGCTTTCAAGCCTTGCAAAGCGAGTCGTTGACGCATAGAAGCCTTCCGAGCTCAGAGCACTTAGGCGATGAGCGTCGAAGGCACTCATCATCCTGCGAGCCTCACGAATCACAGCGAGCAGTTGAGGCATTGAAACACGCTGGACTTAGATGGAGATGAGCGCCGAAGGTACTTCTGCAAGCCTTTGCGAAGCAAGCCATTAATGCATTGAAACACACAGGACTTAGCCTGCAAAAAAAAATACAAAATTAAAAAACACTCACACACAGCACGTATGAGTTAGCCAGTAATCGACTTCAAAATCTCGGGGGCTAAAAAACTGCTCTCGCAAAAAATACCAATTTAACAGACGAACGGCGGAAATCAAAAAACAAGAAAAAAATTAATAAAAACACACTCACACACAGTACGGGGGGAATGCCAGGATGCCTGGCAGTGAGGTTGCATGCAAATTTAAGCTGAATTTCCTGAGTTTCAGCACTTGGAAAATCGGCTAAGCAAGAAAAAAAATGGCGCCAAAACAAAAGGAAAAGAAACTAAAAGAGACAGAGGCACGCAAATCACCGCCAGGCATGTACAATTTAGCCAGGAACATAGGAGATGCAAAATATACCATTACAACGGACAGAAAATGCTTGTGAGGCAAGTAACACACAGAACACTAACTTGCAAATAATAACATTACCATTCTTAAATAGTGCTTTACTCGCCTAAACAAACTGGTTGGCCTTGCGCAATCAGCCTATTTACACTGCACACTTGGCACATTGATCAGGTGATCAACAGTCCAACTGTACATTTTCCTAATGCAGGAAAATCCAAAGAGATTCTTAGCTCTTCAGGATATTGATTGCTGCATATTAACAGCCTTATTAAATTAGCCCTCATAATTCCCTCGGTCCTTGCAAAATATTTTTTTTTGCTGTTTACTAGGACCGATTCCTTTAATATGTCCCTCACAGCCTCCTTTGCGAGATGACACCCAAAAATGTCCGATGCTACGTAGTAACACGCAGACATAAATCTATGAAGTGAACTTCGCACCTCCGAAGAATTCCTACGGACAGAAAAAACTGCCCGCAAGGGATCTTAAAGCCTATGGCCCTCATTCAATTGCAATTTGGCCAATTAAATAGGGCCCTAAATAAGCACATAACATATATTTTTTAAAGAAGTTTTTAGTTAGCAAGCATCTATCAAAAAGCAAGGTTTTCACTAACTAAAAACTTCTTTAATAAAAATATGCTATGTGCTTATTTAGGGCCCTATTCAATTGGCCGAATAGCAATTGAATGAGGGCCCATATGTGCTACATCGAAGCAGCCTGACACCGCCATCTGATGCAAACACCCCTACTCCCTAAACACATACCCTACGACGAACGGGACTACAGTTCAACATAAATCTATGACCCGCGGGACTACAGTTCAACAGAAACCTTCATTATCCAATTCACACTGCGAGACCTGTAGCAGTTAAAAAAAAAATAAAAAAATTACAACCCGTAACACTTTACATAGGAAAGCGGGACTTACAAAAAAAAAATATGACCCGCGGGACTAAGAAAAAAAATATGACTTACATAAAAAAAAAAAATATATGACCAACGGGACTTTAAAAAAAAAAACGCGGTCGAAAAAATACGAACTTACCGTCCGAACCGCGTACATCGAAAAACACAAAAAATAAATAATAAAAAACATCACACACATCCATGGGGAACAGCCAGGACATCTGTCAGTGAGGTTGCTTACGAATTTAAAATCGCATTTTACCAGTTTCGCGATTCAAAAAAATGGCGGCCCAAAAAAAAACGATTAAAACACGTCCTCGGAACACTTACCCAAACTCAACAACACTTCATGCGGCACGTAACACACATTCTGCGGCACGTAGCACATATAAAATCGTGGCCATTTTCTATGCAAGAAGTAACTACCTTGCGCAAAATGGAGGCTGGAACGCAAATTGACGATTGGAAAGCAAATAGCGCATGCTGATTTCGTTCTAGCGTTTTCTATTTCAGCTCAAGCTCTATAAATACTGCAAACTTTCCAGAAATGTCTACATTTCTCCTCATGTGATGAACAGTATGACTGACATTCCACTGGTGACGTTACTTCTGAAACAACTTCATTAACACTTTAGAAGTTTAAAATCTGCAAATTAAAGCAAATAGGTAAGCTATAATTAATTAATTAATAAATTAAAGAAAACAAAGAAAAAATTTGATTTCAAATATTGACAAGAACAATGTTATTCATGTATAGTAACATTTAAAAGATATATATAAAGTTTGACCATTCATTAATAAATTAATGATTTATAAAAAAAAATACCTTTAAAATATTGTCAAAAAAAATTAATGTACAGAAGCAATTTGAAAACATTATTGATGTATATTAGGATTTCAAACACCGATAAATGTGTACGTGGGGAAAATGCTGTAAATTTCAAAAGAAGAAAAAAGGAGAAATTTCATCAAGAACATAGCTTTTATTAAGATATATTTTACAACATAATTTTTGCTTTTACGCAAAAAAAACCACAAATAGATATATATTTACACTGCATTTCAACATTTCCCTTTTTTGTCATTTTCAACAGACTCTGCCTCAACAGTGTCAATGAATAATTTGTAGCACTACACGGTTTAACGCGGACTTTCAAATCCGCAGTAATTTACAGACAACATATCCAAAACCAACAGGTAATGTAGAAAAATACATTTTCTTAACAAAAATACTATGGTCTTACTCCCCCCCAAAAAAAGAAAAATTATTTCAACATTTGCATATTTGTCTATCTTTTTAAACAGACACTGCCTGAAGAGTGTCACAGGAAGATTGGCAGCAGGGGACCCTCTGTCATTTATAGACAACTAATAATTCAATACAACAGGTACGGTATAAAAAGTAAAAAAAAAAAAAGATCTATCTTGTTTGGTGTGCGGCAATGTCAAAATGCACTGCAACATAACTAAATCTCTAAGCCTAACCCCATAACCTACAACCCTAATGGCAACAGTGCCGCACACAAAAGATAATATCATAAAAAAACATAATCTTAAGCCCCTGATGCCAACAGTGGCGCACACAAAACAGGATACTACAACAAATGTTGTTAACAGATATAAAATAGAAAATGAAATTCTGTTTTCTGTGCCACAACCTATAAGCCTAACCTCATAACCAAAACATATCATAACAGTGGCGTACACAAAACAGGATACTACAACAAATGTTCTTAACACATATAAAATATAAAGGATATATACTATTTTCGGTGTGCAACCCTCTAAGCCCAACTCAATACCCTAAATACCTAATGAGAACAGTAGAGCACAAAAAACACAACTAAAGTCATAATGACAACACTGCCACAAACAAAACAGGATAACACAAGAAAATACATGGACCTATAATGTTTGGTGTGTGCCTTTCACCTAACTAATCTGCTAAGTCCAACCACACAAAGCTAACCTCATGATGCAAACAGTGGTGCACACAAAGCAGGATATGAGAAAGAAAAAAACAAAAAGTCCAGTTAGAACAAATAAATAAACAAAGGACCAAAAGTACTAATGATACTGACAAGAAACAGGAAAAGGAAAGACGTCAAACTAAAGAATGTCAGATCATCAGACGCCTGGACAGAAGGAAATTTGACAACAAAAAGAATGGGAGAGACTTGCAAGCAAAAGATTAGCAGCTGACAAACTAACATCCAAGCCCAAGAAGGCTACTAAAAAACAAAAGCATTTAGAAAATGTTGCTGAGCAATCAGATAAGAATTCTAATGAGGATATAGTGAGTCACATTGTTATATGTTCTCACAATTGTCCTTTACTTAAATATTTAGCAGTAGAGGTTCATAATTGTGGTAATATGAATATTGTCTATCAGTTTTGTGGGGCTTATCATTACAAACAGTAAAGACCCAGAGATGGCGAGTTCGTTAGTTGCTGTCAAAAAGACAAGGTAAACTTCCACAAAGACAACTATTCCCAACATATTTAGGAGGCATTATGACAGAGCCTTCTTTCCCCAACTACCAACATTTTAAATTAAACATAAGATTGTATAATAGTGGCATATACTTTGCATCTATGGGTGCAACATTAGCTGGTAATGTGGCCGGACATGGCCCTTACTGCTTCAAGTACAAGGACAATTACCATCATACTTCTCATTTACATCCAGAGGAAGGGGAGCAAAGAAAACTTGCTTAACTATTTGTCCTAGATACAATGGAAGCTGTTGAACAATGTATGCAGCTTCCAGAAAATAAAAATTGCTTACCCATTGTTTTTATAGAGCTTGATAAAATGATGGTCCAAAACCCATACACTCAAGCTTATAAAAATGTCAGAAGTAGAAAAGGAACAACAAATTCATGCAGAAATACATCCATTACCAATCCCAAAAATCAATAGGGTTCTTAAAAGAGATCGCCATACTGATAAACAGCATTATCACTTGCCAACATCAAATGAGGTTGCAATGGTATTTCAAAATGATGAGGGAGAAGCACAATTTCAGAGGGATATTAGAATATATGCCAGAAATGAGGAGCAACCTTTCATTAACGTAAGTATCTTACGTACTAATTTGGATCCAATGACGTATCCCGCTTTTTCCCCCCATTGGGGAAGCCAGATGCAACTCAAATTAACACTTGACTGTTACCCAAATTCTAAAGTATGTGTCAGAAATAATATTTCCATGCTTGAAATTAAAGTGGCTCAAACTGCAATTCGAGATGGATTCAATCCTATTTTATGTGGAGGAAAACTGACACAACAATGGATCATTGATTCATATTTGCAAGTTGAGGCAAATAATTTAAACTTCATAAAATATCAATAAGATAAACTATGTGTAGAACAGTATTGTGGACTGATGGATTATGTCGCTGAGGTGGATAAAACCAGAGAGCTGCCAGCTGGCAAAGCCATAATTTTACCTTCTTCTTTCCAAGGATTTCCTCTCAATATGCGAGAAAGATAAAATGATGCCATGGCTATGGTAACTAAATATGGAAAACCAGATTTTTTTAATTACATTTACATGTAATCCACAATAGCCAGAGATAGTACGGAGTCTGGTAATTGGACAAACTGCTTCTGATAGACTAGATTTGTGGTAAAAGTCAAATTAACCGAATTAATACGTGACATAACCATAGCTCAGTTATTTGGCAAATGTCTGGCTTATGTTTATACCATAGAATTTAAAAAAAGAGGCTTTCCACATGCACATATTCTTATAATGCTCCAAGAGAAAGATAAATTGGATACTGGTGACAAAGTGGATTCAGCAATTATTGCTGAACTACCAGATCCAAAAATACATGGTAGACTATAGGAGACTGTAACTCATCATATGATTCATGGACCGTGTGGAGATATTAATCCACAGTGACCTTGTATGGAAGATAAAAATGTACTAAAGAATTTCCAAAAAATTATAGAGACAAAACTTGGCTATCCATTATATAGAAGAAGAGAAGGCCAAAATGCCATTATTTGTGGGAAAAAGGTAGATAACAGATATGTGGTACCATACAATCCACATTTACTAATGAAGTATAATGCACACATTAATGTGAAAGCTTGCACTTCTATAAAATCCATTAAAGATGTCTACAAATATATTTACAAAGAATATGATGCCGCTACTTTAGTGGTCAAAAGTGCAGAACATCCAGAACAAAGTAAGTAATTACATAATGAACTTGTATCTCATGTAGATGCTCGATATGTAAGTGCACCAGAAGCAATGTGGCGTCTTCTCAAATTTGAAATGCATGATCGCTCACATGCAGTATATCAATTAGCTGTACATTTGCACCAAAGACACTTAGTTTATTTTAATGTTGGAAATGAAAAAAATGCTTTGGCACAAAGTGAGCATCGACAAACTACACTAACTGTGTGGTTTCAATTAAACTGTAATGACTTGGAGGCAAAGGAATTGTTATATATTGACATTCCCTACCATTATGTTTTTGTTGATGGATTATGGTGAAAATGAAAAAGCTGTGGAAATAAAATAATACCAAGAATTTACACTGTAAGTCCAAGAGACCTTGAAAGTTTCTGCTTACGTTTATTCTTTCCAAATGTTCCTGGTGCACAAAGTTTTGAACACTTGAGTACTGTTAATGACACAGTTTATGAAACATTTCATTTAGCTGCGTGACACAGAAACTTCCTAGCTGATGATACAGAATGGGAAAGATGTCTAGAAGAAGTAGCACTATGTCAAATGCTACAGCAGATGAGGGAACAATTTGCATTCATTGGTATCTTCTCAAATGCTCCAAATGAATTAGCTTTATGGGACAAATTTAAAACAAATATGTCTGAATACTTTTTTGCAACGATCCAATGAGCCTATTGCAGAATAAAAACCATTACTTGAAATTTAAGAGGTCTTTCTTTCTCATGGATTAAGTTGTGCAAGTTTTAATCTGCCAGATCCAGGACTCATAGACGACATAAACTTTGAAGACTATGACACTTAGCTTCAAAAACAAAGAACAGAAGAAAGACTTGCAACTTAAATACATTACAATTGCAAGCATTTGATTATTTCTATCTAAATGGACCTGGCTGATCAGGAAACACTTATCTGTATAATTTCTTGATGAGTTTTGTTTGAGCACAGGGTCAAATAGCACTGCCATTTGCAACCACTGTAATTACCGCCCTTTTGTTAGAAGGTTGAAGAACTGTGCATAGTGGATTTAAACTGTCAGTTCCCATTCTGGAAACATCAGTGTCGGATATTCTAATTACATCAATACAAGCAAAAACATTTAAAAAAGTGTAAATTAATTATAATAGATGAAGCTACAATTATGTCATGCCTTGCACTACAATGTATTGTCCATTTGCTGTGTGAAGTCATGGATAATGATTTGCCATTTGATGCAAAGGTAATGTTATTAGGTGGAGATTTTAGACAAACATTAACTGTCGTTGTACATGGAAATCGAACAGACATTGTCGAAACATGTATAAAGTCAATTACAGTATGGAAACTATTTACCCATCTTCAATTACAACAAAATATGAGATCAGAAGGAGAAAATTAATTCAATGATTGGCTAATTTAAATTGGAGAAGGGAAAACAGAGCGAATACAAAATTTACCTGATGCTACCATGAAAATTCCATCTCATATGATTTGCAAACAGGATCTCATATCAGCTATATTCCAAAATACAATAAATAACAAGCATTATGCAGAGCTTGCAAACAAAGTAATACTAACATTCAAAAATAAGGATGCATTGTTTCTCATTAATCAAATATAAAAAAAAAAAGCACCACAAAAAAATATCGCAGTGCTTATTCTGTACTTTGTGATGACAAAGAAAGTCAGACAAACTTTTCAACTGAATTCATTAATTCATAAACTCCCTCTGGAATGCCACTGCATATTTTCCAGCTAAAAAAAGGTGCAATCATCATGTTACTGCAAAATCTGAACCCCAAAAAAGGACAATGTAATGGGACCAGATTTATTGTTCAAGAATTAAAGGAACATTTTATAGATGCTAAAATTCTAACTGGTCCCCTTAAAGGAGAGAGAGTAGCCTCCCTTTTGTACTTCAAAGGAGACAATTTCCCATCATCATGGCATTTGCCATGCTCATTATAACATCACAAGGACAAACTTTCAAATCTGTGGGTATCTTTTTAGAAGAACTAGTATTTGCACATGGCCAACTGTATGTTGCATTTTCAAAATGCAAGAATCCAGAGGCTATTAAAGTTTACATTGAAAAAAAAACAAAGTCAGGGTGATTTATTAGATGATGGCTGCATTTTTAAAAAAAAACATTGTCTACTCTGAGGTACTATAACTTAAATTAAGTTGAATTCAGTTGAAAAGTTTGTCTGACTTTCTTTGTCATCACAAAGTACAGAATAAGCACTGCGATATTTTTTTGTGGTGCTTTTTTTTTTTATATTTGATTAATGAGAAACAATGCATCCTTATTTTTGAATGTTAGTATTACTTTGTTTGCAAGCTCTGCATAATGCTTGTTATTTATTGTATACAATAAATAACAAGCATTATGCAGAGCTTGCAAACAAAGTAATACTAACATTCAAAAATAAGGATGCATTGTTTCTCATTAATCAAATATAAAAAAAAAAAGCACCACAAAAAAATATCGCAGTGCTTATTCTGTACTTTGTGATGACAAAGAAAGTCAGACAAACTTTTCAACTGAATTCATTAATTCATAAACTCCCTCTGGAATGCCACTGCATATTTTCCAGCTAAAAAAAGGTGCAATCATCATGTTACTGCAAAATCTGACCCCCAAAAAAGGACAATGTAATGGGACCAGATTTATTGTTCAAGAATTAAAGGAACATTTTATAGATGCTAAAATTCTAACTGGTCCCCTTAAAGGAGAGAGAGTAGCCTCCCTTTTGTACTTCAAAGGAGACAATTTCCCATCATCATGGCATTTGCCATGCTCATTATAACATCACAAGGACAAACTTTCAAATCTGTGGGTATCTTTTTAGAAGAACTAGTATTTGCACATGGCCAACTGTATGTTGCATTTTCAAAATGCAAGAATCCAGAGGCTATTAAAGTTTACATTGAAAAAAAAACAAAGTCAGGGTGATTTATTAGATGATGGCTGCATTTTTAAAAAAAACATTGTCTACTCTGAGGTACTATAACTTAAATTAAAAAAAAGAATAACAATACAAGACATGTTAAAAAACAACAAGAAAAATACTTTCACCTCAAGAACAAATTCACAAGAAAAATATATATATAGAGAGAACAGTGGTTTTATTTCGAGGACAAATATTTATGTCACTCGGACTCTTTTTAGAGGACCACTATTTCACTAAGAAACTCTATAAAATGACAAAAAACATAGAGTACAGTGGTTTTACTTCCAGGACGAACTTAGATGTCTCTGGGACTCTTTTAAGAGCACCACTATTTCACATAGGAAACTCTATGTGCCATTTTCCAACAATGCTTTCATCTCAAGAACAAATTCACAACAAAAAAAACAACAAAAGTCGAGAACAATGATTTTATTTCAAGGACGAAATTTTATGTCACTCAGGCTCTTTTTAGAGGACCACTATTTCAATAAGAAACTCTATAAAATGGCAAAAACCATAGAGAACAGTGGTTATACCCCATGGATGAACTTTTATGTCTGGCAGTCTCTTTTTAGAGGACCACTATTTCACATAGGAAATGCTACGTGCCATTTTCAAGAATTAGAACAAAAACTAAAAAAAGTTAACCAAAAAAAATTAAACAAAGACAAAGTAACATATTGAAATTTCTTGGAAGTAGCCTTTTAGCATGATTTGCCTCACAAAACACTTTGGTTGTATTTCATAACAATTCAAGTTTAAATGTTACTACATTAACTTACTGATTGTAATGTTACTATTTTTTTTTTAAAAGTGTGCTAAGTTGTTTCATTGTATATATTTAAAGTTTCATGTTAAGAGGAGGAGGAGCTTTTGTTGTACAATTTAAATGTATAATTCAATGGAGAATATTACTCCAGGGAGTCAGGAAGGAATACATTTTTCCCCTCTTTGATACAATTGACTAAGTTTCAATGTTTTTTTTACTGTTTGTCTTCCTCTGGATTCAATACCTATGTAGTTTACCAGTTTTTGATCTACAAATTGCATGTTACAAACCATTATGTAATGTTTACAATACTCATTCATACTTTGACCTATTCTTACATTAAAATGGTATTATTGTTAAATAAAGATTGTACAGATTGTATGTTAAAAAAATAAATACATTTAATATAATTGTTGTGCTTCTTTAAAGATAATAAAAAGATTAAAAATGTCAAACACTCTTTTTAAGTGCAAAACAGAATTCAAAGCATACAAATTTAATTGCCGTAATTTTTTGACGGGCAAGTCGTTAGTAAACAATAAACATTTTAAATGTAAAACTTACCTTTACGCGATGTCCCCGGCCTTCTCCTTTTCTGCACCGGCTGGGCCCTTGAATCAGCGTTCAAAATAAATAAAAAAACGGAGCTCCCTGAAGCTAATGAGGCCTCCAGAGCCTCTTCCTGTAGAAAATTGGCAATGGCGCCTTCGAATTGGCTGAAAAGGCTGTCAATCAAATTTCAGCCAATAAGAAGGTGCCAAGGTGTTAGCCAATCAGAATGGGATACAACCCTATATCCCATTCTGATTGGCTGAAGGACCTGTCAATCTGTTTTAAACCAATCAGAAGGCACTATTTCCTTCAGCTAATCACAATGGGATACACCCCCACGGGGTGATTGGCTGAAGTCATCTGTACCTTCTGATTGGCTGTTGTCACTTTCAATCAGACTGTAATCAATTTTCTACCGGAAGAGGCACTGGAGGCCTCATTAGCGTCAGGAAGCTCTGCGAGTTCATAGCTCTGTTCATTTTTGGACAGGTAAATTTTACATTTATAATGTTTATTATTTATTTATGTTTTATTTATGTTTTGTGTATTTGTGTTTAAGTGTGACTAAAATGATGTATCTTTTTTCCAGGGGCCGAGCCGGAGAATATAAGAAGATGGACTGGGACATGGTGGAAAGGTAAGTTTAATACAGTATTTGCATTATTTGTTTGTTATATTTAATGTTTAATGATGTACTAAATTGATGTTTCTTTTTTTCCTAGGGTGTGCAATCTGAAGGGACATCTGCAAAGGTAAGTGGTCTTAATTATTCTACTTTAGCTTAGATTTAGGGGGTAATGTCTAGATAGGGGGTTATGTCTAGATAGGGGGTAATGTATAGATAGGGGGTAGTGTGTAGATAAGGTGTTATGTATAGATAGGGGAAATGTATTGTAGATAGGGGTATATTGGTAATGTATTTATTACTGTAATGTTATGTATATTTGTGTATGTCTTTTCTTTGCAGGTGTGTAATAATAAAAAAAAAATTGTAGTGGGGGATTGTAATGTCCTTTTTTTATTTTTTGTACCTTAGCTTTTTTTATTTTTTGTACCTTAGCTTTATTTATTTTGTAATTAGTGGAGTTTAATAGGGGGTTAGATAGGTAGTGTTAGGCAGGTAGGTGTTAATAGGTTAAGTTAGAGAAGGGTTAGCTTAGATTTAGTAATTTATGGGGGGGGAGAATAGTGTAGTATAGTATTTGTACTTAGTGTCATGAGGGTCCTGGAGGGATAATAATAGGGTTCCCATTGTCATATGAGGGTCTTCATAGACCCTTATGGGACTGATTGGGTTAAATAAAGGCTTATGGGGGTCTGTATAGACCTCCATAAGGGATGGGGTTAGATGGAGGCTTATGGGAGTCTGTATAGACCCCAATAAGTGATGGGATTAAATAGGGCTAGATGGGGATAAATAGACCCAGGTAGGGTTAGATTGGCCAAGTAAGGGTTAGATAGACCCAATAAGGGTTATTAGGTCCAGATAGCGTTATATAGGCCCAGTTAGTGTTAGATAGGGTTTAGTATGGGTTAATGGGGTATAGTTAGAGTTGAGGGATTAACAGGGTATAGTTAGGGTTAATTGTGTAGTGTAGTGCTTAGACTTTGTCATGAGGGTCTTGGAGTACCCTCATGGCACTTGTAGGGTTAACCTACCTAGGGGTTAATAGTGTCCTATAGGGGTCTATATATACTATTCATGGCTTATGGGAGTCTTTATTGACCCCCATGAGTTAGAGTTAACAAAAGAGGTCATGGGGCTCTGTATAGAGCCCCATGAGTTATAGAGTTAATTAAGGGCTCATGAGGCTCTGTTAAGAGGGGGGTTAATGTTAGGTGCCACAGCGGGGATTGGCTAATGGTGTGTTGCGGGCCCTTTAAGGAGCTGCAACAGGGAATTTAATTTTTTGAAATGCAGCAGGGGGTGATTGATGCCGTACAGGGACCCCCACTGCAAGGGGTTATTGTGGGGGGGCTTCAGGGGTCCCTATGGACCCCTGCAGCAAGAGGTTAATGTTGGGACACTTTAATAGCGTTGTAACTTTTAAAAAATTTAAGCACGTAGGGCTTAAGTTTAAATCTTGTATCTACGAGGCTGGAAATTAATGGGGATGTAAATATAAATAGGTAAAGTATATTAATGCATTAATTCATATTAATTTATTAATTCACAGTACAATTTTTTTTATATTTTACACTGTGCTTATATATCTGTCTTTGCAATGATCACCTTCGGCGCTCATCGCAAAGGAGGAAACTTGAAGTACATGAGGGGAGAAGCTTGCAATGGGCACTGAAGGTCCTCAGAGAATCAAAAGCCTTACATTATGTGGCAAACAGCATTGCCATGGCTTCAAATTGTATTGCCATCAATTCGCTAGTACAAAGTGGTTCTCAAACCTCTCCTCAGGACCCAACAGACAGGTCATGGTTTAACAATTAGAGTTTGCTGAACACTTACTGTGTTTCACCTTAATCATGGTGGATCTTGAGAATATAGAGAACATATCTTTATATTGATACAAATTTGTGTTTTTTATCAGTTTATAGTTAATATCAGCAAGATAAATTACTAGATTATGTCAATCTCCAGACCCATGACACTGTCATTAACTTATAGTAGTATTATAAAGATTTCTCCTAACCATTGCCTATGCAAACCATAATTGAAAAGTTTAAGTGTAAATCCTGAATTTGAAACAATGGATGAGGACACTGACTGGGAGAAGAAGACATTGTGAGGACAGTAGAAGCAGTGGCGGAGCTACTGGATGGAGGGCCCCGTGCAGAAATTATGGGGAGTTATGGGGAAATAATTGAGGGTGAATATGTGAGCCAAAGAATGAACAGAAGCCAAACAAATCCTTCCAGGTCATATTGTGAAGGGATATAATAAATGCTGAAAAGCAGGGAGAGGAAGGTGGGTGACATGGCACTTGCAGATTAGTGATGAGTGAGGAGGGGTTTGTAAAGGGAATGTGAGCTAAGGCTCCTCCCACAATTCCAGGTAATTAACACAGTCATTTGTGGACAGATTCCTCTCGCTGAGTAGCTGGTTGTGTGGCCAAATCTACTCTTTCCTTGCCATTTTAGAGGGCCAAAAATTGGCTGGAAGATTCGCTGATTCAGCTTTCTGAAATCTTACAGGATTGTATCTGCTGAAGTAGTGAGACCATCAGCAGCCTATGGCCTTGAATACGTGCACTGGCTTATTGTTTTTGGAAGCCGTTGAGGCTGCTCCAATACGGAATGAGTACTCACAATAGGAGAAATGATTGTAGTCAAGTATGGTAGGAAATATGCTGATGTAGTAAAGTAAGGTAGTAGTCATTGAAGGCTGGATAGATATGCTTAGAAAAAGGGTGCAACATAGGTTTGTAGTAGATTGTTATAAAGAATGGGAAGAGTCGATACGTGGAGCCAAAGGTTATGAGTGGGATAGTAGGTGATGACTACGGGAGTGTGACTAGACACTGAAGATTGAAGGGTATGAGTTCAACGATTATCAACAAAAGTGAGGTCTTGACTAGTGAGATATCTGGTTTGTGAAGGTGAGACTGTGAACTTGTTTGGTCTCAAGAACCTGCGGAAAGCCAGTTTGGTGGCGTCAGTGATGAACAATGAGATGCTAAGTGAAGGATTGTGCAGAAGGGTTGGGAAGATTATGGAATAAATCACTTCTTATGGATAACCTAGAAGGAATTGAATGGAAAGACTTATAAGAAATATTTTGGCAGGTGGAGAGGGGGGAAAACATTCATGAAGATACTGGTCATGGAGTTATAAATCATTTGTGAATGGAATAAGCTTTAAAGAAATGATCAATCTGTATGTCCACAATTATTCTCCAGGTGTATTGAATACCACAATTTTGAAGTTCTGCATCAAGCAAGGAACGGTCTAAAGTTGAAGGGGCGAATGACTGCTTGACATTTATGGTGCTCTTCCAGGAGATGAAGAAGCTTGGGAAGGTAGACTATCTGCACTGGAAAGATTAATATCGGCTAGACAGGGTCTTTTGAATTCGCTATGATGGAGACATCTCTTGTAAAAATGATTTATCTATCCCCTATGTCATAATAGGAGATGAGTAGGGGCTATGATTAATGAATATAATAGTTTGAGATGAAAGAATGGGTTTGTTTTTGTTGTGAGTTGTGTAATTGGAGCCAGCTATGTCCTCTTTGTCCTTCGACTTGATTTGAGATCAAATAGGTATGATTATAAAAACAACTTATAGAGGTAAGTGATTTGAAAGATAGTTTTAAAATGTGCATCTGGAGGGTATGAAATCTAAATTACAAGCTTCAAGCAAGCCTTAAAAACAGTGCTATGATGGAGTGTCTAGGTCAATGTATGACATGTGAATAGAATAGTAATAGTGAATGGGATAGTGAAGGCCTTGTGGTAAATAAGGAAATGTGGGACAGAATATAGAAGTGAGCGGACACTAACGGTGAATGAGTAATGATGGTGAATATAGCCGAAGGGAGACAAGTGTGACGATAATCTGACTTGAGGACAATGACAGAAAAGGCACAGAACCTTGGAACTGAGTGATTCAAGGAGATTCATGATTGAGGAACTGATACTTTACATCTGGCAAGTAAGAATTTAAGAAGTTCAAGATGGTGGTTAATTACTCAATTAATGACAGTGAAATGGGTAACGTGATCAGAAGGAAGTAAAGGATATTAATAGTGGACTGTTTCTCTTAAACAGGTGAGTTGGATAGGAGTAGGGATTAGTGCAATTTTATATAATAAAGGAAAGAAGGTGATGAGGGAACTTTATTTATTTAATAAGAGTAAGAATGGGGCTAGAATTGAGGAGTAGGTTTATAGCGGCCCATGGCTTTGATTACGTAAACTAATGTCTTGTTTATTTCAGAGGGTGACAAAATACGAAGGAGTGCCCAGAGTTAGGGAAAGAAGTGTAGCCAAGTATGGTAAGAACAATGTGCCATAGTGAATGAAAGTAATGGTGGTTAAAGGCTGGCTGGAGATGCTTAGGTTTTGAGGTTGAGTGTTTTTGAGGTAGAGAGAGTGCAGGATGTTAATACAGGACTCAAAAGTTTGTGAGTGAGATAGGTGATGACAAGGGAGTGCGACTAATCTTTGAAGATTGAATGGACAAGAGTGAAGTCTTGAGATACCTGGTTGCAAAAGTGTGATTTTGAACTCAATTAGTTTCAAGAACCTGTAGAAGGCCAATTTGGTGGCGGCAGTGCTTGGCCTAAAAAGATCATGCAAAAGGGTTGTGATGACTATTTTAGAATAGGTCGTTCATGATGGGTAACCTGTACGAAAGGGAAAGGATTGTAATGTGTAAAAGACCTTTCAGAAATAGTTTGATTGGCAGAGAGAAAATATTTTTGAGATGCTGATCATGGAGCCATGATCACTGACTAATATAAACTTTAAGAAATGATTGGTCTATATCTGCATTCATTCTCTATTTTTTTGTGAACTCGTGATCTAACAAAGTAGAAGCAGCAGGTTGAGCAGGTCTGGTCGCATTGAACATGCTATAGGTTCGGACCTTCTGGGGGAAGCCAGATATTGAATACTACAATTTTGGAAGTTCCTGCATCAAGTGCGCGGTGGTCTAAAGGAGAAGGGATGATTGATTGCTTCCCACTGATAGTGCTGAAAAGATTGTGATTTGACAGATGGAGTTTTTTTAATTCACTGACACAAAGATGTATCCTTGGGAAATTGTGTTGTTATCCCCTATGGAGATGATTAATGAATAGAAAATTATGAAATGAAAGAATGGATCAGAGTTTGTCATGAGGAAGTAGTATAATTGGAGCCTAATGGTGGCTTAGTGACTTGGAAGTATGAGCTCTGAGATCAGTGACTTGATGTGAGATTGAATAGGTATAACAATAAAAATGACTTATAGCGAAAAGGATTCAAAGGAAGGTCTTAAAATGTGCATGAAAGGTTAAATGAAGAGCTTTGAGCAAGCATAAGAAAATTGCCATGATGGAGTGCTGCAGGCACTGGGGAGATAGAGCTCATTGAGGGAACCATGAATGCCAACATGTACTCTGACATACTGAAGCAGAGCATGATCCCCTCCCTTTGGGGACTGGGTCACAGGGCAGTATTCCAACATGAAAACCACCCCAAATACAATTCCAAGATGACCACTGCCTTGTTAAAGAATCTAAAGGTAAAAATGAGGGACTGGCGAAAAATGTGAGGGGTGTACTCACTTTTGTGAGATATTGTTTAAATATATATATATATATATCCATAAAGATAGATAGAAAGATATATATTCATCCTCACCCAACTAAGCAATGAGAAGCTAGCTAGCTGTATGGGTAGCTGGGGTGGTTTTGGTTAGACATCAGAGGTGGGGAGAAGCATGTCAGGGGCAAGGGGATGCAGGTGGTGACAAATGGAGGAAGCTGAGGGGTAGGGGAAGGCAGTGGAGGGTAGTGGAAACATTGAGGGAGGTTGAGGGAGTAACTAAATTCCACTTCCTCTTCTGGGCCCTCCTCTACCACCCTAAGTTAATGTTGAAGGACAGCTACATGCCCCGGTGCAATGCACCACTTGCACCAGCGATATCTATGCCCCTGAGTAGAACAGCCACTCTCCTCCTTCACTCCCACAGATTAAACCTTCTCCAGGCTGCTCATCATGGAAGCAGGCTGATCATACAGAGCATGGGGAAGTGGCTTGGTCCACTGCCCCTCCACCTCTGACCCCACCACCACCACTGGCTCATGAACCATTTCAAACACCATCAACACCCTCAGCACCTACAGCAACTTCCTACCTGTCAGCATCAACAATTTCCTCACAGCCCCCTTCTCCCTCAGTGGAGGTGGAGGGGGAACTGTAAATGTAGATCCAGTAGCACAAACAGGAAATGGGCATGCATTTCCTGGAGTTCGATGACTTACAGAGAGAGTTGCTCCATGAGGGCAGGAGGTAGGGCGGGACAATATGAGGCACCATAGGCAAAGGAAATTGTATGGTATAACCCCAGACATTGTCCAGTCTGTGGAAAGGCAACTCTGCACCCTAAACTGGAATAGCAATATTAGAATATTTACAGAGACAGTCTAGTCACATTATTTTGACCCTGAATAAAAATGTATTTCCTGAATAACAGCTGTGTGTACTACAGAGAGCAGCTAGATGGCATGGTAGTGAGTTAGTAAGATGATGGAAGGTTGGCAAGGGTATTTAGAGCCATGTAGACTGTAGTGCATCCGACAGATTGTGGTGGAGGATCCATATGTCAAACATGACGATTAAGGTGGTCCAATAGGTGCTCAATGGGGTTCAAGTCTGGTGAATTTGGAGGCCAGGGAAGTACTTGTAAGTCCTTAGCGTGCTCCTGCAAACACTCCCGGACAATTCTGGCCGGATGACATGTTGCATTATCCTGCTGGAAGATCCCATCCGCTCCAGGGAAGACAATCAACATGTATGGGTGCACTTGGTCTGCAAAGATGGATAGATAACCCAATGAGTTGAGAGTGCCTTCCAAAGGTATGAGTGGGCCCAGACAATGCCACCAGCTTGTGTAATTCCCTAAATTGTTGTAGAGTTTTTGTTCTCAGAGGTTTGTTGCCTGACATACATCCTGTTGATGAAACAGAAAACTTGGCCAATCAGACAAGGCCAACCTTTGACAATCAGAAAGGGTCCAATTTTGGTACTATTGTGCAAATTGAAGTCATTTCTGATGATGAACCCTCTTCAGCATGGTTTGGCTATTACAGAATCCAGTTTCCTCAGTACCTGGGGCTTTTATTAACATTTATTTTTTCAAACCTCTTTTGGATTTCTTCCTGCATTAACAAATTATTTGGCAGGTAGTGTAGCCCCATTATGTTGCGGTGTCCCAACCACTGGTGCCTTCTTTGTGTATACCGAAGAACATAACCTATATAGCTCATCTGCCTTTTCCTGGTCGCTAATTATCAATGTTCACATTGTAATGTTCCTATAGCTTCCTTCCTGGACTTCTTTCCATTTATATATTTAAAAAATATTTTAGGGTTAGTCTTACTCTCTTTTGCAACTAATTTTTATTTTCTATTTTAGCCAGTCTAATAGCCCTTTTTCAAGCATTGTTGATTTCCTTCTACTCACTCATCAGTCTCTGTCCCCTCTTGTTTGTATAATTTAAATGCCTGTTTTTTACTCTGTATCTTGATCTTCAAATCATTTTTAAGCCACATGGGTTGCAATTTACCCATTTTACTTTAATTCCCACATGTTATATGGTGATAAGTATGTATGTTCAGTAAGGATTTAAATGTTGTCCATTTATGTTCAGTATTTTTACCTGCCAGTTATCTGTCCTAGTCTATACTTTGTATTGATGCCCTTGGATGGTTACATTCTGCCCTTTTAAAATTAAGAGTTTTTGTTGGCCCCTTACAGTTTTTTATTTTTATTTAATCTCAAACGAGACTGTGTATTTATCACTGTTTCCCAAAGGTTGCCCTATTTCAACATTTGATACAATATTATTATTATAGTTTATTTATAACGCGCTGATATATTCTGTAGCGCTGTACATAAATTAAGTTCAGACAAAGATAAATACAGATTAACATTTAGCAAAGGAAGGAGGGCCCTGTCTTTGTACTAGGAATCCAATGTCCATGGGGAATTCCCAAAGTACTTAGGATAGAAACTCGCAGACTTACAATCTAAGGTATAGTGAGTGCTAAAAGAGGGAGAGCGAGGAGATAAGTGTGTTAGGATGGAAGGTGATACATTTCTTTAAAGAGATGCGTTTTAAGTGAGGTTTTAAATGTTTTGAGGCTAGAGGATAATCTGGTGGAGTGAGGCAAGGAGTTCCAAAGACTAGAGGCAACACAAAAAAAGTCCTGGAGGCGGGAGTGAGAGGAGGTGACAAGAGTTGTAGAAAGAAGAATGTCATTAGCAGAATACAGAGGGCAGGTGGGGTAGTATTAGGAGATGAGAGCAGAGATGTAAGGTGGAGCATTATTGTTGAGGGCTTTGTAAGTTAGGGTCATGGTTTTAAATGTTATTCTTGAGGCTAAGGGAAGCCAGTGGAGTGATTGACAGAGAGGTGATGCTGACACTGAAATTTGTGTACGGAAGATGAGTCTAGCAGAAGCATTCATAATGGATTGAAGTGGAGATAGTCGGGTGGTGGGTAGGCCAACAAGAAGCGAGTTGCAGTAGTCTAGTTGAGAGATGATAAGAGAGTGTATAAGGATGTTAGTTTGGTCTTGTGTAAGATAGTGATGAATTATGGAGATGTTTTTTAGATGGAGAAGACAAGATTTAGTTAGTGGTTGTATGTGATGATGAAAGACAGAGCAGGGTCCAGTAGAACTCCAAGACAACGGGCTTGAGAGGAGGGGGTGATGATGTCTTTGTTGACAGTGAGATAGATGTGAGGAATTGACGCTGTGGGGGAGGGAGGGAAGATAAGGAGTTCAGTTTTAGACATGTTGAGTTTGAGATGGTGGGTGGACATCCAAGAGGATATACTAGAGAGGCAGTTGGAGAAGAGAGGAGAATAGATCTGGTGCGGATAGGTAGGTTTGGGTGTCATCTAAATAGAGATGATAATGAAGCCCAAAAGAGTTTATGAGGGTACCAAGTGAGGAAGTGTAGATGGAGAAGAGGAAGGGGCCAAGGACAAATCCTTGGGGTACACCAACAGACAGGGGGTGAGGAGAAGAAGAGGTATCAGAGAAGGAGATACTGAATAATCGATTTTGTAGGTATGATGAGAACCGCGAGAGAGCAGTGTCTCGAATACAGAGAGAGAAGAGGATATGGAGTAGAAGTGGATGAAGGCAGCAGAGACATCTAGAAGAAGAAGAAATGAAAAGTGACCGTTTGACTTGGCGGTAAGCAAGTCATTGGTGACTTCAGTGAGAGATGTATCAGTGGAGTGTTGGGGCCGAAAGCCAGATTGGAAGGTGTCAAGAAGGTAGTTAGAGGAAATAAAGCTGGTAAGGCGGTTATAGACGAGCCGCTCCAGCAGTTTGGAAGCCAGGGGAAGCAGAGAGATAAGGTCAGATGAGGCTTTTTTGAGGATGGGTATAACTATGGCATGTTTTAGAGAAGACGGAAAAATGCCAGTAGTAAGGGAGAGGTTGAAAACATGTGTGAGAGCTGGGATTAGTGTGGTAGAGTGGAGAGATATGAGCTGAGATAGAATAGGATCCTGAGGACAGGTAGTGAGGCGAGTGGATGATAGCAGTTTGGAGACTTCATCCTCTGTAGATGGATCAAAGCAGTTCAAAGTGGCAGAGGGATTGGTTAAGGGAGAAGACTGGGTGTTGTTGGTTAGTTGAGAGGGTGGAGTGTGTAAACCACTGTGAGATAAGAGTTAATTGTGGATGTTTTGAATTTTATGAATAAAATTATATATGGATAATATTGATATTATTTGTGATAACTAAATCCAAGATAGCTTCATTTATAGTAGGTTCTTGTGTAACCTAGGCCAGATAATGATCCCTGTGTGTACTCAAGAACCTTCTCCCCTTAGCTGAACTGCTGGTCTAATTTATCCAGTTTATTTCAGGATAATTAAAGTCTCCCATTATTAGAACTTGCCCATGCTTAGCTGCATTTCCAACCTGTAACAATAATTGTATTTTCTCGCTTCCAGTTATATTTGGGGGTTTATAGCATGCTCCAACTAATATTTTTTTGGAATTTGCTGCTTCGCTATATAACTCTACCCACAAACATTCAACATTACCGCTAGTTCCACCATAAATATCTTTTCCGACTATAGGCTTAAATTCAGGCTTTACATACAGACAAATCCCTCCTCCTCTTTTACCATTGCCCCAATATTTCCTAAATAGGTTATAACCATCCAGATTAACATATTAACATATTAACATAATATGCCTATTAAATCACATTTTTTTAATTGCAAATAATTCTCACTCTACCATTTTTCCTGGCAAGCTTCTGACATTAGCAATCATACATCTTATGTTATGGGTTTGTAGTTTTGAGGTGCCTGCCTCTTTACTTGAGTTACTTACTAATAGCTCCCTATTGACGATACTAACCCTCCACTATCTCCTCCCCCATGAGTAGTTAATTCATCCCTTATCCCCTCTATATTTCCTACCCCATTACATTCATCTAGTCCCCTCCCCCCACCTATTAGTTTAAAAACTCATTCAACCTTTCTACTATCCTATCCCCTAGCACAAAAGTTCCCTCATCACTAAGGTGCAATCTATCCCTGCTATAGAGGTTGTACCCAACTGAGAAGTTATCCCAGTGCTCTAAAAACCCAAACCTCTCCTTAGTGCACCACATTTTTAGCCACACATTAACCTCCCTATGCTCCTTCTGTCTTGTCTAGCACGTGCACCTCTAATGTACTACCTAATCTTACTTTGTAACAATTTTTCAGTGTACTATTGTATATTTTATTTAATCTTTCAATCCCTGGATAATAGCCTTAATCACTATTTATTTGCTTGTTAATTAAAAATAGACATCTTTCTTAGAGTGGAAAATATAATATAATTATGTGTGTATTTTTAATAAACTTTTTTTTTTTATTATTTTTAGTGTGTGAAAAAAAGCTAAATCTTATTTAAGATATACAAGTGTCATTCTATACTGTTTTTTCCTATGGGGATGTGCGTAATAGTTGAAAAAGTCATATAACTTGGGGATGGATTTGTCCATCTAGTCCCCCAGTTACCCCCATGCAGGGTGTAGAGGGATACACCCATGCCCTCATGCATCAAAAATTCCAAATATGACATCCTTTTTATTATTATAAGTATATCTTGATGTATATGAGAGATGTTACAAAACCTTGATCCTGTAGTTAGTCATTATTACACAACATTTAAAAATAATTATTTTTGCTCTCCTAGTCATCAAATCGTATTGCCATTACCATTTTGTCTCAAACATAGATAACGTAGATAAAAAAAATAGAACTGTGTTAGAGACTAGTCGTTGCCATTTACTCCGATATGGTATGCTCTTGCTCAGACTGATTGAATAGATTGACAACAGATATATTGCACTTTATGTTCAACTTATATTCACTTGTTTAGCATTTCTGGACAAGCGCCCAGGGAAAAGTTAGCAATGATTAAGTATCTAACATAATGATAAGAGACACACCTATAGTTCCATAATCCATATACCAATCCATATACTGACATTTTGTACTCCACAAGGGAAAGACTCTGCTATTTACAATTAAAACCGCTAAGCTCTAATTCACTGCTTTATAAATGTCTTCAATATTGTCTCTGATTATATTAGTGTTCAGCCGAGATAACAGCAATAAGTACAAAAGACAAGAAGCCAGAATTATATTTAAATTCACATCCCAAAGTAATTAAGATGAAATTACAGTTCTGTAGATATAAAGAAATTAAATGATTAAAGTCATAAGAGCGAGTTTAGTATAATATTTTTCTTAATGTCCGAGAGGTGAAGCAATGTTCTCAATTAAACAAAAGATTTCACTTCCTTCGCATGAGTAATATCTTTAAAAGAATTGCACGAACAGCTGTAATTTGTAAAATTCAGCTAAACCGAAGCATATAATTGGAAGAATGTTAGTATTTTTAAAGATATCCAATCAGTGGAAAAGAACAGAGAATTAAAATTGAAGTCTAAAACTAATTATAGTATATTCAGATTAATAAAATAATATTAAACTTAATGTCCTTTATTTTTTATTTCTTCTTCTCTGTAGTTCAATAGAATAGTTTGGTTAGTTATTAAGTATATAAAATACTAAATAAATTAAAAAGGTAAAACATTCTTATGTGTGTTTATATTGCAGTAAGCTTTTTGTTCTAATAGCATTTCTCTTTAAGTAGGAAGCTCTTTGTGTTTTTATAAAGGCTTTATAATGTAACATGCTGCTATTGACAACTGACAGAGGCTTGGAGATCAGCACTGAAATAAATATTCATATGTATGTTGGCCTTGATATACTAACAGCCACATTAAATTCCCCTAACATGTAAAATCCTAGCTTGTAACGTAGCTCACAAGACTTACGGCTATTAAATTGGCAAGGTAGGAGCGAGAAAACCTTACAGGACATGAAAATTTGACTTGCGAGCCAGCAAATCCTTTGATCTGTCAATCCCGTAACTGTTACGTTCCACTTGCACAATTAAATTGCATAAAAATCACTGGTGTTCAACCCTGTTACTCGCAAATGGAGCCAAGAAGCCAACGAGTGCTAGAGAGGACCAGCAAGGGGGGTAAAGTCCAACCCGTAGCACTTTAAATGCACATATACAGACACTACTGTACTTCTAATTAATAGCACAACATTTTCCTGCTTGCAAATCAGCTAAATAAAATACTTGATTTCATGTGTAATTTCTGTGTTATATCCATCCCGGCAATCAATGTGTTAATACATATAATGGAACTCGCATGTAATAGAATATCATATTTACGGCTTTATCGATATTGCATCATAACTGGAATGTGGTTCCGATTGTAACTTGTAATTGAACCCCGTAGGACTTTAAAATGCCACCTCCATTTTTCAGTGACGTTATTCTGATGATCTCTGTTTCCATTGGCTCCATCTAAACTCGTAACTACGAGTTTTAATAATTGATCATGTTCACGACCACACATCCAACGAGCAAAAAATGGTTTAGGGGTTTGCCTCTCAGCATGTTCTAATTTAATAACTCTGTTAATCCGCAAAATGTAAAGCTTGCAGCTGTTGCGGATCTCACGTTGCACATACGAGCTTGGAATTTAATGTGGCTGCATATGTCTTTACGGTGGGCAGCTATGGGATTGTGCAGGTGAGTTATTGAAGTTGTCTTAAGTTAAGTCCTTTCCATTAAACTTATAAAGCACAAGATACCACAAATGACCCTACCATGCTGCACAGAAAATATATATTCCAGGCAGTGGCAGAGCTAGTGCATGGGGCAGGCCCCAGTATAAAGAAGAAATACATTCTTCCCTGCCCAATTCTGCACTCCACTTCCTGGGGTGAGGAGGTGCAGGCTGCTGGGGCCCAAGGGAGTCATTGTTGGGCCACAGGAGGGCCACAACAGGCTATTGCAGGTTCGGCTTGGGACAACACTGGGCCCCTCTAAGACAGGGCCCCGGTATATTGCACCAGATGCTAAATGTCTATTTTAATAGATAGTGAAATCTGGATGCACTGGATTTGATGAATGATGTCTCATTTTGTAAAGGAAAAATAATTAGAACTTAGGTGTTGCATTGAATCTAAATATGTTATGACCATGTGAAAAATATAATTATTTAAATCATGAAGGACTTATAGCTGACATTGTTAGATATTTACAATTATTCAATTGTGCATAAAATAGCTTTGATTAATACAAAGCATTTGTTGTGTATATTGCAGTAGCGGTGAATTTAAATAGATTTCAATAAATATTGGATTGGACTTCAGTTTTATATATCCCTGTGTATCTGATCTCATTCCACATTGATATCTATTTAATTTCTGTCTTTGTCTCTCTCTATCTCTCTCTTATCTTTTTTTATTTGGAATTACCAAACATGAAAATCAGAACAGGCTGCTGATTAAGAATCTCTTCTGGATAATCCGGAAACTTTGCACACATTTTATCAGTCTCTATGTAGTTTGAAAAGGGACCATATTTTTTCTTAAAGGGACATAATGGGTATATTAGAACTAACACAAAAAGTATATTCATTATCCTCTGTCATGCATATGCATAACAGTATGCTGTTGATGGGTGTAGGAACCAAAACAATTCTGGGGGAATACAGCTCACTTGATATACAGAACACTTAACAGCATCTATACGCATACATACACTCAATGAGTAATCTGTGGGGATTTGTCCCCCTCATCCCCGCCAGTTCCTACACCCATTGCTGCTGACATTAGTGATACACATGCATGTATTTGCAAAAGAGGAACATAATGTGATAGCGTTCGTAGAAAGAGAAATTGACATTTATGTACAGTAAGTGAAAAGCATATATCTGATGAGATATATTGGACTATAATGGTAAATATTTATCAGTTTTTTTTTTTTATTTGATACAAAAAGATCCCACTGCAGTGTAAACAACAAACATGGGTAACAGTAAGCAGTTTTGAAATTTTGTGTTCATAATAATATAATCACCGGTGATGTAGGATTACCACACAGGCTCTCACAGTCTGTAATCCCTCTCTTCTAAATGCTCTTAATCCATTTCAAGAATTCTTATAAAGACTTGTATTTGAGGGTTTAGTCCATGCACAGGAAGCGGCTTCCATGAGCAGCTAACAGGCTTTTTGACACAAAACTACAGTGGTGCAAGTGGTGTAGGGACTCTGGCCTCTCTCGCGTGGAGTGTCCGTAGACTGTTTTAGTCTGTCCCTTCATGGATTTTGGCATGTAGTGCATTGTGCTCTTGGGCATGCTAGAGGAGGGACAGTGGTTGCTGTGTTTCGCTGTCCGGAGCCTACTTGCTGCTTCCACACAGTTTGTGCTGTGTTGGACTCTGCGGATGCGTTTGTTGGAGAACGGTGAGAGCAGCTGGAGACGCTGATCTGCCATTGATGGAGATGGCTTGAGAGCCTGAGTGGGGAGTGTTTTGGCCTAGCATACTAACAGCACTTAGGGAGGAGAGGATTTGCTTGGACCGCAAGTACCATCTGCCGGACACAGTGGATTCCTTTTATAAAGCCAACTACTGGTAGGAGAATGTATACGGAGCTGTGCCTCCAAGCATGCCGACTCTACTGAGAGGAGTTATATTCCCTTTTGAAGGGAAGCACACTGTGCTTATTTCTCTTGTGTATGTCCTGCCAATGTAACACTTAGCATACTGGCCTGGTCCCCTTTTCTCTGACTATGAATGGCTTAGCACCCGCCAGTCACACTCGTTAGGTCCTTTTAAAATATAAGAAGCTCCCTATTAATAATATTAGAAAGTGGGCTTATAAAGCCATTATTAGCTTTTGGCAAGTAGGCTTATAAAGCCATAATACGCCATATCAAGCTGTTTTTAAGAGAGACTGTAAAGGAGGGCTGTCATCTAGCAAATTGTATGGAAAAATTGTCTTTTTTTTTTAGAGTTCCTTTGGACACTCTTCTTATCAGGCGATGAGGTATTATATCTGACCTGGAGCACAGTGTCTGTTAATTTGGTTAAGGGTGATCTGTTTAATCTTGCTGCCCAAAAAAACTAAACAAAAAAAAACTGACACTGTAATCGACTAGAAGATAATTCTCAGCATCCATGCAGCGCAACAGTAACAGATTATCTATAAAGCACAGTTTTTATATGGAAACACAGGAAAACTGAGACTCCTCAGACCTTTTCCGTGTATTCAGTCTATGGATTTGTGTAATCCGCTGTATCATTCCAGATAATATCTAACACAGTGCTTTAATTTTTCTGGCTGCTGGTTGTCTCCACGAATATCTTTGCATGCTCTAATAATACTTGTGCCATATCTGAAACCTTTTTTTTTGTGTGTACTTTTGTACAATAATCCAGGTGGCAACCTGAAACTTCCTAGCACTGTACAATATTTATGGTGGCTCCATGGAATTGCTTAGCATTGTGCAATAAGTTTGAGGGCATTGTGGGATACTTCAGTAATGTGCAATATACCTTTTTGTATTCCCCACTATCTCAATTCAGTATTATAACATTTCAGGCAATTTTTAAATGCCTAGCACTGTAGAGTATTAGTGGCGGTACTTTGGGATATAAAATCTTTGTGCAATAAATGTGGCAATAAGCAACTCTCCTGATTGGTTCAACAATAATGTTAGTTACTTGGAATACCTCAGTCTAATACATTAATTTCCGCACCAGTTTGCTACATTCTAGTACTGTGCAATAGGTGTGAATCCTTTGAATTTTTCAGTTCTGTGCCATAACATTTCTGGATTTTGTGACTATTGCAACATTAATACAGGTAGCGACAGGATTCAACTTAAAATTGTGCAATAAATACTTGGGTCAGTCGGGATTACCTCGTATCTGCCCAACAATAACTGAGATGAGTTGAAACAATTTTTGCTCCATGTTTTATTAATTGAGCCATCAGGAACAATTTAACATTGTGCAATAATATTTACAACAAATGGGAGTATTGTGCCATTTCACATGTGACTCTTTGGAATATTTCAGACCTGTGCTATACTTCTTTTGTCATTTTTGCATTGTGTATTAGTATATGTGACAATTTGGAGCTTTGTTAGTACTATATAATACCATCTGTTATAACCATTTTTTGGGAACAATTTGTGTGATAACTCAGAATATGCCGGAATAGTGTTGCATTTCCTGAGATAATCTGGTTGGCTGAGTTAATCAGTAACTGATATAGGTAGAATATATGCCTGGTATATTTAATAACAGTAATAACTTCTGCGGTAAGAATCAGTAAATTAATTATTATTAATATTAAAATTCTTCTAAAAATGAAAAGACATAACTCCAAATCTGAAGCTAGGGAGAAAAAAAAACGTAATGGTGAATCCCACAGGTATGTTTTCTTAAAACCCAACTAGAGGAGGAAACTTTAGAAACACCAGACCTTTAAGTTAATCAGTCAAGTGTAGAGGATGTTACAGAGCATGGAGAAAGTCACATCTCAAATAAATCTGGTGAAGATAGACTTACAGTCACTACCTTGAAAACGATTCTAGCAGAATGTAAAAGCTCTTTAATGGTAGAATTAACAGCAGAAATCACTAAAAACTCAAGTGCTATCTAAGAGTTGGGAGTCAAAATAGATAATATAATCTGATCGGCAAGGAACAACAAAACATTCTCTCAAAGGCTTCAAAATTAAAAGAAGAAGTGTTAGACTTAAAACTTAAAATTAATAAAATGGAAGATTCATCTCAAAGAAGCATTTTCGCATAAGAGGTATTTCGGAAAATATCGCTCAGTCAGATCTAAACCATTACATTCTAACATTTTATTTCCTCTATCCTAAAACTTGAGTGTTCTTTGGAACAGATGGTAGATAGAGTCCATCGTATTCCACTTTTACAAAAGACTAGATAGAGAACTTCCGAGAGATGTTATTGTCAGGTTTCACTCCTCCTTACATAGAGAAGCTATTATGAGAAAAGTTTTTGTAGCTAAGAAACTTGAATCTCCTTATGAAAACCTAACAATCTTTTCTGATATTTCAGGAGAAACTTTGATTAAGAGGAAAGAATTTGCAGAACTTACGAAAATCTTAAGAGATAACAATATAAAATATAAATGGGGATTCCCGGCTAAATTAATTATAACTTATGATTCAAAGAGGATAATAGCTAACTCTTCTCTTGAAGCTAAAAAAAACACATAGTTTTTTTAAAAATCTTTTGTTCCTTATTTTTTTTTTCCTGTTACATGTAAAAGTTTATATATATATATATATATATATATATATATATATATATATATATATATATATACATTCTTTTTTATTATTATTATTATGTGGGTGTTTGAAATTAAAGATCTAGATATGAATTGTAAAGCTAGTTTCTAATAAGCACAAGAATGTTATTACTGAAGAGGTGAAATGGCATAATTGTTTATTGTACTCTTCATTTAAATGGTTTCTAAGATATTTATTAAACACATTAAATGAATCCTCTTGAACTAAAGGGAAAACAATAGAAAAGGGTAGAGTTAATATGTTGGGCCTAAAAGTCTATTTAATTAGGATTGGCTTATTGCTTTTCTGGTATCTCCCTCTATCAGCACATCATTTTATAACACTAAAAGGAATATACTATACAGATTTTATGATAATAAAAAATTACCATGTTAATTCACTATTTAAAAGACTAGAAGGCACAAATAATAATTCATAGTAGTATTAGTTTTAAAAGAACGTTCTGGGTCTAAAAATACACTTAAATTGAGTTTGTTTGTTTTTTATTTTCTGGTATCGCATTCTACAATGCAAACATTTCTGGGGGTTTGGATGAGTTTAATAGGATTTACAATTTTCTCTCACTTCCTACTTTATAAATCAAACCTTTTTCTCTTAGCATAAGGTTTTTTGTTAAATGTGAAAAGACAGTTTGGTTTTTAAACCGCTGTTAAAGTTTTTAGTCAATGTAACATATTGGTCTTTTTATACTCCTTAAAAATTAGTAGGGGAGGAAAATGTTTTTAGAAGTCGATAACAAAGGCCCCACCATAGAACGCCAAGGATTGTTTGGGGGGGAGGGTAATGTTCCCTCTTAGAGAACATTAGATTTTGTTCTTTTTTTTTATTTTTTTGTTGTGATGTTTCTTTTATTTTTTTCTTCTTTGTTGTCTGTTGGAATGGGTGGGGGATGTGGGGAGGAATTGGATCTAGCACAGGTCAATAGTTGGCTTGATACTCTTAAATGACACTGAGAGTGTTAAGCCAAAATTTTCAAGGTTTAAATTCTCTGGGTAAAAGATCTATTTGTTTCAATGCTTAAAAGGCAGCTGGTGGCATAGATTACAGCAATAAATACTTTGCTGCTGTTAGTAACTCAAAATGTGTTAGGAAAAATAGAGGCTCAGCTATTTTCTTTAGCAAATTGGACAGAAGATCTCTCTGTGACAGACCCAGAGGGTCGCTTTTCCTTTTGGACAGGAACAATTAATACTACTAAAGTAACGGTATTGAATATGTATGTCCCCAAAAAGGGACAAAGTAAATTTGTTAATAGGACTTTAAATTCATTGAAGAAATATTTTTCTGGCTTGCTTTTAATTTGTGGTGATTTTAACTATTCTCTTAATTGAGTTTTGGATAGAAAATCGAATATCGGTCCAAAGACAATCGGCATATAATCCAAAGAGAGGGGATTTTTAATAATTTAGTCAAATTTGTCTTACATGACTCATGACGGTGTCTTCACTCTACTGACAAAATTATACCTTTTATTCTGCTAGACACGCATCTTATTTAAGAATTGATTACATATTTGTAAATGATCTAGTCCTCAAGAAACTTATCACTGCTGAAATTGACCGAATTAATATTTTGTATCATGGATTAATTTCTGCCACTCTGAAATTAGGAACAGTAGCTAATGTTCGCCCATCGTGGAAAATTAAGAATTCCCTTTTGAAAGACCAGAAAAGTAAATCTAAAATTAAACTAGCAATTGATGATTTTTTTGGCCCTTAATAGAAATTCTGTACAATCTAATACAACAATATGGTTGGCCCACAAGGCATATATAAGGGCGTGTGTATAAAAATTCAAGCCCAAAAGAAAAGGAAAAATGGTACCCCACTCAGGGAATTATATATAGATCTAGTTAAAGCTGACAGAGAAAACAAAAAGAATCCTCGCCAAACAATCATGTTACAGATTAAGAACATACAAAAACAAATCAGAGTGATCAAACAAAATATAATTGATAATTCAAGATGGGCACTTCAAAAATGCCTATACCACCTGGGTAATAAAGCAAATACATTTCTGGAAAGTAAATCTAGAGTTAACTCTATTAAAAAAATAATTGATCAAATTAGATATAAAAATAAAACTATATCAAACCCACTCAAAATAGCAGGAGCCTTTTCTGAATATTATTATAATTTATATAATTTGACAGATAACGAGGTAACAAAACCTAAGCATAGTGATATCCAAAGGTTTCTGGATAAAATTCAGATGTCAAAAGTTTCCTCCGAAAATCTTGATTGGTTAAATAAATCTATATCTGAAAAATAAATTCTTGAGGTTATCTCAAACTTAAAAATGTCTTCAGCTCCTGGACCTGATGGCTTAATCAATTCATACTTTAAGATCTTTTAAAGGGAAATCATTATTGATTTGGCTAGAGCAATCAATGAAATTAAACCGCGGGGGACAACCTCTAAAGAAATGTTAGAAGCATACATTATAACTATACCTAAAAAAGACAAAGACTTTGCGGAATGTAAAGATTTCCATCCTATTCCTTTATATATACAGATATTAAAATCTATGCAAAAGTGTTAGCAAACAGATTGAACACTGTAATTCAATCCCTTGTCAATAAAGAGCAAAAAGGTTTTATAGAAGGTATGTCAGGAGACTTGGCAATGTCAGGAGACTTGTTAACCTTATAGCCTACACCAAAATACATACAATTTTGTCAGTTTTTCTTTCCCTGGATGCGGAGAAGGCCTTCAGCAGGGTCGGATGGGACTACATGGATCTAGTCTTGGCCATATTTGGTTTTGGCGACTCTGGGTCTAAAGCCATGAAAGCCCTCTATGTGGCCCCATCCACCTCTGTCGTGGGCCTTGGATTTAAATCAAACAGCTATAATATTTCCAATGGGACCAGACAGGGTGTCCCTTGTCCCCGCTTATCTTCTCACTCATAATGGAACCTCTAGCAGCCTCTATTAGAGACTGCAGGGGTATCCAGGGTATAAATGTGGGAGATATAGAACACAAATTGACCATGTTCATGGACAATGCTGTTCTTTCCTTGGAGGATCCGTTCAATTCAATTGAAAATCTCCAAGAGTGTTTAAGAGAATTCAGTAAATTATCAAATTATAAATTAAATCTGTCCAAATCTGTAACACTTGTGATTATTATGAAAGAGGAAAAAAGTTTAGTTCTAAAGAGTAATTTCCTTCTGTATGTCCCCATCCTAAGCTTACAATACACACACAAATAAAAGCTTAAATGTATTTATACATTATATCAGAAAATGTCAGGTACACTTACAAACAGAAATGTTCTTTCATATGCATGCATATATAATAGTCCTATGTGCTTTCCAATAAACAATTGTTTCCAAATGCTATTCAATGTGACTCCAGGATTCCATATTATGTCACCAAGAAATATTTGGAAAGAAATTATAAGGTTTTAGATGGTTTCCATAGATCCTGGTAGTAACTGTGATTAATTTTGTGCACTAGAGTGCCATTTTATAGAAGCAGGGGACATTTTTTTTTTTAATTAATTGATAATTTAAGGTAAAAGGAGGACTCAAAGATTGAATACATTTGAAAACACTACTATATATATGTATTACTAAACATATGTTCTGCTAATGTGTAAGAATGTGGGGTTTCATGCCTAATATATGCATTTAAACTTATAGTTAATCTAAAGTAACTTTTTTTCAAATTTGCCAGAAACATATTTCTTTTTACTTAGAGTGGCTTCACTTTGTATCTTAAAAATGTTCAATAACCTCTCAACTCCCTCTTTCAAAAGAGAAATTAAATTGGGCTTTTTTGCTCTGTTATTGAAATGTGTGCCAGTCGAGGCAATCTCCAAGGTACCATCCAGTAATTAACTAATGTCACAGCTCATCCATTACTTGAATGAGATGTAAAAATGATTTGCCTGTTCCCATGATCTGCCAGAACTTAGTAGTCACATTTGTGCAATAAAATTATAGAGAACTACACATATATTAAATAACAAAAAAAAAGAGGAAACTTTTCTTTCACTGTAAATATGGCATTTTTAATTGTACAGCAGAAGAGGAAGAAAAGATAAAAAAAAGTAAAAATGCAAATTGGTGGTTAGAAAGTAATGAAGAAAAGAAAGGGCACTATCCCTGTCTTCTGGAGGCACAGGCATCTCATTTACATAAAATACATGCAAATAATGTTTCTTGGCATCTGCTTTATTCTTGCTTCCTAGTGAATAAGGGGACTTTAGCCAGTAAACTTTTAAACAGAAAATATTGCTTGTGCTGTCCAGCAGGCAGTGACCAGTGCTGATCCACGTGTCAGACAAGGAAGACTGCTTTATATCTCAATATTTTCCAGTGAGAATATGAGAGTGGGCCAAGACTTCATTACTATTTCTATCTTTACTGTTATGCAATTTTTTAAAAACTTTCAATCACTAATATAGTTGTTTTAAGTGTGTAATGCTCCATAAGGAGTGTACACACTTACGTTGCCATACATACATTTATGGCAAACAACTAGTTAATAATATTTAACATTGCCAATTGCTGACCAGACCATAAACTGTATGAAACAGACTAAACAAATTTCCCACTATGAATTGCTTGCTTAGAAAAGTTTAGCTTCTCAGTCATTGCCATCTACAGAGGGGGGGGAAAGTATTTGATCCTCTGCTGATTTTGAATGTTTGTCCACTGACAAATACATTTTAAGTCTATAATTTTAATGATAGGTGTATTTTAACAGTAAGAGACAGAATAAAAAAAAAGAAAACAAGAAAAACGCATGTCTAAAAAGTGATAAATTGATTTGCAAGTCAATGAGGGAAATATGAATCAGCAAGATTTCGGTCTCCCAGGTGTCTTTTATACAGGCAGCAAGCTGAGATTAGGAGCACTTTTTTGATTCAGAGGAGAACTGGGTGAAAGTGTTGTGGTCAGATGAGACCAAAATTGAGCTCTTTGGTATCAAATCAACTCGCCATGTTTGGAGGAGGAAGAATGCTGCATATGCCCCCAAGAACACCATCCCTACCGTCCAACATGGAGGTGAAAACATTATGCTTTGGGGGTGTATTTCTGCTAAGGGGACAGAACAACTGCACAGCATCAAAGAGATGATGGATGGGCCATGTACCATCAAATCTTGGGTGAGAACCTCTTTTCCTCAGCCATGGCATTGAAAATGGGTCATGGATGTGTATTCCAGCATGACAATGACCCAAAACACACCGCCAAGGCAACAAAGCAGTGGCTCAAGAAAAAGCACATTAAGGTCCTGGAGTGGCCTAGGCAGTCTCCAGACCTTAATCCCATAGAAAATCTGTGGATGGAGCTGAAGGTTTGAGTTGCCAAACATCAGCCTCGAAACCTTAATGACTTGGAGAGGATTTACAAAGAGGAGTGGGACAAAATCCCTCCGGAGATGTGTGCAAACCTGGTGGCCAACTACAAGAAACATCTGATCTCTGTGATTGCCAACAAGAGTTTTGCCACCAAGTACTAAGTCAAAGGGGTCAAATACTTATCTCCCTCATTGACCTGCAAATCAATTTATAACTTTTTTTACATGCTTTTTTCTTGTTTTTTTTGTTTGTTTTTCTGTCTTTCACTGTTAAAATACACCTACCATTAAAATGATAGAAGATCATTTCTTTGTCAGTGGACAAATGTTCAAAATCAGCAGGGGATCAAATACTCCACCCCCTCCACTGTATTAGTGTTTTCAAGTGACAATCTGGAGTGTTCTCCAATACTATAAATCTTAAAGAAATATCTAGGTTAGCTGGATTAATACCTGTCTGAAATGCTTATGCAAAAAGCATCCTTGATATATGCAGCACATTTCATAACATTTTATTTTTATTTATATCTAAAAAGCACTCTAATTATTATTTTGACACCCCTCAAAGTGTCTGATCACACCACCCCACCCCAATCAGCATGGTGCATTTGGGGTCTAATTTTGATGCAATATTCACCTGCTGTGTCTTACTCAGCCAAAAGGAAAGCACTGATGTCAGCTCCAAAGTGACTGCTGGGATGTGACCTGCCCAGCTGCTTCATGTGTGGTAATGGCAAAAATAGGCCCAGCTGCTTCTTAGCTCTTCAAAACAGAGAGGGGAAGGAAAACAACACTGTCACGATCTGCTTCTTCAAGGGGGCTTGATATGAACCTAGTTCAAACCTACCCCAGCAGAATCATGTACTTCCTGATCTCTGTGGCACAAAAGATGGCTTCTGAAGATTGCAAGGCCCAAAAGCTACAGGCAGAGAATACTGGATCCAGGTTACTTAGTGGCCCATAGCAAGACCACTCCCTAAGTCAGGATACAACACACAGAAATAGTCTCACACCTTGTTTATGTGAAAACTATATTGCAACCTTTATTGAATGAACAAAACAACATATTTATACTCTCCAATACCACACCCTTGTGTACATTTGTCTATGTGTGATGTCAGACCATCTGGCTTGCAACCTTGGGCTATCAAAGCTCTTGAGATCACATTCATTAGATAACCTTTATGTTAAACTCAAGTGTTTGCCCAGGACCACTTGAAGCACAGGCATCTGTCTTGACCCAAGGTCTGCATGTTTGAGTGTGCAATGATCTGCAGCTAACTTCTATCCAGAGCATTTCTACCAATTCCACATATGTTCTATATAACATTTTCCCTCATAATATATTATACCTAGGATACATAATAACCATGTACAGGCAACATATAACCGCACAATAACACATAATCCCAATGCAACAATGTCATGCTCCCTTGGACATACTCACAAACCACTGACAATATGAGTCCTTAAACAATTAAATCATGACAACTTCTCCCCCTTCCTTTCTAGTATAGCATAGAGGATCATCCTAACGGATAATTCTCTAGCTATACTGCTTTTACTTGTCCTCCTGTCTGGAAAGTCCATCCATGTGATAGCCTCAGTGGCTCTCTGGGTACCCTGCCTCCCCCTGTCCAGGGCAAATACTCGCTCCTTCCCAGTGGCCGTGTGACTTTCCCAAGCCCCTGGGGAGACTTATAAGACAACTGCCATGGAGGACCCTTCAAGGTAGTCCAGGGGAAACAGTACATCCCAGCTAGTAAGTCCAGCATAAATTTGGGAGGATCCTTACCCAGCAAAGCCCTTTCCTTCCAGGCTAGGGAGACCTCCTGTCCTGCCGATTCTGGATCAGCACTCTGTCCCATGGGTAAAATTGAAGAGTACAAGGTTCCCTTTGTCAGGCCTGATCTTTCTCCTGAATAAACTGGGATACAGGAGTTGCAACATGGGCTAGTGACATTCACTGGTGGCATCCATGCTGGATTAATGAGCAGTTCTGATACAAGCTGTTGTGGCTCAGTAGCCAACCTTTCTCCCACCAAGCCTGGCCAATGGCCCCTTCTTTCCAGGGTTACAGGTACACAGCCAGTGTCTTTGGGCAGCTGCAGGTGAGTCATTGTAGGGAGACCAGGAGACAAATCACAATCTGGGGTACCCTCTGGCTCTTTGGTCTCTGGATCCTCAGGTGGAACCTCCTGACTCTCTCCATCTGAGACTGCCTGGTGTGTAGTTACAGGCAGCCCTTGAGAAGCAGCTGCTACTGCCTCTTGTTCAGGCTGAAGAACAGGGCTATTTTCTGTTTCTGCTCCAGGGTCTTTGGCTGGCTCCTGGACAATGGTCATCCAAGGAACCTCTCTACAATTTCCACAGTCAAATGGTAGGGCCCAGTTCTCATTAGGTTCTTCTCTTACACTAGGAGCAGAGTAGCTTTTCCCCAGTTCTTCACCTGGGCCCGGCACTGCTGTGGTTTGCCCCTGTCCCCATTCCTCTAACTGGGTGAGACTTAGCCCCCTAAAGATAGGGACCAGTTCTTCCTCTTCCCAGTCAACCCCATGGATGCCGGCACCCTTGTTATTTTGAGAATCATGGATATCAAAATTCTCCCCCCAGTCCATACATTCATTTTCTGACCCAGCCTCAGCAATATTTAGCTGGGTCTCTGTAGTACCTGTTAGGTGGTTCTGTTCCATGCCTGACTGGCATGAGCCCTCCCAGCTGGCTGGCCAACAACCATCCAGGGATGCTTCATCCAGTAAGTCTATATAATCCACCTCCAGCTGTAGCTCCTGTTGGATCAAAGGCCAAAGTAAGTTAGCTGTATGAGAGCCTGTCTCCAGTCCCAGCATGTGACAGCACTTGGCAAACAGACACAGCTTTCTTTTCTCTGTCCCCAAGCCACAGTTCGGATCCCCATGTACTATGTCCCAAAGTGCCTTTTCCAGCCCCAATGAAAAATGATGATGTATCCCAACAGGTCCAACCCAATAAGCATATTGATCTTCCAGGGCGACCTCCTCATATACCAATTCCTCCAGCCATTCCATTAGCCTGTGACCTGGCCATAGTCCCAGGAATGCCATCCATTTATTTAGAAGGCCCATTCCTCTACAGTCCTTTCCAGTCACCAGAACATTCTCTATCTCTACTGGGGATAAGCATTTCCCCTCCACAGGAGCTGAGACAGGACCATTGCTTACCCTTCTCCTGTTCCCCTTTACCTCCTGTGTGATTTGTATCCGGAGTTCCCTCTGCTGATCCTTAGTAAAACCTGCAGGCATTACCTCCATCCATCTTTGATACCGTCTAGACACTTCCTCCTCCTCTGCTGCAGACATCTCTTCATAAGCTGCCATCCTTCTGTGTTTTATACAGAGATCCCCACCGCTGCCAGCCAAATGTCACGATCTGCTTCTTCAAGGGGGCTTGATATGAACCTAGTTCAAACCTACCCCAGCAGAATCATGTACTTCCTGATCTCTGTGGCACAAAAGATTGCTTCTGAAGATTGCAAGGCCCAAAAGCTACAGGCAGAGAATACTGGATCCAGGTTACTTAGTGGCCCATAGCAAGACCACTCCCCAAGTCAGGATACAACACACAGAAATAGTCTCACACCTTGTTTATGTGAAAACTATATTGCAACCTTTATTGAATGAACAAAACAACATATTTATACTCTCCAATACCACACCCTTGTGTACATTTGTCTATGTGTGATGTCAGACCATCTGGCTTGCAACCTTGGGCTATCAAAGCTCTTGAGATCACATTCATTAGATAACCTTTATGTTAAACTCAAGTGTTTGCCCAGGACCACTTGAAGCACAGGCATCTGTCTTGACCCAAGGTCTGCATGTTTGAGTGTGCAATGATCTGCAGCTAACTTCTATCCAGAGCATTTCTACCAATTCCACATATGTTCTATATAACATTTTCCCTCATAATATATTATACCTAGGATACATAATAACCATGTACAGGCAACATATAACCGCACAATAACACATAATCCCAATGCAACAATGTCATGCTCCCTTGGACATACTCACAAACCACTGACAATATGAGTCCTTAAACAATTAAATCATGACAAACACCAATAGCAGTAGTTGATGCAGGGCATGGAAAACTGCAAGGGTGGCAATCAAGTGTGAATGTGCTGCACAGAGAGATTCTTAAATGAAAATACATAGCACCTTCTAACATGGTGCCACGCTAAATATCCCAGGCTCCTTTACAGCACAAACAGGAACGCCAGAGTTTGATACAAACATTTCAGCCTTTGTTTCCTCCTGATTGGCCAAAAGAAATTATGAATTTTATGCTAATTTAGCCTGGGTTTGACGGGGTGTTTAATTGGTCAATAACCTAATTGCATCAATATTATTCCAATTAATCAAAGATACTGTCATATTGAATTATTGAGTGTAATGTGGGAAAGATAATCCTTATCCACAGTACCAATAAGGACAGCATCTTCCTTCATACTTGGGCTACATAAGTAAACCCTGATGGTTAGACAAGATTATTTACAAATGACAGTCCACTAATGAGACCTGACAGCTATACTATGATGATAATGGTAAAAGTAAATGAGAATGAAATACAGAGAAATGTGGTTATCACTGTAAAAGAAGATATATAAAGAGACTATAAAAATGATGTGTTCAATTGATGTAAATAAGAGATTAAAGATGCCACTTTTAAATAAATTATAAAAAAAACGGTATAATTGATATTCTCGTTTAATCCATATGGAGTCATTGTATTAAGTAAGAAGATCCATCTGCTTTCAGCTCGAATAAGAGCATTTTCTAGATTTCCTCTGCGGATGCCCAGTGTTACATACTGTATCATCCAACATTTTAATTCATTGGAGTTTGAATTATGGAATTTATGAAAATGTCTTGCAACAGATGTAAATTTGCATCCATTTTCCAAGTCCCTTTTGCTGTTCCTGATGTTTCTGACATGTTCGCTTATCCTTTTTCTTACCTCGTGACTCGTCATCCCAACATATTTCTTTTTTGGACATGTACATTCAAGCACGTAAATAACTGATTTTGAAGTACAACTGAAGAAATTCCTCACTTTATGGTTGTTACCCATGTGATCCAAAAACAGAGTTGTATTTTTAATGTGCGAACAGTATTTGCAATGTCCACATTTGTGGCTTCCCAATTTTGAAAATGGCCGTATATTCAATTGGGACCATAAAGAGTACAGAAAGCCATCCAACAGATCAAGACCCCCACCTACGATAGCTCAATCATCATCTGACTATTATTCATCTGCCATAGAAGATAATGAAGGCGCGCTTGATGATAATGTCCAAAGAGGAGGCATCCCTAGACCTTTTTTAGAATTCGGCCCCAGAAGGGGCTATGTCACGAGACGATCACGAGACAGAAGCAACAGATTGGATTTGGAACGCAAAAGACAAAATCTTCAGCTCCAAAGTACCGAGATGAATCTGAGAGTTTGGGAGGTATAGGAGGTACAGACAGATGAGCTCCGCACAGAGAGACAGACCATGGATGGCGAGGAAGAAAAGATGGTAAATGACACCTTACAGATCATCAATCTGACAGATAGAATTTTAAGCCCACTACAAATCAAAATCCTACAGAAAGGCTTATCATTCTCACCGACGAATACTCTTGATATCTTCGAAGTGTCCAAGGATGTGAACCTATTCGGTAGAAAATTACTTTAAAAAAAATTCTTTGAAAAGTAAGAAACTAATCCTGCTGTGATAGAACAACAAGCTCTTGAGGATTTCTGTGATCTCTACTTTGAAAATATGGCAGATAAACCAATAGCTCCAATAATTAACAAACTTCATGTTAAATCTAAGTTTTTTCCACCTTTAACCGTTTGTCCACAAGTTGACATTTATACCAAATTGGTAGTTCAGGATTTAAAGAAATTATCCTGCACCTATGGATCAAATCTGACATCAGAAGAATATAGATGTCTTAAAGAAATTCGGTCATGGCAAGATGTAGTCCTGAAACCTTCAGACAAAGGTGGAAATATTGTACTTTGGCGCATAGAAGACTATACCACTGAAGCCATGAAACAATTATCAGACAGCAGATGTTATAGGAAACTCTTGGGAGATCCTACTCTTGAGTTCATTGACAAATACACAAAATTTGTCATGGAAGCATACAATAATAGAGTAATTTCAAAGAAGGAATTTAAATTCTTGGAAGCTTGTAAACCGCGGATCGCCACACTGTATCTGTTACCAAATATACATAAAGATGAATTGAAACCTCCAGGCAGACCCATCATATCTGACAATGGTAATTTATGTGAACAAGCAAGTAGATTTATTGATTTCAATCTACGATCATATGTAATCGATTTACCCTCATACCTTTGAGACACCATGGATCTCCTCAAACTGGATGGAATCACCTTATCGGATACCACCTATATGATCACTTCTGATGTGGAGTAATTATACACTTCCATCAAACATCAGATGGGAGAGAATGCAGTCAGCTACTTTCTGAAGATGTATCAAATTCAACAGCAGGAAAGAAATCAATTTCTAAATACTGTTCGCACATTAAAAATACAACTCTGTTTTTTGATCACATGGGTAACAACCATAAAGTGAGGAATTCCTTCAGTTGTAGTTCAAAATCAGTTATTTACGTGCTTGAATGTACATGTCCAAATAAGAAATATGTTGTAATGACAAGTCGCGAGGTGAGAAAAAGGATAAGCATTATCTCATTCTCATTTACTTTTACCATTATCATCATAGTATAGTTGTCAGGTCTCATTAGTGGACTGTCATTTGTAAATAATCTTGTCTAACCATCAGGGTTTAATTATGTAGCCCAAGATGCTGTCCTTATTGGTACTGTGGATAAGGATTCTCTTTCCCACATTACACTCAATAATTTAATAAGGACAGTATTTTTGATTAATTGGAATAATATCGATGTAATTAGGTTATTGACCAATAGGGGTCACTATAGTTTTTCTGTATATAAGGAAGTGAATAGGCTGATCAGTACAGCCCTATGAGGAAGCGATTCCAATCGCGAAACGTGCGTCGGTTTTAGTGCGCATGCGCAAGGTTCGAATAGCGCATGCACAATTTCTTTGGTGCGCTGAGCGGTGTCGGAGCGTCTGTGACATCAGACGCCGAGCAAGTGATTGTGTGTGAGCATCGGGTCTGATGAGAGGAAGGCTGAAATGTAGGTAAGTCCTATGCTTGTGGCTGTGGTATAATAGCAGCCTTTTTTATGATCATTAGTTTGCCAATAGCAAGCTTCTTGACCAGAGGAGTAACACTGATGTTTTTTTACCATACTTGTTAATTAAAGGTATCTATAGACAGTTACATGAATATTCATACAACCATAGTGGCCATATACAGTGACTTTCACTTGTATATGGAGTACATTTGCAGCACAGAAACTAGTCTGTATTAGGCATTACAGTAATTTATGCATAATACCAAAGTTTGTTGTGGATGAATTGCATCCATAACAGACTACTGTTTATACCCAGTGCCTGTCCATTTGTTGAGCAAATAACAGTATGCCACTTAATGAGCACTTACATAATATATTAACACAGCATATTACTCTTAGAGCAGATAATAGCATATTATTTTAAGAATCTTATTTTACAAGGACTATTCTCATCAATAATTTGTGCATTACCATTCTATACAGACAGGGTTTTTCTTTTACCTGAATTTTTGGTTTGTGTGTAGAGATTACTGCCTAGATCTAGTGCCCAATTTCCTCAAGAACATATAATAGCTCATCTTTGAAGGAACTCCATTAAATGGGGAGTACTATAATACATTTTTGATTGATTTTGACCCAATTTATAATTGTTGGGGGATGTCCTGGAAACCTCGTCCCTGTATCAGCCTGATGCTACATAAGTAATCATTTCACCGTCTCAAGCACCTTATATCTTTTCTATTACTTTCTTAGTATATCTGTTTTTTCTTTTCCTTTTCCTTCCTTCCCCTTTTCTTCGGGTTACCGATATGTTATTTTAGAGTAAAGTATAATTGTTTTTATCCAATTTTGTTACATTGCCATTTTTTTGAAGCCTGCAATGATTTGAATTTGTTTGACCATTTGGTTTTGTCATCTGCATAATCCATGGCCATTCTATGAGTGGACTCCAAATTTCATCTGAACTATGTCCCTTTAATGCAATAGAGTGAGGTCTTTTGTCTCCTATTCATTCTCTCCACCACCACATGTTATAAATATAGATATATCTCATCAGATCTGAGCTATAGTTGCCCTTTCTCTCTCTTCTTAAAAATGTATAGATGTGTATAGGCTTCCAGACTATATCTTAGGGGAGTACTATGCCAAGTCTTTCTTTTAATATCTGCCCTCTGTTCTTTATGTTGCAGGCGTGGATATAGTCAGATTAGTTGATTAACCCCTGGATAATTTTTGTGGGAGATTATGGGTGTTTGCTTTGATCCTTAATAGAACTTATGCACCCCAATTAGTGACTGATTGCTTGTATTCTCTTTTTTTTTCGCTTCCCTTTCCTGTACTTGTTTGCAAGGGTACTGAGTGAGGCTTTTGGCTGGTTGTTATAAATAAATTTGGTTCGGGCCTAAGGTCCTGTAGATTTATGATAGTTTACTGCCCTCTTAAGATTGCCGCCGGGTTTTTCGCTGGCTTTTCTTGCCCCCAAATTGCGGCACCTCAGTGGCTGCATCACCGCCTAGCTCTCCGCTCTCCCTCCTCCACCTTCTCACCCCGAACCTCCCGGGGTACTCCACTCCCCCGCCGGACCCCTGCCAGGTAACTTGCCAGCTTTGTCCAGATACCCAGAGCGGGTCTGATGTGATTGGGGGGGTGGGGAGGAAGTATAGACTCGGGCCCTGGTCTCCGGCTGGGTCATGGAGCTGTTCCCTCCGTTTTCTCTCCTTGATCTTCCTGCTTTGCTGGTCCGCTGTAGAGCGGTTTGAGTCGGGCTCCCCAGTCTGCCTATGGTAGGTGGTTTTGGGAGGTGGTTGGACGGCCCTGGTTGGGAGAAGGCCAGCAGCTTTGCAGGCGTGCTTGGTCTGTGTAGGCCCGAAGCCTCGTGATGCAGTAATTGGGTGACTAGCCCTACTTGGGACCTATCAAAATGATCCGCTTAACATGCTGAATACTTGAACGCTGAGTTGTGGCAAAATGGGTCAAATGATCCCGCTGTATTCAGGCTTTTGCTGGTTCTGGTATCGGAGCTCTGCCCAGACACATCTGCTCAGCTCCTCTGCCAGCCACGCCCCCCAGTCTATAATTTTAATGGTAGGTGTATTGTAACCGTGAGAGACAGAATAACAAAAAAAAATGCATGTTAACAAAGTTATGAATTTATTTGCTTTGCAGGTCAATGAGTAAAATACGTATTTGAACCCCTATCAATCAGCACGATTTCTGGCTCCCAGGTGTTTTTTATACAGGAAACGAGCTGAGATTAGGAGCACCCTCTTAAAGGGAGTGGTCCTAATCTAAGCTTGTTACCTGTATAAAAGACACCTGTCCACTGTGCAATCAATCAATCAGATTCTAAACTCTCCACCATGGCCAAGATGAAAAAGCTGTCCAAGGATGTCAGGGTCAAGATTGTATACCTACACAAGGCTGGAATAGGCTACAAGACCATCATCAAGCAGCTTGGTGAGAAGTTGACAACAGTTGGTGCGATTATCCGCAAATAGAAGAAACACAAAATAACTGTCAGTCTCCCTCGGTCTGATGCTCCATGCAAGATCTCACCTCATGGAGTTTCAATGATAATGAGAACGGTGAGCAATTAGCCCAGAACTACACGGGATGATCTTGTTAATGATCTCAAGGGAGCTGGGACCATAGTCACCAAGAAAACAATTGATAACACATTAAGCTGTGAAAGACTGAAATCCTGCAGCGCCCACAAGGTCCCCCTGCTCAAGAAAGCACATGTACAGGCCCGTCTGAAGTTTGCCAAAGAACATCTGAATGATTCAGAGGAGAACTGGGTGAAAGTGTTGTGGTCAGATGAGACCAAAATTGAGCTCTTTGGTATCAACCCAACTCGCCATGTTTGGAGCAGGAGGAATGTTGCCTATGACCCCAAGAACACCGTCCCAACCGTCAAACATGGAGGTGGAAACATTATGCTAGGTGGTGTTTTTCTGCTAAGGGGACAGGACAACTGCACTGCATCAAAGGGACAATAGACAGGGCCATGTACCGTTAAATCTTGAGTGAGAACCTCCTTCTCTCAGCCAGGACATTACAAATTGGTCATGGATGGGGATTCCAGCTTAACATTGACCCAAAACATACAGCCAAGGCAACAAAGCAGTGGTTCAAGAAGAAGCACATTAAGGTCCTGGAGTGGCCCAGCCAGTCTCCAGACCCTAATCCCATAGAAAATCTGTGGAGGGAGCTGAAGGTTCAAGATGCCAAACATCAGCCTTAATGACTTGCTTATTTAGACCCCTATTCAATTGGCAAAATTACAATTGAATGATTGCCTTGGAGAGGATCTGCAAAGAGGAGGGGGACAAAATTTCTCCTGTTATGTTTGGAAACCTGGTGGCCAACTACAAGAAACGTCTGACCTCTGTGATTACCAACAAGAGTCTTGCCACCAAGTACTAAGTCGAAGGGGTAAAAATACTTATTTCCCTCATTGACCTGCAAATCAATTTATAACTTTTTTGACATGCTTTTTTCTTGTTTTTTTTTGTTTGTTTTTCTGTCTTTCACTGTTAAAATACACCTACCATTAAAATTATAGACTGATCATTTCTTTGTCAGTGGACAAACGTTCAAAATCAGCAGGGGTTCAAATACTTTTTCCCCTCAATGAAATATTATATTTCTCCCTCTCAGTCCACAATCTCATTAGTTAGTTGACTACCTTCACATAATTTCTATATTTTGTTTGCTTTAGGTTTTCCTACTTTAACTCTTTCATGTAAATACAATCCTTTATTACACCTCTTGAATGACAACTGAGACATGTTGATCTGTGCAATGTCAGCCATTTTAATCTGTAAGTTTTGTCATAAAAATCCATTAGTTTGTAAATTTGTGTAAGGTGCCTTGTAAAAAAAGCACCATGTATTTAAGATTTTAAGCACAAAGACAGTGCCCTTCATCTTTTGCCATGTGTTAGTATTGAGCTTTCGTTGTACTCAACACCGGTATGGAGCTATGGAATATGTTGTCATACTACAAACTAAGGATAGTAATAATAGAAAAAAAAAATGTTTAAATAAAAATTTACTAAACAAAAATGTTTGTACTGATGTTTAATATTTAAATTGATGAAACCTGGCCTGATAGACTAGTGAACAATCATTGATCTACATAATCTACAAATACCTTCCCCAATTTCCAAATAGGACTAGGAATAAAAAAAAGTTTGACCCTCTAGCTTTGAGGGATTTATCATGTGAGACTTTTGGACAATGTAATTGGGGAGAGTGATTCAAATGTGCTGTCAAATTGATTTAATAGTGACTGCCCTAGTACTTGTTTAGGCTTCTTATTTTCACACATTGATAACTCATGAAAATAAAGGGTTGAGTAAATTTAGGAAAAAGATTTAAGATTTAAGTGTGGAAATTCATAGGTTGAACTGACAATAAGGCAAGATCACAATTGATTAAAACCTTCCTGCTCCAAGGAAAGGTTCTCTTGATATACAAGTAATTACTATTTAAATTATCAGAGCAGCCATCAATGACTAATTTATGTGGAAATGTGTGGTTTGACTAGTTATGTAGCATTTCCATGTATTTTTCTTGATAAACTCATAAAGCTCCAGTACAAGTTTAGCAATAAAACTACATAATTCAGTTGCATCTTGTGTGCTTCAGATTACAATGACTTGTTCCAGCCTATATTCATGTAGTATGTGTCTATAGATGCTGGATCATGTAGAATGCAGTTTGTTTGCATTAATAGGATTCTATCTGAAACATACCATATGTGGCCTCCAGTTTTTAGGACATCTTATTTCAAGTCTACAAAAATGTGGAGCAAAAATCATATTTCTCATTATGTGGATGTTCATTGAAATCCATTTTATTGACAGCTTGGACTTTCACATCTTATTTTGACAACATGCAAAAGAAAAACACAAATTTTAAATGGCATAGTAGAACCACATCTTCTGTTGTGAATTTAAAAGAAGATGATTACATACTAGCGACATTACATAATGCTTTATAACATGCAACTTTTAGTTCAACTACTGGTAAACCACATAGATACTGAATCCAGAGGAAGGCAACAGAAAAAAACCCAGTGAAACATCCAATTGTGTCAAAGGGGGGGGGGGGTTAAATCCTTCCTGTCCCCAGTAACTGATTATCGGATTACTCCCTGGATCAATACTATCTATTTAATTATATAGTAACATTTTCCAAGTAATGATCATCCTCCTACTAACTTGAACCCTTAATTAAATACAATGAAAAAACTTTCCACACCTTGTAAAATACAATTTTAACATTACAAATAGTAACTTAATGTAATAACATTTAAAGTGTATTTGTAAGAAAATTCAACGTAACTGTTTTGTGGGGCCAATCATCTGAAAAGGCCACCTCCAAGACATTCCAATATTTTACTTTGTCTATTGGATATAACCACTGTTTATTCTTTTTGTTGTTTTTTTTTCCACTTGTTCTTTTGTTATTCTTGTAGTTATTGAAAATGGCCCATAGAGTTTCGAATGTAAAATAGTGGTCCTCTAAAAAGAGTCCCAATGACCTAAAAGTTCATCCTGGAAGTAAAACCACTGTTCTCTATGGTTTTTTTTTGCCATTTTATAGAGTTTCCTATGTGAAATAGTGGTCTTCTATAAAGAGTCTGAGTGAGATCAAAGTTCGTCCATAAAATAAAACCACTGTTCTCTATGTTTGTTGCAGGTTTTGTTGTGAATTTGTCCTTTAGATAAAAGCACTTTTCATTTTGTTTTTGGTACATCTGTTGTATTGTTATCCTTTTTTTGTAATTTAAGTTACAACAACTCATAGTAGACAATGGGCCTCATTCTATTAGCGGCCGCAGCCGTTGCGGGGCCGCAAGGACCGGCCGCAAGCTATTCTGCTATTCTATTCCCTTACGGCCGGAGGCTCCGGCAGGCTTGCGGCCGGTGCCTTGCTATCTCTTGCGGCCGCTCGCGCCAGAGGAAAGCCTTTGATCTAAAACGGCCGCAAGAGTTTTGCAATTCAATTGCTCCGGGAAACCTCTCTGCAAGGCTAAAAGCGAGCCGCAGCTTACTTGCAGGAAAGAGGTCTCGCTAGCACCAATTAAGCACATAAAATAGCTCAAATAAAGCCATCCTGCACTTTGAGAAGACTATAAAGGGATTTTAGGTGTTAGAAAAAATAGCACATAATTATCCTGTACTTAAATCCATAAAATATTTAATTTTTAATATCCGTAAAATATCCATGTAAAAAGTCCAGAGTGCTTGGAGCACCTCAGACACACCCACGCCGCAGCCGGAAAATAAACAGTTAATTTGAACTCGGGTTTGGGCAGATGTGCAAGCTTGAGAGTGGGTTCCTTTTAATCCTCATGTCCCCCAATATGATCCCTAGCATTTACAGAGCTGTACAGTGCAGGCTTGAATTTATTTTTGAGTTTTTATATTTCACAGATTACGGCCGGTTCCAAGATATGCGGCCGGCCGTAAAAGGAGATCCTTGCGGGGCCGTATAATAGAATCGCGAGTTAACTGAACCCCCGCAAGGAATCGCAGCCTTACGGCCGATTTACGGCCGATAATAGAATGAGGCCCAATGTTTTTTGTAAAAATTCGGCCATCATCTAATACATCACCATGACTTTGTTTTTTTTCAATATAAACTTTAATTTCCTCTAGATTGTTGCATCTTGAAAGTGCAACATAGAGTTGTCCATGTGCAAATACAGGTTCCTGTAAAAAAATACCCACAGACTTAAAAGTTTGTCCTTGGGATTTATTTATGGTCATAGCAAATGCCATGGTGATGGCAAATTGTCTCCTTTGAACGACAAAAGGCAAACCACTCTCACTTGGAGCCAAATCAATTCTTGGTATAAAAACATATTCACCTTTATGGATACCATTCATAATTTCTGCATGAATTAAATGTTCTCTTAAATCCTGCACAATTAATCTGGTCCCATTACAAAGTCCTTTTTTGGGATTCAAATTTCTCAGTAGCATGACGATTGCCCCTTTTTTCAGTTCCATACTAAAGTTAGATTTACTGTCTTTGTTATCAGATAGAACCGAATCTGCACTGAAATATATATTTTTTTTGGGTGCATTGATTAATTTAAAAATTTTGTTATTTAGATTTAAGGCATCAATATTTTTTGATGTTAATATCACTTTGTTTGCAATGTCTGAGTAATCGTCATTATTGATAGTAGTTAGAAAGATTGTCGATATTAGTGATTCATTGCAAATAATTTCTGATGGAATTCTGACAGTATCATCAGGTAGGTTAGTTATTTTTGGATGTTTTCCTTCTCTGATTTGAATTAGGCAATCATTTAATTCATTTTGGCCTTTAGATCTCATATTTAGCTCTAATTTCAGGTGTGTAAATATTTTCCACAGTTTACTTGTCTTTATACATGTTTCGACAATGTCAGTCCTATTTCCATGTGGCACAATAGGTAATGTTTGCCTAAAATCTCCTCCTAACAACATCACCTTTCCACCAAATGGCAAATAAGTATCCAGAACTTCTTTTAATAATCGATCAATACATTGCAGAGCATGACACAACATCATTGTTGTCTCATCTATTATAATTAATTTACTTTGTTTACTTTTTTTTGTCTTGTAATGAATTAATTTAAATATCCGACACTGATGTTTCTAAAATCGGAACTGGCAGTTTAAATCCACTATGCACGGAACTCCCACCTTCTAACAAAGGTACGGCAATTCCAGTTGTAGCCAATGGCAGCGCTATTTGACCCTGTGCTCGAATAAGAATCATCAATAATTTATATAGATACGTTTTTACCGAGCAACCAGGTCCATCTAGATAGAAATAACGCTCTTGGAGCATGTTATCGTCTATTGCTTTTGTGATGGCGTTAAATGCTTGCAATTGTATTGTATTTAAAGTTGCAAATTTTTCTTGTTTTTTTTGGTTTTAAAGCTCAGTGTCGTAGTCTTCAAAGTTTATTTCATCTATGAGTCCTGGATCAGGCAGATTAAAATTTGCACTATTTAATCCATGAAAAAGAAAGACTTCTTGAATTTCTATTAATGCTTTTAATTGCACAATGATCTCATTGTAACGTTTCAAAAAGTATTCACACATATTTAGTTTAAATGTTTACCACAAATCTAATGCATCAGGTACGTTGCAAAAGATGCAAATGAATACAAATTGTTCTCTCATTTGCTTTGGTATTTGATATAGTGTTGCTTCTTCTAGTCATCTCTCCCATTTCGTATCATCTGCCAGGAAGTTTTGATGTCTTGCTGATAATTGGAAAGTATTATAAACTATGTCATTCACTGTGCGTAAATGTTCATAACTTTGCACTGGGAACATGTAAATGAAGTAATCTTAAACTTAAACATTCAATGTCTCTCATTGATGTCATTAGGCAATATTTGGTCATTAGGCAATATCACAGATATTATGTTTTTTACTTTTTCTTTTCTTTGTTGCTCCGTCACACTCAGTTTGTGTTTTTTCAGTCATTTTTCTTTGATTGGCAAGTCTCTGTCGGTCTTCTTCTCTTAACCTTTGTGAAGTCTCGGGCGACTGTTCATCTCTCCACCTTTGCTTCCGTCCCCCTGCCATTCTTCATTTCCGTTCTTTCTTTTCTTCTGCGTTGTCCACCATTGTAATCTGTAATTGTAAATACAGGCGTTTTAATTTCAATTCTAATGTTTTCTTATGTAGCAAACAATAGCACTCATAACATTACTAATATTTATTTTTTACTTACCTGAAGTATTAATGAATGTAGTTTTTGTCCACTTTGTCATGGTCTTGTAGTTGGGGCCTTTTCTTCCTTCAAATCTGTAAGATATAGTGTTTTTTTTTTTATTGTACATATTGTTTTTTGTCATCAATGCAAAACCTAAAAAGCTGTAATGAAACAGTAAAATTACCTAAAAGGTGTTTGTAATTTTTTCATTATATTAATTAATTAATTAATCAATGTCTGATGTTTAATTGGCATACATGAAAATATAAAGAGCTAAGCATAAATATATTGATAACAAAGATTATTGTAAAATAGTATTTTTTTTAAATAATTTATTAATAAGTAATTAATAAATTAATATATGATAATGACTTAATCACTAACTGTCATCAATGCAAAATATAAAGAGCTAATCATGTTTTCCTAAAGAACGGCATCATTGCAATGTAAATTTCATATCCAAACACAAAGAGCTATGAGCAAACTGTAAAATGACCTGAAAAGGATTTATATGTTTTGGATTCAATTAATTAATTAATTAATCAATCAATGTATGATGTTTAATTGGCATACATTAAAAGGTAATTAGCTAAACATCTATGTATTTAAAAATAAGGTAATTCTAAATAGTTTTTTTTATTTTTGATTATTAATTAATAATTAATAAAATAATACACGTTAATTAATTAATCAATAACTTTCATCAATGCAAAAAAGGACTTAATCATGTTTTCCTAAAGAAAGGCATCATTAAATCATATACTTGTAAAGTTGATGTAATTGCAGGTTAAATGCTACAGAGCTCACACTGTTCAGGCAGGTGCAGAGATGAGCAAACTGTATAATGACATGAAAAGCATTTGTAATGCTTGTATTCAATGAATTCATTAATTAATGAAAGTATGATGTTTAATTGGCATGCATGCAAAAAGTTAAGGCCTAAGCACCAATTTATTCATAAAAAAAGTCAGTATAAAATATGAAATGTAGCAGGTGTCAGAGCATAATAAACTGATGAATATATTTAACTACTTTGAGGGTCCTATCCCTTCCATCGAGCAGTAATACAGATATATATGTGTATAGTAGAATATAAAAAAAAAATTAGTGCAGTGTAAATGATATATTTTTTTCTAATTACTAATTAATAAATTAATGTACATTTATATTAATTAATGAATCAATTAATAAATGTATTAGAGAGAGCTAAGCATTTATGTATTCTTAAAGTAAGGGCAGTGGAAAAATCAGATTTAGCATAACTTTTTTTTTTTTTACTAATAATTAAAAAACATTTTTTTACTAATAATTAATTAATGAATAAATGAATATACTTTACCTATTTGTAATTAATATTCAGCAATCAATATCCTGCAGAGCTAACAATCTCTTTGGATTTTGCGGCAGCAGAAAATATACAATTGCACTCTTCATCACCTGAGAAAGAAGTGTTAGAAATTTGCAAACTGCAGTATATATAGGCTGCGTGCACGAAGCTAAATCGTTAGTTTAGGCGGGAAAACCGCCATTTCAGATTCGTAATGTTGTTATTTGCAAGTTAGTGTTGTAAAATGGCGGCGATTGTCTAAGGCTTACCTGCCTCACGAACATTTTGCGTCCATCGTAATGGTCTATTTTGAAAATTGTACATGACCGGCGGTGAAATGTGCGCTACGGCCTCGTTTTGCCTCGTTTTCATTTTTTCAGACACCATTTCTGCTCGCAAGTGTGATGACAAAGCGCAGTTTGACAACTATTATATGTGACTAGCGACTTGCTCGTCAAAAATGACGGCAATAAAATTTGTAGCCATGGCAATGCTATTTGCCACACAATGTAAGGCTTTTGCTCCTCTGAGGACTTTCATTACTTCAACTTTCCTGCTTTGCAACTATCACCTTCGGCGCTCATCTCGAAGACAGATATATAAGTACAGTGTAAAATATACAATTTTTTTAGGACAGTGTAAACTATGCATTTTTTGGAGGTCTCAGAGCATAATAAAGTGGTTTAAAAATGTAACTGCTTTGAGAGTCTTATCGCTGTCAGCCAATGAGCAGTAATACAGATATGTAAGTGCAGTGCAAAATATATATTTTTTTTAGTGCAGTGCAAATTTGACATTTTTTGCAGGTCTCAGAGAATAATAAAGTGATTTAAATTTTTAACTGCTTTGAGAGTCCTATCGCTGTCAGCCAATGAGCAGTAATACACATATATAGGTGCAGTGTAAAATATAAAAACATTTTAGTGCAGTGTAAATTAGATTTTTTTTGCCGAGTTCAGAGCACAATAAAATTATTTAAATCTTTAACTGCTTTGAGACTCCTATCGCTGTCAGCCAATAAGCAGTAATACACATATATAAGTGCACTGTAAAATGTAAATGTTTGTTAGTGCAGTGGAAAGTATTTTTTTAACTACTAATTAATAAATATGACATTTATGTACGTTAACAATTAATGAATGAATAAATGTATTAGAAAGTACAAAGCATTTATGTATTCATAAAGTAAGGGCAGTGTTAAATATGATATTTAGCCTATTTTTATTCTTTATAAAAAAAAGTTTTAATAATAATTAGTAATGAATTAATAAGTTAATATACTTTAACTATTTATATTTAATATGCAGCAATCAATATCCTGAAGAGCTAACAATCTCTTTGGATTTTCCTGCATCAGAAAATGTACAGTTGGACTGTTGATCAACTGAAGAAAAAGTGTCAGCAATGTGCCAAGTGTGCAGTGTAAATAGGTGCGAGGCCAAACAGTTTAGTTAGTGTTGTTAAAATGGCAGGTTTTTTCTATGTGTTACTTGGCTCACAAGCATTTTCCTTCCTTTGTAATGGTATATTTTGAATCTCCTATGTTCCTGGCTAACTTGTACGTGCCTGGCTTTGATTTGCTTGCCTCGGTCTCCTTTAGCTTAATTTAAAAAAAAATCTGCGCCAATTTTTTTCTTGCTTAGCCGATTTTTGACTGCCGAAACTCTGCAAATTCGGCTTAAATTCACGTGCAACATCGATCCCAGGTGTCCTGGTGTTCCCCCCGTGCTGTGTGTCAGATTGTTTTTATTGTATATATTTTTTTTCTTGTTTTTTGTGTTTTTCGATTTCCGCGGATCGGCCGTTAAAGTCGTATTTTTGCGTGGTCGTTTTTTTTTGTCCCAGAGATTCCGAGGTCAGAATTTTTTTACTAAGTCCCGCTTTCCTCAACTGCGTTTCTTAGTTGCTTGCAGGCTAAGTTCTGCGTGCTTCAATGCCCCAACTGCTTGCCTCGTTTCGCAATGCTCGCAGGAGCACCTTCGGTGCTCATTTCAGTCTAAGTTTCAATGCCTCAACTGCTAGCCTTGCTTCGCTCCTAAGTGCTCCGAGCTCGGAAGGCTTCTATGCTAGAAAGGCTTGCCTCGCTTCGTAAGGCTTGAAAGCGTGACAACAACTCACAGTTTAATTACAAAATATTATGTTTGTTTATATTAAGAATAATATTAAGAATTAATACTCAAGCGATACAAATATAGATGAATAGCAATGTGTTCGAACCAGCAGAGCTTGAAAACTTAATTTAATCAGTATTGATTGGAAGTAATGTACTTATTTGTTTTTGCTCAGCTAATATTATAGTCATAATTATGTTAATAAAACACAAGTTTGGGGATGCATTATTGACTTCCTATCACTCTACAGAGATCCTGCAACTCCAGAGTAACAGGAACTTTAAAATTAAAACTAACTTTTCTGCAATATAACTTTATAAAAACAAATTGTAATTTTAAAATATTTGTTTTTAAGTACATAAATAACACAATGTACTGTCACTGGCAAGTAGCCAAGTGGGTAAAGATAGTTATTGTAACACAGTAATTTATCATAATAGAAGGAGAAAGGCAACTTACTATATTTTTACTGATTACATAATGCAAAAATGATATGTGAATCAGTAAATAATATACTAAATGGCCATTTTACTTGGGCCATTAAATCATGAGGACAATGGAATAAAGAGTCCTCTTAACTAAGAGTGAAATAGAGTTAAAAACTGTTCCGTACCATCATGTAGAAACCAAAATATTTAGTTTATTTGAAGTCCTTTTTATTTTAAAAATACTGAAAGCTTTTCTGGCACTAAACCAAGAGATTAAACTCAGAAATATAGACCTGATTGCAAACAAGAACCAAAAAGATCCATTTGATTACCCTTTTTATTTATGTAAAATATGACTTAATAAAGCTTCAGGGTAGCCTTATGCATATCTCAGGCATGCTTAAAATTTCCAGCTATGTTCAACCTTACTACTTCTACAAGACCGTTGTTCCATTTATCTGCCACCCTCTCTGTAAAGTAGTACTTTCTCATAATAGCCCTAACTCTTCCACATTACATATTCAAGTCATGACGTTTTTCCTTGTAAGGTGTGTACCATTTTAGTTTTCCTTCTTTGAATTGTTTCCAGTTTGTTGATATATTTTTGAAGATACAGTATGTTCTCAAGAACTGGGCAAAGTATATTTTACCAGGTTTGACAGAGATTGGCATTTTAGGGCTATTATATTTTACTCACATGCCCACTTGGTGGTGGGAAGAAAAATGTCAAAACCAAAACCAGAAAGACAACTGTAAATGAACCAAAATTATATAAGGAGAATGAGGGTAAAATAAACTGGATGGGGGGATACCGAGCAGAGTACACTATCCACAACCCACTGGGAGATAAACTCTTCCATCCACCCAGTGGACAAAGCCTGGTGAAACTTTGCCTGGATATGGGAGCGCACCAGTGCCCGGAACATGGCCTCAGGTGACAATGGAACCCCTTCTGCCAAACACTGCTCCCTGGACATATATATAGCCGACTTGGCTAATGCCAGGAGCAGGTTGACGTGGAGGTCCCTGGACCTGTTGCCCCAGGATACCGGGAGCCCAAAAATAAAATTGTGAGGGGAGAATGGACAAGTGGAGGTAGAGTCCATGGAGTTAACTAAGTACTCTCTTGTGCTCAGTGCACCATAGAGCACTTTCCAACTCAAGTCCCTGGTGGTTTGTAGAACCAAATCAGAATAAAGTTCCTTCTGCCGGGGCCTCTTGCCCTCATCGGCTGGTAGGACCCACCTCCAGATGGTATCAAAATGGGTCACAAGGGCAAGGAAGTGCACTGTAGGGAGCATGAGAGAATACAAGCTCTTCATTGGCATGCCATGAAAGCATGCCAAGGTTATGTCCCTCAGGTTGGGGACAGAAGGGGAATCACAGGGCTTGTGTCCAATGCAAACAGCCAGAGCAGGGATGTTGGAAGGTGCATGTGGCACTCCGGCTTGCAAAGCCCATGAAGGAAGGTGCTAGGGTCGGGGGAGATAGCATTCTTAATCTCCTGGAGCAAGTGCCCTAGGACTTTGTGCATCACGTGTCCTAAACAGAGCACACGCTCTTGGGATGACATGGTCATAGTCCAGGAGATCACGACTCGGGTCATCCGTGCTTGACTAAGGCGGCAGATGATACTGGGGGACTGCATTAGTGCAGCCCCTACTGCTGGACCATTTAGCAGGGGCTCTAAACAATTCATCCCACTAAGGCATGACTTACCTGGTCACGGAGACCATACTCCAGGCCTTGAGGGTTTCCTGGTAGCATGCTGGCAACACTGAAAGGTCTCTCCCAAACCACTTGAGCCTGATAAGAAATAATTGCTGGTCATACCGAAGGTTGCACAACTGGTGATAAAAGCTGGATGCCAGTGTGGACCACTGCAAATAGGGATTGCAGACATACCACTTTCTGCACACCCTTCACCAAACGCAGACTTGCCTCAACCGCAGAGACCCAATGCCTTCCCATCCAGAGGAAATCTAACAAGCTCCTCCGGATATTGCTGACAAAGTTGGGGGTAGGACTCAGACATATAAGCTGGTGCCAGATCTAGGAGGCCACCAGAGGATTGAGTCCACCCCCTAAGGGAAAGCATTTTTGCCAGACCCCTCCATTGTCCCAGACAAGAGAGGTTACTGTCCTCTAAGTCCCTCCGGTTGTCTGGGACCATAAGTGTATGCAGCGGACAGGTAGACTCTCAAATAATTAATGACATCTTCCTCCCATAAGATATCACAGAGAACTGGGCATAGTATTCTAGGTGAGGTCTCAGTAGGGATCTATAAAGAGATATTGAATTTCTCTCTTTCTGCTGCTAATTCCTATAACAATGCATCTAAGCACCATACTTGATTTTCTTCTGGCTTTGTTTCATTGCTTGCCTACTTTTAAATCCTTCAGTATAAGAACGCTCAAGTCCATTTCCTCATCAGTTGCCATCATAATTTTACCAAGCAAATATTCTACTTTGGATTTTGTGGCCTAAGTGCATCATTGTGCATATACCATTGTTGGGTTTTAGATCCCATATATTTGATCATTGATTTAGTTTTATTAAACTATTACACGTTTGATTTGCACCTTCTTCAAAGTCTACTGTGTTTCATATTTTTGTGTCAGTTGCAAAAAGGCAAACTTTCCCTTGAAACCCACTAGTGATATCACTAAGAAAAACATTAAACAAAACTGAACACTGTGGAACTCTGCAGTTAACCATCCCTTCATCTGAATGTCCCCCAATAACTTGAACTCTCCAAGGCCTGTCCTTCACCAGTGTCCTATCCACTGAACTTTGTTTGAATCATATTGTATATGAAGTTTACAAATAAGTTTATCATGCAGGACAGTGTAAAAAGCTTTACTAAAACCTAAATAAGCAACATCTTCTGCCTCACCCTGGTCTATAACTTTGTTCTTAAATTTAGTTAACGGTGGGCCAAGTACCAGTTGAAGTACCTTCAATAAGCTTGGATGTGCAAAATCTAGGCCCACTGACTTGTATCATTTATACTTTGATAAAGTTAGTTAATGCTAGTAGTTTCTGCGCTGCAAGATACATTGAGTTTATTGTCACATTCCTTAAGGCTCAGAGTGGATGAAACATTTACTAGCTCATGCAAATTCATAGATATATATATATATATATATATATATGTGTGTGTGTGTGGTGTGTGTGATAATCCGAGGGTAAGGGCTTTACAAGCCCAGGGCCATCTGCTATAGACTACGGATTAACAACCGTGGGGTTCTTTGAAATCACTTCACCAACACCCTAATATCTGGCTTCTGTATCGGTCAGGATCCTTGCATCAGAAATCATCACTTCCAGGTTACCAAGAGACTCCAGATCTGATTCTTCTTACGGGGCTTGATTAGACTTTTTACAGTCAAACCTACACCAGCAGGATCCTACAGAGTCTCTCAATACTTCCATGCAGCCATCCAGGAAAACAGGAGCAAAATAAGGGACACAGAAGTTCTTTATGTCTCCAGAAGTGAACTTCCTTTATTCGCTTCCCAAACACCAACTAAAAAACTACAGACAGAACCAGAACCAAAGCACAACCCACATTCCCTCCTACCCCATGAGAAATCCTTGATCTGATGTGTACATATTGTCAATAGAGGGGAAGATAGATTCTCCTTGCTCTATTTACAACCCCAGAGGCAATAAAACTAGATTTTAAATGTTATGACTTTTTCTTTGATCATGCCTGAGGGACTATAATGGGGGTAGGGGGTTACATCTGGGAATTGCATCAGACTATCACATGAACTATTTCTGCCACCTTATATCAATAACAACATATACATTGTAATCAAGAAATCATGGCAGTAACTATATACACACATTACATACATGACAGCAACTTTACTCACACATTAATTATTTTAAACATGACACAGAACACAGTAATATTACATGGTGAATTACATACGGTATACAGGATAAAGCAGCGGCATATGCCATAAGAAACATGAAGCATGGTGGCAATATAATTCCCCTACCCATTTTCCAATGGGGTAGTCTGTTCTCTATGGTAGCTAACTGGGCTAAAATCCAGGCTCTGGAAAGGGGTCTGTGAAAATTATTATATACAATATATATATACAAAAAAAATATTGTAGTAAATACATTTGAAATGTGCTTCTGATTTTTGGCCCTTACAGTACCTGGACTTACACACTCTGCAGTTAAATGGGCCACTAAAGGAATAACTATGTCATGTAAAAGCTCTAAAATCCCTAGATCTCTCTATTTGCTCATACTTAGTAACACTTAGGAAGTTTAAATAAAAAACGTATTGTCTTTGTGTTCAAACTCCAATATCTTTCTGCAGGGCATACATGATAATTGAAAGCCTGTACAAGTTCATTAGTTATCATAAGGTGTTAGCACAATTGATTCTGATGAATGTGATCTGAAATCTAAAGAAAATATTTGTACTACAGAAAGGTCAGAACCTGTGCAATCATGGAGACTATTGAATCTAATTTGTTATTAGTCCTAGTAACAGTAAGAAATATATTTAACTCTCAACTTAAAACTGCTCAGTTTACCACACCCCTCGTTTATGATGTTTAAATAACCTCACAGTTACAACCAAAATGTACATATATAACCTCTTAGAGAATATAACTTTACCTATTTTCAAGTAATATATGGAGGAAGCATTCTGTTGAAGAGCTGGGAATCTGTTTTGATGTTGCTGCAGCATTAGTGGAGTGGAGCTGCTGTGTAAGCGTGATGAATGTGTGCAGTGTAATAGTGTGTGTGCGCGAGGCAAAAGCGTAGCTGTGTACTTCCGCATTGTATAAGTTATTGTTCTAAAATGGCGGCTAATGTGTGGTATGCGGCTGTAGCTCATTTAGCGTCTTTCGTTTTCGATGTCGTCCGACTTGCTCGGAATATCCGTAGCTGTTTGGTGGTGTTTTGCGTGTTTCTGGTGGTGTTTTGGGTGTTTAGGGTAGTTTGGCCTCGTTTTCGTTTTGTTTGGCGGACATTTTTTCTCTCGCTTAGGTGATTTTCGGGTGTCTAAACGCCGAAATTTGTACTTAAACCGAGGTCTAACTTGACTTGCAGAGGTCCTGGGTGCTCCCCCTTGCTGTGGGTAAGCTTTTTATGTGTTTGTTGTTTGTATTTATTGTGTTTGTAATGTTTTTGGGTTCGCGCGGGTTGCCTCCTTGTTTTTTAATCTCGTAGGTGATTTTCGGCATATTAGGGCTATAATTAGGGCTACATTTCCAACAACTCTATTTAGGACCATTGTTCAGAATCTTAACAGGTTACAAGTCCAGTATCACTTGTATCTTTATGGGGTAAATTTATCAAATGTGTTTCAGAGTGGGGAAAACCTGAATTGGGGTTAATTGAAGTACAAACATGAAATACATACAGTTTCTATGTTTTATATTGGACAGATTTATTAATCTGGAATACATTTTAACTCTGTTTCATAAATAAAGTCTATAGTAAGTACCGTATACTCCTCAATTTCTCCCCAGGACAACCACAATTTATAAATGTGCATATGGTTGCAACCTATCATTCTACACACAAATATATACGGCTCTGCAAAGCTATTGGACTGCACGCATATAGAGATACACTTACTGATATGCACAGGTGGTGCACCGCCTATAGATACATACTACAGGTACTCTACAGATATATTGCACTTCATTACAGCTAATGGTATACAAATATATTGTGATATCCAAATATAAAAGTATATCCATGTTCACAGTTATTACATAATTTATATAGAGCAGTAGGAGGAGGTACATTGCTACAAAAAATGCCTTACTGGGATTAAATATTGCTTGTGTTACTGCATTAGGAATGTAAAGCACATATAATAGATGTGGTAATTGTGAGTTGTCGTCAAGCAATTTTAAAAAATATGGGCTTGCGCATGCGCAATGAGCGGCGAAGGCACTTATTGCGTGGCCCACGCTGAGCGCTCATCATGAGGTCCACACAACTTTGTAAAAGGCAAGACTTTGAAAAATTTACGACTTTAACGGCCACTTTTTTTTTCAAGCCTGTAACTCGGAAGCTGTTCTTAGGCCCCCAAAAGACACCAATTGATTACAAAATAAACTGACAACCTCACACACAGCATAGGGGGAGAGGCAGGGAGCCTGTACGTGAGGGTGAAAGCTAATTTTTTCTTCAATTGGCATTCTTTGGTGGTCTGAAAGAGAGAAAAAGATTGGCGACTGTAAAGACGTATTTTTTTTCAAGCCGCAAATCAGAATAACATTTCGGGCTTGATCAATTTCCCAAGCCTGCGAATGGTTTCATATCCCTACAGCACAGAGCAGGTAGAGGGAGGAGAAAAACACAAGGGAGGGAAAGTGGGGAGAGGGTGGAAAGAGACACAGAAGAGGGAGATAAGGGGGAAAAAACTCACAGGGCTGGGAGAAGGGGCAAAGAGACAGTGGGGGGGGGGAGAGGGGGAAAAAGACAAACGGGAGGGAGAGGGGGGAAAGAGACACAGGGGTGAGAGAGTGGGGAAAGGCTGCAGCACAGCTCTAGGGCGCGCACTCTCCACTCTCCTGGGACATCATCTACATATAAACATTTATACATATATATAAACATCACCCCCACACAGCAGTCATCCCTCATATTCATCTCTTCATAGCACCCACCTCCTTTGTTCCTCCCTCCATCCCCCTGCACTTTGCTGCCACTTTGCAGCCCTTGTTGTCTTGCTCTTGCTGTTGGAGCTTCAATAGAAATGCTCTTTTTTTAAATAGGCACATCCAAATTTCAGGATAGGATCACCCAGAGGAGCGCCTTGGTGCACTGCACCACCTCCACCACTGGTAGATTTGCCCCTGTCTGGATAAGTCCAAGGAACAAGTTTAACTTGTTTGTTGAAGAAAAAAAGAGTCTAGAGTGCCTGTGTTTTTTGTTTCTTTAAGGACCTGCAAAGTCAAGTAGGGCAGCAGGAGGATTAACTAAACAGTTAAACATGCATTCATTTTAAAATTTTAAATAGTTGTTCCACTGAATTTCAGATATCTATTTGATGATGTAGAGAAAAAGTGATGATGGTTCTGTTTGGTGTAATGCAATCGTGATGCAATTGTGGAAGTCATTACTGTTAAGAAAGTATGTATATAGGGCCCTATTAATTTGTCAAAATCGCAATTACTGAAGTCTGTAATGTAGTCGCAAAAGATACTGATATTCAATTGGCCACCTGTAGCTACCCAAAATCTATTTGTGAGCTACAGGCTGAAAATTCCTGCAGTTGTCAAAATCGTAACTGGTAAAGAGAAACATTCCCAAGTACAGTTGATTTAAAAATGATAACAAGCTATAATTATAATTATATATTTATATATATAATTATATTTTATTAGAAGTTTATTAATTATCCAGCACCAAGAAACCTCAACTAATATTGATTTATATTATATAATGATATTGGTTAAATTATAACTGCACGTTAATAAGAGTCTAACAGTGGATTGACTCCATACTTTAATTATCAATTTTTTCAACTACATAAATTAAATTATTTTGCCCAAATAGCACTTTAATAGAGTCAAATATTGGACTGACTCTACACTAAGATTTTTAGTTTTTTCATGACAACACAGACCCTTCTAGATTTATTACAAATTTTAGATAGCACTGGCACTTTTTGTGGATTCAATCAAGCAAGATATTGAATACAATTGAATATTCAAGTTCTATATTAAAGCACTGGTACTTATTGTATTAAAGCACTGACACTTTTTTTTACTTCTTCTATTGCCATAATGGCATTCCCTGAAAGCACATAATAATGCACCTTATAAATAATATCTATACTAATAATGTTCTATTTTGCTGCGTCTAAAAGTTTTTAATAGCAGTTATTAAAAGTTAAGTTTTATTTATATATGTAAGTCTATACAAATTTGGGATTAGTAGGTGTGCACTATTAAAGGTTACTTTCTGTCTCTATAAGTTATTGAATATATACTTATTAAATTAAAAATTTTCTAAATAAAACTAAAGCAAATAGGAGCTCTCCTCCCCAAGACTCCTTCCCATTGCTGCTTTCCATGGCTGCTCCCCTCTCCAATAACTGCTAAGCTATTTTATGACAGTTCCCATCCCCAATACCCCTTTTCTTGGCTGCTCCCCTTCCCAAGATATCATTCCCATGGCTGCTACTCTTCTCTTTCCTTTTTTTTCGTCTGCACAAAGTGGTTCTTTCACAATGTGACAGAGCACAGGAATAGGGCACATGCACACTCCCAAAACCTCACAACAAACTCTTGCAGGGGGCGGGGTGTTAGGGCCCCAAGGGAACCCAGGGAGGCTGAGTTGGGGTGGAGTTCCCCTACTCTACAGAAATAAATAAAATAAAAAACTTTACTCATCAGACTAAAGTGAATAGAGCATCACTAGAATTCCATAAGAGCCGCAAGCTACTCATGAGCCACTATTGGGCAGAGCGGAGAGTATGAACTTGAGTGTATTTGAAAATAAAAGTTGAGATATAGGGAAGTGAAATTTTGTTGGGGTTAAAATTTGGAATTGTATGCTTAATAAGAAGCCAGTGTAAGATGGATTGGTGTGGATGTAATGGTGAGTGGAAAGCCAGATAAGATGGACTTTGCATTATAACCTTATTATATTACCTTACAAACCTTATTATATATTACAATAGTAGTCAAACAATGGATTATGTTCATGATTTCACAATTGATGCAATGGCTTGTAGGCTAAAAAGAAAGATCTGGATCAAGGATAGATGAAGGCGATAAAGATTAACAAAAAGAAAAAAAGAAGCAGAAAGAGAATAAAACAGCCATACCAGAAGAGCACACAATGTAGCCTGAAAAGTTCAGAACATGCAATCTTGGTGTAGCTTTCCCATTGGAATTTCCCAAGTATGTCCTCAGAAGGCACAACAATCCTACGTGTACTGAAACCTACCTGTAGAGCCATAAAAATGCCTCTGAAAATCAAACAAGCAGCAGATCTAATGCTATGAACAGTTTAACACCTTAATTGAGCAGGCTATGAGGCTTGATTTCTCATATTCTTCACAAGAAAGAGGTTAATAATACCCTCCCAACACTTCCTTAAAGGAACTCCATGAATTCTAACAGTAAACCCAATACCATGCGGGCCCATATGGACTCTGACTTCCTTCTTGACACATTCCAATCCTGCTTCTGGCCCCAACACACTACTGAGACAGGTCTCACTAAAGTCACCAATGGTTACCAAGTCAAAAGGTCATTCTTCTAGATCTCTCTGCTTCCTTTGACACAGTCGACCATCTACTTCTACTCCATATCTTCTTCTCCCTTGGTATTCGAGACACTGCTCTCTCGTGGTTCTCATCATACCTACAAAATTGATCATTCAGTGTCTCCTTCTCTTCTTCTCCTCACCCCCTGTCTGTGTTGGCGTACCCCAAGGATCAGTCCTTGGACCCCTCCTCTTCTCCATCTACACATCCTCACTTGGTACCCTAATAAACTCTTTTGGGCTTCAGTATCTCTATGCAAATCTACCTCTCAGCACCAAATCTATCCACCTCTCTTCTAACACACGTCACCAACTGCCTCTCTAGTATATCCACTTGGATGTCCACCCACCATCTCAAACTCAACATGTCTAAAACTGAACTCCTAATTTTCCCTCCCTCTCCAACACCGTCAATTCCTCACATCTCTTTCACTGTCAACAACGACATCATCACTCCCATCTCCCAAGCCCAAGGTCTTGGGGTTCTACTGGACCCCACCCTGTCTTTCATCTCTCATATAGAGTCACTAACTAAATCTTGTCTTCTCCATCTATAAAACATCTCCAGAATGTGCCACTATCTTACACAAGACACAACTAAAATCCTAATACACTCTCTAATCATCTCGCGACTCGACTACCGCAACTCACTTCTTATTGGCCTACCCACCACCCAACTATCTCAACTTCAATCCATTATGAATGCCTCTGCTAGACTCATCTTCCGTACACAACGTTCAGTGTCAGCATCACCTCTCTGTCAATTACTCCACTCACTTCTCTTAGCCTCTAGAATAAAATTTAAAATCATGACCCTAACTTACAAAGCCCTCAACAATAGCACTCCCCCATACATCTGTGCTCTCATCTCCAAATACTCCCCCACCCACCCTTTTCATTCTGATAATGACCTTCTTCTTTCTACAACTCTTGTCACCTTCTCTCACACTCGCCTTCAGGACTTTACCTGTGCTGCACCTATTGTCTGGAACTCCTTGCCTCGCTCCACCAGATCATCCTCCTGCATCAAAAGATTCAAAACCTCACTAAAAAACATCTCTTTAAAGAAGCATATCACCTTTCACCTTAACATGCTCATCAGCTCTCTATCCCTCCTTTACCACTCACAATACCTTTAGATAAGTCTGCAAGTTTCAATCCTGCAATGTGCTTTTGAGAAAGCACCATGGACTCTGGATTGCAAGCTCAAAGACAGGGTCCTCCTTGCTTTGCCATGTGTTAATTTGTATTTATCTTTGTCTGGAACTTAACTTATGTACTGCGCTACGGAATATGTTGGTGCATTATAAATAAACAATAATAATAATTGTGCTGTGAAATCTTTGAGTTGTGCAAAGGCTACCATGACAATTCATAAGAACTAATTTGGGGTCATTTCCTCTCTAATCACATATATAGTTGTGGATCTTGTGATGTTGGTGACGTTTGCGATGTTGGTAACGCAGTTGCTACCCTCTCAAAGCGAGGGACACAACGGCGAACCTTGTAAAGCGAGTTGAGCCAGCGGCACAATCAAACTGTGAGCCTCGCAAAGCGAGGTGAGCCAGTGGCGCAGTACTTAGGCTGCAATGAGCGCCGAAGGCCCCCATTGCAGGCAGTGGAGCAACTCTAAAAGCTCACCCAAAAAATAAATCATGTACAAAAAATAATAACACACTCACACACAGCACCGGCGGAGATACAGGAAGCCTGGGAGTGAGGTTGCAAGCAAATTAGACCCATATTTGGTGTTTTTCGTTACTCGAAAATCGCCTAAGCGAGGAAAAAATTACAGACGAAAAACGTAAAATTTCAGAAACAGCATGAGAACTAGGCTCAGCAATGCCAGGTTTGCAGAACTTACAAAATACACGACGCAGAAGATAGTAATACTTACATGAACAACACTACACACACAGAGGAGAAAGACACAGGGAAGGGACAGAGGGGATATACTGCAAAGAAACACATGGGCACTCATTGCGAGCCACGAAAAGCGCACCGCAAGCGGGAGAGGCTTGCAATGAGTGCCAAAAGTGCTCATTGTGGGGCTCGAGTTAAGTGCCGAAGGTGATCATTGCAAACCAGGAAAGTTGAATTACACAGGGTGGAGGCTCACAATGAGTGCCGAAGGCGCTCATTGTGAACCACGCGATGAGCACCAAAGGTGCTCTGCGCAGGGCCTACGATGAGCGCTGAACATTGGTGGCAAACAGCATTTCCAGCTTTACAAATTTTTGACGGGCAAGTTCCTAGTATATAATAGTAGATATCACTGTATCACAGCAAAGCTTCTTATTACTAGTCTTACTGGTGAAGACTGAAATGTGAGAGACAACTCCAGAAGCCAATAAGAATGGAGCTGTGGCATATTTATGTAAGAGGGTGAGAATGAAAGTATGGAGAGAGGGAAAACTGGATGGCTGTTCAGCCTCAGAGACTGTGTAATATCAGTCCTAAATTCGGAAAGCCCCACAGGATCCAGAATGTATGTAATTATATTGTGTGAGACATGTATTAAAGAGGAATTAAAGAGGTATATAGTCATAACAATTTGACCTCAATATGAAAGCTAAAACTGAAACACTTTGGGCCATTTTATCTCTATGCTTTTTCAATAACTAAATTTGACCATGAGTAAAATGTCTTTAGAAAGCAAAATAGCTAAATACAACATTTTAAGATTATTCTGCCTGCTGTTTTTTCACAAGTTTATATCCTTATAAACTAATGTAATTAGTCATGTTGAAAGCACTAGATGTTTAAGCTGCCACATTTCCATTCTGCATCTTTCCTCAGCATTCAAAATCTTCTTCCACCTCGGAAAGTTGGTCATCAGAGTCCCAAATGGTAGATTTCACTACAGCCTAACTGTATATTACATTTTAATAAATAGAAACATTGTAACATTTTAACATTCTAAATATATGGTGCCTCAAATATGTCGCCAAAACTTTCAAGTGAAGCTCTTCAAAATATTATATTTTAAATATAGTACTTCAGTAGCCATTTATTTATTTCTAAAATGATCGGCTGCACTCAGCATGTTCTTATTCGATTTTGACTGGAGGTTTGATAGCTTGCAAAAGCTGCTTTGGCACAAGGATTATTAGTATGGTTTTACCTTTCCAGCAACTCTTTTCAAGCACAAAAACTTTTGTAATCTTTAAATTCTACTTGATTAAATTCATGATAGATAAAAGGTAATAGGTTTAGGGCACCAATATGGAACAGAATCAAATATAAATAAGTAAATACTTAAAAACTTTATACCAATTGATATTCTACTTTCCTTTGTTGCCTCTCTAAAAATAAATTACAGATTCAAAGTGGTAAAGTGCTTATTCAAAACAATTTCACAGGTAATGAACCTCATGGAGAGGTCCAGTGATTAGAATCCCATTTAAATTCATGAATGTTACATCAAACACAACTACAAAAAAGGAATAGATTGTACTCTGCAAGAAATTTGGTTCTATAATAGTAACACTTGATGCTCATATAATGGATTATATTTTAGAATTCAACATGTTGCTTTGATTTTGGAACTCTAGTGATCTGCGGCAGTCCCCAGCTTCAATAGCAATCAGCCAATCAGACTCTCTACAGCACATGCACTGTTGATAGCAGAGTTGGACCCAAGTCTTCAAGAACTCATGATGATGATAGATCTTATTTAATCTTCCCCATGAGATAACATAGTAATTGAAGGTATTTTCAATATATCTCAAAGCCTGTTAATCAACACCCAATTGTATTACTAGATGTGTCTATGTTCAATGAGCTAAGGCATCTTGGAGATTTTTGGGAAGGATCCTGGACTAATCATCTTGTATACCTGCCCACTGTGCAGGCAGATAGGGAAGAATGAGTGGAAGAGATTTACTAAGAATTGTTGAGATAAAATGTGATAGATCTTTCCAGAACTCTTCACATTTTTTGCTAATTCCATTCCAATTTGACACATAGTAGTGAGAAATTACTGACTCATAACTGTGGAAGCCTTTTTTCCCCCACAAATCTAGAGAGCCATTCCAATCCAGCTCTCCTAAAACCTTCTCTCAATTTACAGTGCCTTGCAAAAGTATTCACCCTCCTTGACTTTTTACCTATTTTGTTACATTACAGCCTTAAGTTCAATGTTTTGTTAATATGAATTTTATGTGATAAATCAGAACACAATAGTCTAAGTTGGTGAAGTGAAATGAGAAAAATATATATATAAAACTATTTTTTAGAAATAGAAAACAGAAAATTGGCATGTGCGTATGTATTCACCCCCTTTGTTATGAAGCCCATAAAAAGCTCTGGTTCAAGCAATTACCTACAAAAGTCACATAATTAGTGAAATGATGTCCACCTGTGTGCAATCTAAGTGTCACATGATCTGTCATTACATATACACACCTTTTTTGAAAGGCCCCAGAGGCTGCAACACCTAAGCGAGAGGCACCACTAACCAAACACTGGCATGGAGACCAAGGAACTCTCCAAAACAAGTAAGGGACAATGTTGTTGAGAAGTACAAATCAGGGTTAGGTTATAAAAAAAATATCCAAATCTTTGATGATCTCCATGAGCACCATCAAATCTATCATAACCAAATGGAAAGAACATGGCACAACAGCAAACCTGGCAAGAGACGTCCGCCCACCAAAACTCATGGACCGGGCAAGGAGGGCATTAATCAGAGAGGCAGCACAGAGACCTAAGGTAACCCTAGAGGAGCTGCAGAGTTCCACAGCAGAGACTGGAGTATCTGTACATAGGACAACAATAAGCCGTACATTCTGTAGAGATGGGCTTTATGGCAGTGGCCAGAAAAAAAGCCATTACTTTCAGCAAAAAAAAAAAAAATGGCACGTTTTAAGTTTGCAAAAAGGCATGTGGGAGACTCCCAAAATGTATGGAGGAAGGTGCTCTGGTCTGATGAGACTACAATTTAACTTTTTGGCCATCAAAGAACACGCTATGTCTGATGCAAACCCAACACATCACATCACCCAAAGAACACCATGCAGATGGATGGTGCTAAATACAAGGATAATTTTTAGCAAAATATGTACTACTCTGTGTGTGATTTGAGGCTAGGACGGAGGTTCATCTTCCAACAGGACAATGACCCCAAACACACTGCTAAAGCAACACTTGAGTGTTTTAAGGGGAAACATGTAAATGTGTTGGAATTGCCTAGTCAAAGCCCAGACCTCAATCCAAATGAAAATCTGTGGTTAGACTTAAAGATTGCTGTTCACAAGCCCACATAATCCAATTTGAAGGAGCTGGAGTGGTTTTACAAGGAGGAATCGGCAAAAATCTCAGTGGTAAGATGTGGCAATCTCATAGAGACTTATCCAAAGCGACTTGGAGCTGTGATTGCTGCAAAAGGTGGCTCTACAAAGTATTGACTTTATGGGGGTGAATAGTTATGTACATTGACTTTTTCTGTTATTTTGTCCTATTTGTTGTTTGCTTCACGATAAAAACAAAAAAACAAAAAACATCTTCATAGTTGTGGGCATGTTCTGTAAATTAAATGATGCAAATCCTCAACAACCAGTGAAAAAACTAATACAAGGATTGTGTATACCAAGAAATAAAATGTATGTTTCTTTGCCTGATATGTATCACTTCTCTTGGAACACTGCTATGTTCAAAATATCAGAAACAATTTTTAACCAAAACTATTTCTGTTTAAGCCCTATGCCTATGCATCTAACATTAAACCCTAAGCCATGCATGTCCTGTAAGGACCTTCATGGCACATATAATTAAGCCCTGTTATATGTAGGTTCTGCAAGGTTCAGTTTGTGATGTTAGCTATATTGTGGTAAGTGGGGAACAGAAAAATGTTTTAGTGAATTTTGTGATCACAGCTAGATTTTTAAATATCCAGCACATGCCAATAAACTACCACAATTGTGATTTGTTGTAGTTTGCTTACTAGGGCCCTCATTCAATTGAGGTTTCGGGAGATCCGGTAGCCCGTAAGTGAGGTCGCAAGATAATTTGCTATTCAATTGGCGTCTTTTTGCAGGCTCCAATTGCTTCTTGAGTTACGGCCTTGAAAAAAATGTTGATGGTTAAACTCGTAACTTACAGCTTTCAGAAGCCTTTGATCTTTCAATTTTGCAAGGCTAAAATCGCAAATCGCTATACAATTGCTCATTTCCCCAAGCCCACAAATGTTTTCACACCTGTAAATGGCAAATGAAGGAGAAAATCCTATGAGTGCTAGAGAAGACCCGCAAGGGGGTTAAACACCTATTCGTAGCGCTCTAAATGCAAATAAAAAATCAATGCTGCACTGTAAATAACGGGGAAAGTGATGACAGACATTAGATTTAATTGCACAACAAATTGTCTCAAGCTCGCAAATCAGCAGGAAATAAAATGTATTTTTATGTGTCATTTCAGGGTTAAACCAATCTCCGGTATCAATGAGTTAATACATATAAGGCCACCCATATGGACTAGAACTGTATTGGCATTCATTTTTATAATTCTTTATTGTGAGGGTTTGTGAGTCTTATCGCATATCACACCTCCAAATCTAATTTATTGAAATGTAACCTTTTTTTACTGCTGTGATAACCACAGTTTTACTTTCCATTGGCAGATTCGAAATGGGTGGTTACGGGCTTGCTGAATTGATTATGTTCCTACCCTGAACTGCTCTGAACCAGTGCATGGTTTACGGTTTCGGTTTTGGGCCCGTAACTTCTGGGCTTGAGCAATTGAATAAGCATTGCAATCGGAGACAAACGGGAGCCTGAATTAAATATGGCTCCAAGTTATTAGGAAACAAAACTGAAGTGAATACTGTAAAGCATTGTGATGCATGTTTAGGATGTCCTCCTGTCTTTTTCAGTTATTTTAATCTTCCTGCTTCTTGTATTATCTGACTTTTTTTCTCTTTTTTAGAGCAACAACAAAAATACCATATTTCTTTAAAAAGCTCAATTTAAAGGCCTACTACAGTCATATTTTTTCTTACTGGTCTTTTGAAAGAAAAACTTAAATGTTGTTAGAAAGTTCAAAAAGTAATCACACCTTCATATACAATTATTCTTTACCACACGCTTCTATTTTCTTTATTAAACCTTTTTCTTGCAGCTTTTGCTCAAAAATGTGTGTCCTTGTAAACTACTGAGGTTTTCATTAAAATTAATGAATGAACTTGCAGATATATCTGCCACCTTTCCATTGTGGAGATACATACTTCCTGTGTATTCAAAGACCCCTCCCACCTCAGGAAGTTGATTGCTGGAACCTACTTTAAAATAGCAGATTCCACAGAAGCATACATTGCATATAATTATTAAATGGAGGCTATATTATTATTTTTTTTCAACAGTTCATTAAAAGTGGCTATGATCCTTTAAATAAACTTTATGCTTCTCTAGGCAAACATTTTCAATAACCGCCTGTGTGCAGGGAATTAAAATACGTTTTCAGATTTCCTATTTTTTATGAATAAAATATTTTGCCATGTTTAAAACACTCTATTTTAAATGTGTAATAAAAATGGAGACTTCAATATCCTTTAAAATTCTTTTCATTTGAAATATTACAAAAGTTGCTGCCAGACGCTACTATCAAATTTACTCATTACTTTTAAATTAATGAATTCGTGGTACCTGGCGGAATGTAATTTTATAGTACATTATGTTAGATTTTTATATTACTAATTAAAACTGGAGCAATATCACTAACATAAAATGTGCTTCCGTAAATTTTCAAATGATTAGATCGTGAGCATGAACATTTACTCATTAAAAGGCCACTGCAATTTTAAGTTTTCTATCAGGTACAGTATTTAAAAGAGCATGTTTTAAACGTAAAAAAAAAAATAATAATTAAAAAAATAAGTCATAGCAAGAAAATTTACTCTAAAGCAGCACAGAAATACTGTATATAAAAAGCAAGCTTAACATGACTGTTTTGAATCAAACTTGAGAAGAAGTCTAATCTACAACAAACAAGCAGTGAGCCCTTAGCAATGTTTGCTTAGCTAGTTTGGCATTTAAGAGATGGAAATGAAAACACACATTTGTCAAGAGGAAGAGAACACGATTGTGTAATTATCTCACTTCCATTAATCCAAATTGTTGACCACTGATTTTGATACAAAAACTTTATGGAATGTTTAAAAAATGATCTTTTAAATGCATGGCATAAACAATGGAATTGCAGTGTTCCTTTAAGGAAACAATATAATATATTGTTTTCAAGTTATAGTATGGCATATGGCATATTGGCATATATGGAATTCTTAACTTGCATGCCCACATAATTCAAAATGCCATAAATTCAGCGGCCCCTTATATTGCTGTCAAACTGATGGATTTAGAAGCATTTTCATAAAATGACGAGCAGCTTCGCTCCTTTGGCCCAAGTATTTTAGGTTGGGATTCTGGGTGCCCCCTTCCAATGTAGAATAAATCTTGAGTAAGAAATAATACTTATATGAATACAAATAAAATTTAAATGTTGAATTTGCTTGTTAGCATTATAAATATTAGATTATTGTCAACTCTTATGAAAATGCGTCTAAATCCATCAATTTCACAGCAATTTAAGGGGCCACTAAAGTTATCCAATCTGCTTTGCAGATTCTTAACTTGCATGCTCACATAATTCAATATTCCATAATTTCAGTGGACCCTTAAAATGAGAAATGTAACTTCCTAACTAGGGCAAATGTACATCTATCTCAATCATATCTGACTTATATGTCTCAGTCACCTTTGGCAGGCATTATGGGCTTCTTAAATATTATATCCCAGTCATCTTTGCCTTATACATTAATGTACAAGGCAGCTCAACTTGACTTATATGTCCTTTTCTAGACCACTGTACATTATGTGAGAGAAGTAGCATGGAAAATTACATGTGTTATCCCTTAAAGGAACAATGAAATGACAGAGCTAATACTAGTCTCAGCAGGTCTCTGTTACGTCCAAGTGAGCTAGTAACTATTTTAGCTTCACTTCTTAATAAATCCTGGTATGGGAGCCCTTCATCTTCTAGATGTGACATGTTCTTCACTAATTTCAATTGTATTGGTTGCAGAAGCACTAGGAAGAAAATTACTGCAGCATTAGTTGCCACAGCTTCCAGGAGCAAAGCTCTGTATATTCAAAATGTAGCAGTGGATTTTGTCACAGTGATTAACTGATCACACTGACCAAACAATTTTTATTTTAGAAGTCCAGTTATTAAGGTTCCTAAAATGCATTATTTGCATATTTACTTTGCTAAACCTACAGGGACTGCTGATTTAGTGCATTATAGCTTTCTAAGTATTCAAATAATGTAGGGATTGTAAAATTGATTGTGCAATTATAATAGGCTGGCTGGCACTGCTATGAACAGAAAATATATAATCTTTAGAAGTAAATATAACTGTTTAGTAGATATGGGTAATTTGGAAATGGGCCAGGTTTCTAAATGTTGAGCTAAAATGTAAATTATTCAACTGTCATGTTTAAATGTAATGTGGGTATGTGGTTTACATGGAGCAAAGTGTGTGACTAGCTGGGGTAAATAATCAGAGCAAAAGATCCCATTTTTTGTAATTTCTGTAGAGACTATTTTTACATAAGAAATAAAACTTGTTTGTGAATAGAAAACATTGGAAGTAACAGTGTTAATTCTTATTTATTGTGGAGGGGAGAGGGAGCAAGAGAGAGATGGAGGGAGAGGCTAGGGTTGAGAGAGGGGAAAGAAAGAGAGAGGGCATGAGACATAGGGGGGGAGAGAGAGAGGGAGGAGAAAGGGAAAGAGAGAGGTGGAGTGGAGGGAGAGTAAGTGGAACAGAGAGAGAGAGGGATGGGAGAAAGGTAGGGAGATGGAGCGGGAGAGAGAGAGTGGGAGAGAGAGAGAGAAAGAGGGAGAGAGAGGAAGGGGAGAGAGGGGAGAGGGAAAGAGAAAGAGTGAAAGAGAGTGAAGGGAGTGAGGAAGAGATAGATAGAATGAGAGAATAGAAGTGGAGGGAGAGAGGAAGGCAGGGATTGAGAGGGAGAGGGAAGGGAGAGTGAGAATGAGATAGAGAGAGGGGGAATGGAGTGAGGGAGAGAGAGAAGGAGAGAGTGGGGAATGAGTGAAAGAGGGAGGGAGGGAGAGAAAGGGAGAGGGAGTGAGAAAGAGACAGAGAGAGAGAGAGAGAGGGGAGAGGGGGGAAAAGAGAGAGTGGAGAGGACTAGAGAGAGAGGGGGAAAGAGTGAAGGAGGGAGAGAGAGATAAAGAAGGAAAGGGGGAGTGGAGAGAGAGGGCGGGAGTGAGAGAAGGAGGGAGAGGGAGGGATGGAGGGAGAGGGAGAGAGAGGGAGAGATAGGAGGGAGAGAAAGGGAAAGAGAGTAAAGGGAGGGGTAGAAAGAGAGAGAGAGAGGTAGAGAGAGAGGGGGAGATAGAGAGGGTGGGAGAGAGAAAGAGAGAGAGGGGAGATAGAGAGCGAGGTTAGAGAGAGGAGGAGTTGAGAGAGAGAGGGAGGGAGAAGGAGTGAGAGATAGAGGGAGAGAAAGAGGAGGAAGAGAGAGAGAGTGGGAGAGGGAGAGAGAAGGTGATATATATATATATATATATTTATATATATATATATATATATATATATATATATATATATATATACGTATATATATATTCACACTGGGGGTGGGGCAAACTCAGGGACAGCCCCGGGTGGCAACAGCTCTAGCTATGCCACTGTATGCTAGAGTGTTTTGTTCTGGCACAGAACTTTGGCATCTTTTTTCATCACCTCCTCTCATTAACACATCCAGGATCCTGGAAACACACTTCTAAGATCTATAAGTCTCTCTCCTATCCTGCAGTCATTCAAATGTACCCTAAAAATGTATCTTTGACATTACCTTGCTGTTGGTCACATGAGTACTACTTCATACTATTTGGTCAAAGTTTCACATTGCCCAGTCAAAGTCATATTTACTGCAATCATTTCATGTATTTCTTTTCCATCTTAACCTTTCTTTCAATGTTCTCTTGAGAATGAAAACTGTTTTGAGCTAGACTTTCAGTGTAGTTTCTGAAAACAAACCCAGAAGAAGTCTCCAAATCATTCTCCAAGGAGTGGAGGACAATAACCTCTGGACATCAGATGTCCAGTCAAATTCAACATCTAACTGCAGAGGTTTTCCTTTTGTCTTCTAGGTCAGTGGAAATATGAAAAATAAAAATGCTTCATATCATGGGCGTAGGAGCCCCAAAAAAATCCTGGGGGAATAATTCAACTCTACTGCCAGGACAGGAAGTAGAGGTGGATCTACGACCGGTGCATGCAGCGCAATGCACTGGGGCCCTAATGTGTGTGTGGGGGGGTGGGGTGGCATTGCTGCAGTGCCCCTCAATAACTTTTTCTTTATTTCTCTGCCCCCAATATAATCAAAAATATAATATATAATATATGTCTATGTACCTTATTATATATATATATATACATATATATATATATATATATATATATATATATATATATATATATATATAAATTATGGGTCAAAGCTTTCATGGGAAAGACAAGACTGCTCCATAGCCCTCTAGTGGTCAAATCTGATAATGCAGTAATCTGTTTAATTTTGCAATCTTTTGTGTGCCCTATTCATTTAATCCCCCTACGCCCCTGCTTCTTAGGCACCACTGTTTAGCTAAACATAGTATGTGACTATTTTGGGTCCTCATTACTGTATATAGTAATTGTTCTCAGTCCTTCAGTCGTGTCTGACTCTCAGGGACCATATGGACGTAGCACTCCGGGCACATCTGTCTGTGTTTGCTGGTTGTCCTGATCCATATGTTTTTTTTTGGCAAAGAAACAGGATAGGTTTGCCAGTTCCTTCTCCAGTTGACCATGATTTGTCTGACCTCTTTGCAATGACCTGCCCATCTTGTGTGACCCTAAATGGTATAGCTCCCAACTTCAATGGCGTACACAAGCACCTTCACCATGACAAGGTAACCATCCAAAACTGGATATAGTAATTAGTTATGTCTTAAATGTAACATAGCAAAAGCAGAGCTCTTAATATTATCTCCTAGTCCTGACACCATTTTATCTTTACCTATGTACGTGTCACACTTGATTTCACTTTGTCAGGCTCCTATCCAATCGGTTGCCAAAACTATTTTTGACTCTGGAAGATCTTCCACAACTAGAAGAGTTGAAAAATGAAATGTATTAGCTCCTTTTATGACAATGATGGGAATAAAATTGTAAGGCTTTGCAAGGCTTGCACGTGCCTCAGCTGCTTGCCTCATTTGCGAGGCTCGCAGTGCAATGCGCACCTTCGGCGCTCATTGCAGCCCAAGTTTGGGGTGCCTTAACTGCTCACCTCGCTTTGTGAGGCTCGCAGTGCAATGCGCTCCTTTAGCGCTCATTGTGAGCCTCTCCCTCCGTCAAGTCTACAGGCCTCGCGATGAGCATCTTCAAAAATGACGGGAATAACATTTGAAGACTGGGAATGCTATACCTTCGGCGCTCATCGTGAGACCTGCGCTGAGCGCCTTTGGTGCTCATTGTGAGCCCCTCCCTCCATCAACTCTATGGGCTTCATTGCAGAGCTCTCAATGAGCTCCAAAGGGACTCAATGCAAGCCTCTCCTTTCCTCCCGCCTACTGTACGGTCCGTTCATTGCAGGTTTCGTTAACATGCAAGTATTGTGCTTGGGAATGCCATGTATGTCTTTCCACCATCTCCCCCCTGTCCCTTCCCTGTGTCTTTCTCCTCTTTGTGTCTGCTGAATGTTTGCGTGGCGCGCGGTCTGCCGTTGTTTTTATTTTCAAAGTCCTGCGTGCCTGGCGTTGTTGGTGTAAGTGTTACTGTCTTTGCCGTCATGTATTTACTAAGTCCTGCATGCCTGGCTTTGCTCAGCCTCGTTTTTATCCAGTTTTTTTCCCTCACTTAGCCGATTTTGTATTGACAAAAAACCCCAAGTATAGCTCAAATTCAATTTTTGTTTGTTGGCATGTTTTTATAGTTACGCGCTTTGATCACAGTTGTGACCCTCTCAGTCGCATGCCTCAACTGCGAGCCTCGCGAGAAACTGCAAGCTGCCTAAGTCCTGCATGCCTCAACTGCTTGACTCGATTCGCGAGGCAAGCAGGGCAATGAGTGCCTTTAGCGCTCATTGTAGTCTAAGTCCTGAGTGGTAGATGGCTGCCTCGCTTCACTAGGCTCGCAAAGTGTGACCAACATCGTAAGCATTTCCCACACTGACAACTATATATGTGATTGGATGCTGATTTCAGATCTGCCCTTTAAAAAGGCCGGCACTTAACGTTTTTAGGTAATTTTTTAGTTCAATAATAAGTAATTGTTAGTTTGTCAGGATATTTTAAATGTTGTGGTTGGCAACACTCCTTACTTCTTCCCAATAAGGAATTGGAAGAACCATATTACTTAACATAATGTTTGTTGCCTGTACCGCTGTGGAAACCTTTTATTAATTTCATAGTAAACTTCAGTGCTAAAATGGAAAAAGAACAGCGTCACAGGCATATTAATTTACCAGATATCATTTGCATTGTTTGTGGGCATTATACTATAACATTTCAGAGTTTAACAAAGCAAGCCTTCTCATTGTAGTTTGGATGTAACATTGAGGACCAAGACAGAAATTAGGTTCTTCATTGGTGCTGGATGACATGCTATGCTAGCCTGGTTAAATTGGTAAGCATAAATGCATGCTATTTGCAGTTTCGGTTTGGTTTGAGTCAACTAGTAATTTAGATTATTGTTATTGTTTTTACTACAACAGATGTATTTTCAAAAAAGAAAAAACACAATATTAAGTAACCAAAGGTACATTTGACTATAAATCCAGTTTCTCGTGGAGAAGGTCTTCCCATACCTAAACCTCCAGAAAACGGGAAGACATACATTCATCTTAATCACAGAGTGACACAGCACCTAATATTGTTCAAGACCCTAGACACAGTGTTGTGAAACAATCATACTATCTTGTGGAAAAATCATTTATTTAGACAAATGTGGATCAGTAGATACGACACACACAAAATTACTGCCACTGAGTCATTCACTGAACTGCTATTACTGACAGAAATATATCCAGACACAGCCTTTTATACTTGTTTACATAATACAATGAAATAATCAATTTCCCCCCACCTAGCAACATGGCATAAACCACTAGCAACCAATTACATTTTATTTATATATGACATCCAAAAAGAATATAACACATACTTTGATAAAATCTGTGCGTACATATACTTTATATGATACACTTGTGCTCAGTAAATAACACTTATTAGACCTTGGAGATGACCAAAAATACATATTTATTATGTAGAAAAATCTGTGTACTGTCTGTAACTGAAATAGCTAAGTCATGGGTCACGTAGTCTTAACTATTTCATAACTTATATCTTATAAAAAAGGAAAATACTGGTTTAATGCTTATATTCCAGCCGAATTTCACACTAACTGGAAAGAGTGCTAATTGTGTATATATATATATATATATATATATATATATATATATATATATATATATACATATATATATACATATATATATACATATATATATATAAATACATATATATTTACACATATATATATATATACATATATATATATATATATATATATATACACATATATATATATATATATACATATATATATATATATATATATATACATATATATATATATATATATATATACATATATATATATATATATATATATATACATATATATATATATATATATATATATATATATATATATACATATATATATATACATATATATATATATATATACATATAAATATATATATATGCTAAAAATTTAAAAATATATGTATAATTTCTCTGACACTCCTCTCTATGACAATGTAAATTGTCATCAAAAGGAAAGAATACAAATATGACAGGGTATAATCTCAATATAAATTTTACACATATAGTTAAACAACCTAAATGATAGACTTATCAGGAAGTAGAGGTAAGATCTTCAGATTGGTATTTAAAGAGACTCTGGGTCTCTAAAAATTCAGTCAGACGAGTTTCCTACAACATGGAGATATTAAATCTTATCTCACGTCCTTTGCACATTGTACCTTAATACATTCCTAACAAGAACATTTCAAAACAAAACATAATTATACATAGAAACAATAAAATACATAATAATAACGCAGTTTTAATAAACCGATATGATCCGTGGAATAATGAAAAATCTTTCGATAATGGAATTCATAGCACAGAGTTCCCAGTCAAGATATTAAAGTCTGTTGAATGAAAGCTTTACAATTTGATTATAAAGCAGAAGCAAGAAAATATGAAATCTTGATGGTAAAACAATTGATCCATGAAAACAAGTGAGCACCTGTTTGATTTAATGTATATAACAAGGAGAGAGTCCAATGGGGTGGATGAAAACATCAACAGATGATGTTATATGTTACCAAGAGACAGTCCAGATAGCAGTGCCACAGCTATAAAAATCCAGATTTGTAAAATAACATACAATGGTTAATGCAGAGATAATGGCCTTACTTAATTCTTCAACCAATTTTCAATAACTAGGCCATACAACCCATTTCCCTTTATTCTTATTGTTTTATGAGGCATTTAGATGATAGATGTAATTTAATAACCAATAAAGTTTTGCACTTATATGACTAATATACCAGAGTGTATGCATGACAACATCTTTACCTAATTCCTTATAAGATTTTAGTACGTACTAGATCCTAGCAAGTTGATAGAATAATGTGCAGAAATGTTAGAAGCCAAAGAATAGTAAAAATGAAGACAGGTATAGGAAAGAGCAGAAAAAAATAGGAAAATCAAAACACAGTGAAAACATTTGCTCAGGCGAACTTCAGTCAGGCCTTGTCTTACACATCAAACTTAGGTAGGTCCTTCTTTGTCCTTACGGTAAACGAGAAACAGGTGGATCACTTTCTTCTGGATGGTCAAAGCAATAGGCCATCACGTGCAGATCTTCAGGCAGAAGACATGGAGTATGTGGTTTTTTGACAAGTCTTTACATCTTTATTCTTTTGCAGCAGATATTTATAGATAGCATATTGCAATGAGCAAGAGTTTGAATATATCCTTTATGGGGATGGGCCTTGATTTTACGCATGATTCTCCTATTCCTTTTTATTTTTTTCCATGTCCTTTGGCAAGCGTACGGCATAGAATTGCAAAGTTTTACATAGGTATTCTTTCTGGGTGATGGTCGTGTCAATCCATTACTGTATCAGTCTCCTTGCACAGGGAACCACAAAACAATTACAAGTGAGCAAGTTGGCAAGCTTGACACCGATTGAAATCATCACAGAGAGGGTTATGTCTTTCTGTCTTCCAAACCACTACTGAAGTCAGCTAGGGAATGGGTTTTCCATCTCTGAATTTTCTACTAGTTCATTTTACAGGGCGGTCAATCACTCCAGGGCTTTAATAACTGTCCCATCAGATGCCGTATTATTAGGGATGAAGGTGCAGCAGGCAGTGCCAAACATTACCTATAATAACCGAAAAACTATAATCACATCTAGTGAAGAGGACACTGCTTTTCTAGCAAAATGGCAAATTAAATAGCAAGATGTTGGATCTAACTGGATATAAAATGCTTAAGATAAAAATTTAATAATTGCAATATAACATTTAAGCTGTTACACATTTTAATATGTTTTACTGCACTAATAATAGGTGTATGTAAGTTTTTAGTGTTGTGAAGGTTGTATTTTGCACAAATGATGAAGAAAAGCACCTTATAATATTTTAATTGCTATAGATTTAATAATCTTATTGAATAAGTTAATATTATTTCTACTAAGAGGGATGTTACAAGATTGTTAATTCGGTTAAATTGAATGAAATCTTGTAAAAGGTAAGAACTGTATATAAAAGTGTTATGTCACTAAATTGGGTATTAGGTTTCGTTCACAGTATTTCACTTTTGAATAATAAATGAATTTGTAATCACATATTTAAAAAAAAAAAAAAGAAAGAAAAGGGAAAAGGGGGAAAAAAAGAAAAGAAAGGAATTGTTAAAAAAAAGATACTTTTTCAGTACTTATACACATTTTGTAATTATAAAAGATATTTTGTAAATTAATTTTATAAAAAAATAAAAAGGGAAAAGAGGGGGAAAATTTTCACATTTGTACTTTTTTGAATTGTATAGTTTTCAAGATATATACGAAAGGTATAATAACATAATTGCACTTTGATTTAATAGGAGAAGCTTCAACTAGATATTATAAAAATGTAGGTATAAAGATAATTTTTGGCACTAAAAAACTTCTTAAAATGCTAAATTTATTTTGCAATTTTGGATTACTAGAAATGTTACATATTCGTACTTTGAAGAAATATAAAAATTTGGGACAGATAATTAAGTTTATTTGGACCTAAGTTAAATGTTGTACTGAGACTCTGAACCCTTTGTGCTTTTGAAACATGTTGAATAGTAACTAGATATTATAAAGACGAGGTAAAAATTATGTAAGCAAAATTAAAAGGTTGATAAGGGTTCAGATTTTTAAAAGAAATACATTCTTATCATTGAAGTCCCTTTTAATTACCGACTGAAGACATAATATCTCCAAATATCTCCAAGAGGAGAAGGGAACATCATTATATCTTCTTTTAAGGGATAATTAAAAAAGAAAAGATCACCACCTAGGCATTTAAACTTTTTTTTCTTTAGTTTGCCTGTCTCCATCTTGACCCAGTTTTCTTTTACCAACACTCCCCAGCATTCACTGCGGGTGTTGGGGGATCAAGTGGGAACAGGAACATACTGAGGTAGTGGGTGAGTTTGTTTGTTATGTATTGTTATGTCTATGCTTTTTTTTTTCTCCCTTTCTTTCTTTCTCTCTCTTGGAAGTGAAGTTGTGGGAGGAATGTGGTTAACAATGGTATTGCGGTTCTTTAAAAATAAATTACCCTGAATATTTTATCCTTTAATTGCCAGGGGATTAACCATCCTACAAAATAAATCATGTCATTAATTTATCTTAAATTAAGAAAGTCAACATCTTACTATTACAAGAAACACATTGGCAACATAATAAGATTCCAAACTAAGGTTTAAATATTTTGTATACAGTATATAACGCAACATATAATAAGAAAGCAAGGGAAGTATCAATCTGGTTTAATAAATCTCTCCTATTGAAGGAAGAATTTGTTAATTGTGATCCCAATCGAAGATACATATTATGGACAGGAAAAATTGGTAATGAAAAATTTACACTGTTATATATATACGCTTCTAAAAACAAGCAAGATAGTTTTTTTAATAAAGTTTTGGCCCTTTGGAATAGATATGCACAATGCACTTCAATAATTGGAGGAGATTTCAATATGATAATTAACACATATCTAGATTGATCTTTGATGATGAAAACTGAAAAAGATAAAAGAAAATAGGAAATTAAGAGTTTTTTTTTTAATACGAATATTGACTCAGTCAACTCTAAATCCATCTTATGGAATGCACAAAAGGCCTTTACCAGAGGGATTTTTATAAGTTGTAAAGCAAATATGAAGAAACAAATGGGCCTTCCACTAAGACAATTATGCATTCAACTTTTTAAAGTTGAGACTCTTAACAAGATTAAACTAGATTCAAATTTACTGAATAAAATAATGTCAATCTCAAATTAAAAAAATAAATAACATACTATCTGATAAAACTGTATGGAAAATTCAACAAAGGCTGTTCCATTATGGGAATAAAATGAGCAAACTTCTAGCTAATAAAATCAAAAATAAAATTTCAAGAAGAGAACAGAATTGTTTTTCTGTAAAGACATAGGGCATCATTCTATTAGCGGCCGTAAATCGGCCGTAAGGCTGCGATTCCTTGCGGGGGTTCAGTTAACTCGCGATTCTATTATACGGCCCCGCAAGGATCTCCTTTTACGGCCGGCCGCATATCTTGGAACCGGCCGTAAGCTGTGAAATATAAAAACTCAAAAATAAATTCAAGCCTGCACTGTACAGCTCTGTAAATGCTAGGGATCATATTGGGGGACATGAGGATTAAAAGGAACCCACTCTCAAGCTTGCACATCAGCCCAAACCCAAGTTCAAATTAACTGTTTATTTTCCGGCTGCGGCGTGGGCGGGTCTGAGGTGCTCCAAGCACTCTGGACTTTTTACATAGATATTTTACGGATATTAAAAATAAAATATTTTACGGATTTGAGTATAGGATAATTATGTGCTATTTTTTCTAACACCTAAAATCCCTTTATAGTCTTCTCAAAGTGCAGGATGGCTTTATTTGAGCTATTTTATGTGCTTAATTGGTGCTAGCGGGACCTCTTTCCTGCAAGTAAGCAGCGGTTTGCTTTTAGCCTTGCAGAGAGGTTTCCCGGAGCAATTGAATTGCAAATAGGAATTTCTTACGGCCGAAACTCATGTGGCCGTTTTAGATCAAAGGATTTCCTCTGGCGCGAGCGGCCGCAAGAGATAGCAAGGCACCGGCCGCAAGCCTGCCGGAGCCTCCGGCCGTAAGGGAATAGAATAGCCGAATAGCTTGCGGCCGGTCCTTGCGGCCCCGCAACGGCTGCGGCCGCTAATAGAATGAGGCCCCTAGTTATTAGAAATCCAGCTGCAATAGCTAAAGCATTCGCTACTTATTTATTATTACAAATCCCAATTTAAAAAAAACTACTACTGAAGAAATTCAGGATTTTCTTGATGATATAACTCTTCCAAAAATATCAAAATTACAGCTAGAAGAGCTTAATAGCCCTATTACTGTAGTGGAGGTTGACATGGCCATTAAAGACCTAAAATTATATTCAACACCTGGACCAGATGGCTTTACTAACTTTTTCTATAGAGTTTGTCAATCAATTATCTCAGTGCATTTAAAAGATCTCTTCAATAAAATAAAGAATTCAGTAAATGTTACAAAATAATTTAAGCTACTATTGTTCAGATACCATAACCCCCCCCCCCCCAAGAAGTTACATATTGTAGTGGATACAGACCGATTTCTCTTTTGAATACCAATCTCAAACTCTACTCTGCTCAAACTCTACTTTACTCTACTCTGTTGAATAAAACAATTAAAGAGCTTGGAGCAATAGGCCAAAATGGTTTTATTCCTGATTGACAGGATATTGATAATTCTGGTAAGTTAATAAATCTTATTGATTACGCCAATGTCAGTAATACTCCCGCCCTATTCCTTTCTCTGGATACTGAGAAAGCTTTTGATTGGATAGGGTGGGAGTATATGAAAAGGACATTGGATGAATTTGGTCTGGGTAACTTTGGCCAATTAGCAACTAGGGCTTTATATGCGAAACCAGAGGCATTTGTTGCAGGTTTTGGATTTCGATCCAGTAATTTTCTGATAAACAATGGTATAAGACAGGGGTACCCTCTATCCCCTGTCTTATTGGCGTTATTAATGGAACCCATGGTAGAAGCAGTAAGAACTTCAGATAAAATAAGAGGTATTGAAATTAATAAAAAGAACACAAAATAGTTTTATTAACAGATGACGTGGTTTTATCCATGTCATCTGCAACCCCTTTACAGGAAATTTTGAAACATTTAGCTTAATCTCTATATCTCTTATCTCTATAAGCTCAATTTACAAAAAACTGAAATATTAGATATACACTTAAACTCTGAAATTATTAAAGAACTTAGCTTGAAATACCCGTGTAACTGGACGAACAGTAAATGTATGTATCTGGGAATACTTTATAATAAAAATATAAAAAAGTTAATTGTATCGAATTATAGATTGTTATATCAAAAATGTTCTAGTGTATTTTCAGATTGGAAAAATAAGAGTTTATCCCTTTCAGAAAAATAGCAGATAAGATAAGAATGGCGGGACTACCTAGAATTAACTGTTACATAAGAAATATTCCACTTAATCTTCCTCTTCATTTGATTAAAAAATTGAAAATCGCTAATAGATAACTACATCATTAATGGAAAGAAATCGAGAATTTAAAAAAATATTTTAAACAGAGGTTTAGCATACTCAGAACTTACTCAGAACTTAAAGTATACCATGATACAATGATACTTCCACATATAATTAAATGGATAGACCTACTTAATCATATTCTTGGTACCAGATAGAAAATGTGTGATTAAAATAGGTAATTTAAATCATATAACTTATCTAAAAGATACAGTAAAAAATAAGAATATTTCTGATTTTTTGGTAATTAAACAAGTGTTAATATTCTGACATAAAATAAATAGAAATCTAGAAGTAATCCCTTTTCCAAGACCACATATTCCAACTAGCGAATTAGCGATAATAACAAAATCTCCGACTTTGAAGAGATGGGCTAAAGGTATTGATTATTTTCAAAAATTGTTTGTTGGAAAATAATTTACAACTTTTTATTATCTAGTTACAAAATATAACCTAAATAAAGGGGATTGGTAGGAATATTTGAGGCTGCAAGAGCTTCTGAAAGATTATAATCTCTTCCATTTAAAAAGGAAACACAAAACAGTGTTCGAAAAGCTGTTAGCATTGAATAATAGAAAACATTTAATTTCTAATTGTTTTGATTTAATTCAAAATCACTGCAAATTGATAAAACGATAAATATAAAACTTTGGGAGAGAGATTTAAAAATGTCTTTCACATTAGAAATATGGGAAAAAGTGTTTTCTTTTACTGTTAAATTTGTGAAAAACGAGGCCTTAAGAGAAGTCTACTTTAAAGTGCTAAATAGGTGGTACTATGTGCCAGAAAAAATATGTTTATTTTCATCTAAGCCTGAAGATAGATTGTGTTGGAGGAGGTGCGGTCTTGACGGGACGCAACTACTTATATGGTGGAAGTGTCTATTTGTTTTTTCCTTTTAGGTAAATTGTTTTCAAAAAATGTCTAATATTCTTGGAAAAATTGTGCTTCCTACATCACAAATTGCTATTTTACACCTAATGCCAACACATTTAAATTGTACTTCTCAACTTTCAATTACATATTGACAGACAATGCTGTTTAGATCCCCTTTTCTTCTTATGAATATGTTTGTATGCATGTTGTACATGGCGTATTGTGATGTATTTATTTGTTTGTTTTTTGTCTTATAAATAAGAAAAAATAATTAAGACACAAAAAAAAAGGACCATGCAGGTTTGCCACGTTATCAGACTTGTTTTATCTAGTTGTTCAGTAAAACCTTGTAGCACATCTCTTGTATAGTTCACAAATCTTTGTTGGTTATAGTAGATGTAATGTATCCAGTCAACATTCTTATTTATTGTCACCCACCAGGTGAACATGGAATTAAATCCCGCTGCAATTTCTTTTCTGGTCTTGAACTCGTCTGGTAGTCTACGGGATACTCCAATGGAGTCGATGTAGACTCCACTTTGTGTGGATCTCTTAGATTGGGCCAAGGCCTTTGTAGATTTGTCCCTTAATCTGTTTTTGTGTATACTCCCAGATCAGGGTAGGTATTACTATAATGGCAGTGATATGGATCAAGATTAGTATGGACTTTCTCATCCCACACCATCCTGGACTTCTGAAGGGGTGTCACAGTCTGTATTAGGGCATCATTCTGGGGATCCTTTCCTGCTTCCCCAAGGCCTCTCTAATCTGTCTGAACACAGCAGTATCTTTACTGGGTTTGAGACGAGTGACCCTATCTGTATCACTCCCCTTTGTAGCCAGACTTTGTGTAGCAGACAGGTGCAGGGTTACTCAGGTTAGCAGGTAGGTTCCCAGGAAGGTGCTGATAGAGGCACCCTCTTGCAGCGGGTCAGATGTATCCAGGAGGTATTTTCTGCAATTTTTACAGCAGTCGGGGGAAGCCAACAAAACTTGGCAAGGCCCTTCTCACCTGGCATCCATCCAATTTTTTTTTTTGATGATTTTAACAGGTACTCATTCTCCTGGTTTTATCAGTGTAGGTAGTTCCTGGTGTTCCTGTATAAAGAGTTTCTAGCCAGCAAACTCTGTATCTGTTGTTATCTGTTGTCATCAGTTGTCATCAGGATAGGTACTTAGCAGATACTTTCTGTCGTCATATATCAGGGCACGCTTGTCTTTTCTTTGTCTTTACAGGCATGCACTCTGTGTCATCTTCTTCTGGGATAGACGAGTGTGACAAAAAAAACAAACATACAAGAAACTTCCATACATCTTTTAACTAGACATTCTCATATCATATACATCTATCCTAAAATTTCCTTAACTGTAACATAAATGTAGAATATGCATAACTCTATAATAAACAAGGGGTAGTATAAACTAAAATTAATAAAGTGATAATGTAAATCAGAACAACTAAGTCAGAGGTGCTCATCAGAGAACGAACTAACCTTAATAGATTAGTTCTATAGACATGATGACCCACTCTTAGAGCAACCTATTTTAGCTCACTTCAACCATTCACAGGGAGAAATATCCTGTAGTATATCAGTCAGGCCCCACTCAAAAGAGTGACCCAGCCCCAAAATACCAGGCAATTGTACCCTGAACAGGAGAAACAGCAAAGCCCAGACACATTTCAGCCTTTATGGGCCTCGTCAGTGAGGTGCAGCTGAACTCCCTAAGACATAGTGAGCAAGCGGATCACGTCTGGAGTCCCCTGTCACCCTTAGGGTGTCTAAACCCTAAGGCTAATTTGCATAAACAAAACAACTAAGTCAGAGGTGCTCATCAGAGAATTAACTAACCTTAATAGGTTAGTTCTATGGACATGATAACTCACTCTGAGAGCAACCTCTTTTAGCTCACTTGTGCCTTTCACAGGGAGAAATATCCTGTAGTATATCAGTCTGGCCCCACTAACTTTGATTTTTGTTTATGCAAATGACCCTTAGGGATTAATCTCCCTAAGGGTGATGGGGGACTCCAGACATGGACCCCTTGCTCACTGTGCCTTCGGGAGTTCAGCTACACCTTACTGATGTGACTCAAAGAAGGCTGAAATGTATGTCTGGGGTTTGCTGTTTCTCCTGTTCAGGCTAGAATTGCCAGGTATTTCGGGGCTGGGTCATTCTAGTGATAGGAAAAATTCATAGTTAACTGCAGAACCGCACAAAGCAAAAAACATGAAACACAGAAAAGAAAAAATACAACAAAAAAATCACATACAGCACAGGGGAACAGCCAGGACATCTGGGAGTGAGGTGGAATGCAAATTTAAATTGAGTTTGCCGAGTATCGCCACTTAAAAATCTGCTAAGTGAAAAAAGAAAGGGTGGCCCAAAAAAATTAAAACAAGGCTACACAACCCTGGATCCTGCAAAACATCACCAACTATGTAACACTTTCACCCAGGAATGTACAAGGCACAAAATACTCTATTAAAAAGGACGGCAAATGCTCACGAACCACGCAGCACAAGGACAAACAAGGCTATTTTACAATCCTAACTTGCCACTAACAACATTACGCATTTAAACTATCGCTTTACACAAAAAAACAACAGTTTGCCCTCTCGCACGCAGCCTAGTTCTAATGCACGGTGGGGACCTTCAAAAAATCTCCTCAGGTCAGCAACAGCCCAACTGCACATCATATGCTGCAGGACAATAAAAAGAGATGGTTACCTCTTCAGGCTATTGATTGTTACATATATTAATTAGAAAAAGGTAGACTATATTAATTTATTTTTCAACAAATTCAATAATTTTAAGTATTTAAAAAAATATGGAGTGCCGCCGAGCAACAAGATGAGCACCGACGTCACTCAGCACAAGGCTCGCAATGAGCGCCAAAGGTCCTTAGACCTATAAAAAGCTTAACATTGGGTGCCAAACAGCATTACCATGGCTACAAATTTTATTGGCCGTCATTTTTTGATGGGCAAGTTGCTAGTGTTTATAAAGTATGTGTATAAATGTTTCCTATACTATGTTATGTTGATTCTCCCTATATGTATTTAACTCATGATGTCGGATATTGTCTCCACTCTCTCTGCATCAATGTTTGCATTCAAACTGAAATTCCCATTTCATATTAGATTTGCTTCAAAGATCACACCTCTTGAAAGCATGTCAGTATAAATAAAGTGTTTGTCAAATACAAGAGATATCACAGTATATTGCAATACTCATTATTAATCTAGATTACTGGACATTCACAGTTACTTCACTCGCCTATATAATCTCTGCTATACAGCTGTTTTTGGGCCTCTGATCCCCATATAATGCTCTGCTTCCCGATAGCACTGCTTTTTCCGCTCTGGACCCTATTTAACTCACTCAACATTGGCACAGCATTAGGAACTGCAGTGCCAGTCAAAGAGAGTCAGAGAGAGTGAGAGTGAGAGAGAACCAGAACCCTTTTAGAAAGGAGAGAAAAAGAGAGAGATACCAAAATCCTACCTGCAACATCCAGTGGCAAGGTACAGTACAGAATATTGTTTATCCCCTTATTTCTAATAATGTGATTGTTAATTGTCTAAGAAAATATACATTCATTGTAGATTTTGTACTGTTTTACAGATGTCTGAGTGCAAAGAAGAGCAGCCTAAGACCAAGTGCCATAGCATTCCTCTGTATGTGAAGATGCAGGTGCTGGACCACCTGGAGAAAAGGGAGTGGCAAGTTAAGATTGGGGCAGGTTTTCAATTGCCAACCTCCACAATATATTGTGCCTCTGTTCTGTGCTTTCTCCTGGACAGTAAAGTGTGCTAATGTACTTGTGCAGTGATTAGTTTGAAGCTGAGAGGGAGTGTGGTTTTGCCTGTGTGAAGTTATATCAGTGTCTGGCTTTTTGTGGTCTGTTTGCCTCAGTTCTGTGATTTCTCCAGTAATGTGTGTTTGTGTACTTGTGCAGGTGAGTAGTAAGAACCTAATATAAGCAGCGGGAAGAGTGAACTTTTAGTGTCAAGTGCAGTTTTAATATAAGTGTGGGAGTTTAAATAAAAGAAAAGGGGGCAAATTATAGTGCTTTTTACAATGCCCCCCCCCCCACTGTAATTAGTAATTATGAGTCATTCCAGTGACAACCGCATTCAGTGTGCATCCTGTCACATGTATGAACTGCTGGAATATCTGATCCAGAGTCCATACCTTTGTGAGAGGTGTGAGCATGCTACCTATCTTGAAGCTCAAATTGGAGAAATGGAGAGGAGAAATGCAGCACTTGGTGATATTGCTCCACTGGAAAGGGAGTTGGTGCTCACAGAGCACAGTTTTGGTGGGCCTAAGATGGAGGTGGAGAGTCGGTTACAGTAACAATGGGAAGCAGAGGGAATAGGAGGAGGAGGTAGGCCAGTTCTGAGTTGGCAAACACCAATAAAAAATGCCAGTTTGAGTGAAACTGTTGGGGAAGTCCATTTAGGAATGCAATGTGAGATTTGGTGGTAGGGGACTCTATTATTAAGAAGGTAGACAGGGTGATTTTTTTCACCAAGATCCCAGCAATTAAACAGTTTTCTGTTTCTCGGGTGCTCGGGTTCGGCATGTTGTGGATCGGGTAGATAAATTATTGGCAGGGGCTGGAAATGAATTGTCAGTGTTTGTACATATTGCTACCAATGATAGTGAAGTCTGTGAATGGAGATGGAGTATCCTAAAGAAAGATTTGAAAGAACTAGGGAATAAGCTTAAGTCAAGGACCTCCAAGGTAGTATTTTACGAGATACAACCAGTGTCACATGCTAACCCAGGGAGACAGAAGGAGCTTAGGGAGGTTAATGCGTGGCTAAAAAATTGGTGTTTGGGTTTTTAGAGCACTGGGCTGACTTCTCACTTGGGTACAATCTCTATGGCAGGGATGGATTGCACCTTAATGAAGAGGGAGCTGGTGTGCTAGTGGAAAGGAAGGTAGAATGGCTGGGGGAGTTTTTAAACTAGTCGGTGCTGGAGGGACTAGATAGAAGTAATCACATATATAGTTGTGAGCGTACGGGCCGTTGCTCACGCTTGCGCAGCGAGCATCCACACGTCACCGCAAATGCGGATCCTCGCGAAGCGAGGGTCCGTTTTGCGGAGGTGGAGGCTCAACGTCGGCTGTGTTAACACAGACACACCACACACACGACTTTTTAACAAAAAAAACCCAACTTCCCAGCCAACAAAAACCCAACAACATCCCCGCAAATGCGGATCCTCGCGAAGCGAGGGTCCGCATTTGCGGTGGTGGGAGCATCCCAACGTCGGCTGTGTTAACACACACATACACACACACGACTTTTTAACAAAAAAAAACTCAAAGGCGCCTCACACCCGCTTACACCCAGACACACACACGCAAGACTTTAAAAAATAAAACAGCTAAAAGGCCCCTCACACGCTCTTAACACACATACACACGACTTAGAAACAAATACACTGCGTCGTACACGTAAAAGCCAACATCGTCTCTCACAAAAACATACGGCTGCATCGCAAAAAAAACGGCCGAGAAACGACCCATTCCAAACGCTGCGCATCAAAACATCACAAACACAAGAAATAAACCCAACGAACACATAGAAAGCTTACTTACAGCAAGGGGGGGCATCCGGCATCTCCAAAAATTAACTTAAACGTCCATTTAAGTAAAAAAAAAAGAGTTTAAACTGCCGAAAATCGCCTAAGCGAGAGAAAAAATGGCCGCCAAACAAAACGAAAACGAGGCTTAAGACGTAACTACAGTGCAGTAACTCGAAAGAATTAAACACATAGGGCCTCATTCTATTATCGGCCGTAAAACGGCCGCAAGGCTGCGATTCCTTGCGGGGGTTCCGTTATCTTGCAATTCAATTATACGGCCACGCAAGGATCTCCCCTTACGGCCGGCCGTATATCTTGCAACCGGCCGTAAGCTCAGAAAACTTTAAACGCAAAATTAAATTCAAGACGGCACTGTACAGCTCTGTAAATGCTAGGGATCATATTGGGGGACATGAGGATTAATAGCAACCCCCTCTCAAGCTTGCACATCAGCCCATATCCGAGTTTACATCAACTGTTTATTTTCCGGCCGCAGCGTGGGCGGGTCTGAGGTGCTCCAAGCCCTCGGGACTTTTTACATGGATTTTTGACATAAATTAAAAAATAATTTATTTACGGATTTGAGTGTAGGGGAATGTTGTGCTATTTTTGCTAACACCTACAATCACTTTATAGTCTCCTCAGAGTGCAGGATGGCTTTATTTCAGCTTTATAATGTGCTTAATTGGTGCTAGCGGGACCTTTTTCCTGCAAGTAAGCTGCGGCTCGGTTTTAGCCTTGCAGAGAGGGTTCCCGGAGTAATTGAATAGCAACCGGGATTTTCTTGCGGCCGAAACTCTTGCGGCACAAGGGATAGCAAGGCGCCAGCCGCAAGCCTGCCGGAATCCCCGGCAGGAGGGGAATAGAATAGCCGAATAGCTTGCGGACGGTCCTTGCGGCCCCGCATCTCCTAGCCGATAATAGAACGAGGCCCACACTATACGGAACGTACCACACTGAAATTAAACACCATTTTGAACACTACTACGCACAAAATGGCGGATGGAACGCAAATTGTAAGCTGGAACGCAAATAGCGCATGCGTATTGCGTGCTAACGGTCTGAGGCACTTGAAAGCTTCAAAAAAATACTGCCTACTTTCCAGAAATTTCGACAAGGTTATAAATACTGCCTACTTTCCCGAAATTTCTACATTTCTACTCAGGTGATGAACGGAGTGACTGGATAGGTAACTGCTGCTGTTACTTCAGAAGAGAATTGTTTGCTAATTTACTACTTTACACTGTGCAAATTACAACTGAGAGGTAAGCTATAATATATTACATTTTAATATCAAGACAGGACAAAAAAAATTAAAAAATTAACTATGAAAATGTGATTTATGTAGTGACATGTGGCACGCACATTTATGTCTATCATGTATAGTCACATGTCACACACACATTTATGTGTGTAGGCCCACAAAAAAAATAAGGTTCATTTAACAAAAACAAAAAAAAAATACATTTAAATATCAAAAAGGGATTTATGTATAGTGACATGTGACACGCACATTTATGTGTATAGGCCCTGCAACAAAATGATCTTAAAACAAACTAATTAAACAACTACATTTAAATGACATTACAAAAAAAATGAAATTGTAATATTTAAATATGAGTCATGTATACTGATATGTGACACGCACATAAATGTGTATCATCTATAGTCACATGTCACACACACATTTATGTGTGTTGGCCAAAACAAAAAATAAGGTTCATTTAACAATTAAAATATGATTCATGTATACTGATATGTCACACGCACAATAAAAAATTACATTTAACTCTGAAAATGTGCTTCATGTATGTGACATTTATGTGTGTAGGCCCCACAAAAAAATAATGTTAATTGAAAGTAATTACAGAAGTATATTTAAATGACATTAATTTAGTTCAATTCAATATATAACCTAAAGCTCAATCTTTCTACTTTTTTTAATATTCAAACAGACTCTGCATCAACAGCGTCACTCAAGAATTTGCACCGTGCATTGTGACACGCAATCCTTTTTAAACAACACCAGCAAAGAAGAACAGGTAAGATAGAAAAATACATTTCATGCTGAAAAAGACCATGCTTTGCTAAATCAAAAAGAAGAAATATACAATTAACCATTTCACTTTCTTTTTCAAACAGACACTACAAGAAGACCGGCGGATTAAGATTGGCAGAAGGGGACCCTCTTTCATTCGACACTTCAATCAAGGTAAAGTATAAAGTATAAAAAATAAAACAACTATGAGCCTCATTCAATTCCGAGTTGGACAATTGAATAGGGCTCTATATAAGCACATAACATATTTTTTATACAGAAATTTTTAGTTACTGAACTTCTATCCAAAATCAAGGTCTTCACTAACTAAAAACTTCTGTCAAAAAATATGTTATGTGCTTATATAGAGCCCTATTCAATTGGCCAAATTGCAATTGAATGAGGACCTATATATCTTTAATGGCCGAGGGCCTCATTCAAATGTGATTTGGCCATTTGAATAGGGCTCTATATAAGCACCAAGCATATTTTTTACAGACGATTTTTGTTAGTGAAGACCTTGCTTTTGGATACAAGTTCACTAACTAAAAACCTCTGTAAAAAAAAATGCTCTGTGCTCATATTGACCCCTATTCGATTGCCCAAAACGCTATTGAATGGGGCCCCGACAATATAACAAATGCAGCAACCAAAGGCCCTCATTCAATTGCTATTTTGGCCAATTGACTAGGGGCCTTATTCAATTGTGTTTTGGCCAATTGAATAAGGCTCTATATAAGCACAGGGCATATTTTTTTACAGAAGTTTTTAGTTAGTGAAGACCTTGCTTTTGGATAGAAGTTCACTACCTAAAAACTTCTGTAAAAAAATATGCTGTGTGCTTATATAGAGCCCTATTGAATTGCCCAAATTGCAATTGAATGAGGCCCCTAGGGCTCTAAATAAGCACATCTAGAGGCCTATTCAATTGGCCAAACTGCAATTGAATGAGGGCCAAAGTATGCAACATATGGTACACACAAATAGGATTGTACAAAAAAAATACTTACAAATAGCAAAATAAATTAATCTTCTTTAATGTTTAAGAACCTTTAACAACCTATAAGCCTTACAAAGAAGCCTAAATAAGTATACCGAAAGTGGTACACACAAAACAGGATTGTACCAAACTCACATAAACACATAGGAAAGTAAATTCATCTTCTTCTTTAATGTTTAAGAACCTATAAGCCTTAGAAAAAAGCCTAAATAAGCATACCAAAAGTGGTACACACAAAACAGGATTGTAGAAAAACTCACACAAACACATAGCAAACTAAATTAATATTCTTCTTTAATGTTTAAAAACCTATAAGCCTTAGAAAAAAGCCTAAATAAGCATACCAAAATTGGTGCGCACCAAAGAGGATTGTAGAAAAACTCACACAAACACATAGCAAACTAAATTAATATTCTTCTTTAATGTTTAACAACCTATAAGTCTTAGAAAAAAGCCTAAATAAGCAAACCAAAATTGGTGCGCACCAAAAGGATTGTAGAAAAACTCACACAAACACATAGCAAACTAAATTAATATTCTACTTTAATGTTTAACAACCTATAAGCCTTAGAAAAAAGCCTAAATAAGCAAACCAAAATTGGTGCGCACCAAAAGGATTGTAGAAAAACTCACACAAACACATAGCAAACTAAATTAATATTCTTCTTTAATGTTTAATAACCTATAAGCCTTAGAAAAAAGCCTAAATAAGCATACCAAAAGTGGTGCGCACCAAACACGATTGTAGAAAAACTCACACAAACACATAGCAAACTAAATTTATATTCTTATTTAATGTTTAACTACCTATAAGCCTTAGAAAGAAGCTTAAATAAGCATACCAAAAGTGGTGCGCACCAAACAGGATTGTACAAAAATTCAAACAAACACATAGCAAACTAAATTAATATTCTTCTTTAATGTTTAACAAGCTATAAGCCTTAGAAAAAAGCCTAAATAAGCATTCCAAAAATGGTGCGCACCAAACAGGATTGTAGAAAAACTCACACGACAACATAGCAAATAGTGATGTCGCGAACCTAAAATTTTCGGTTCGCGAACCGCGAACGCGAACCGCCGCAAATGTTCGCGAACCAGCGAACATCGGCGAACCGCCATAGACTTAAATGGGCAGGCGGATGTTAAAACCCACAGGGACTCTTTCTGGCCACAATAGTGATGGGAAAGTTGTTTCAACGGGACTAACACCTGGACTGTAGCATGCCGGAGGGGGATCCATGGCAAAACTCCCATGGAAAATTACATAGTTGATGCAGAGTCTGGTTTTAAGCCATAAAGGGCATAAATTACCTAATATTCCTAAATTGTTTGGAATAACGTTCTTTAAAACATCAGGTATGATGTTGTATCGATCAGGTAGTGTAAGGGTTAGGCCCGCTTCACAGTGACAGACCAATATCCCCGTTTAACGCACCGCAAACAACCACAAACAGTCCATTTGCACAACCGCAAACTCCCCATTTGCACAAGGTTGGATACCAAGCTAGCCATGTCCTGTTCCTTGTCCTCACTGATGTCATTGAAGGTCTCTTCCTCCACCCAGCCACTAAGGGTCCCCGAAAGGTGACAACAAGCCCCCTGGGACGCCTGCTGTGTTTGGTCTTCCACCTCCTCAAAGCCACCTTCCTCCTCTGACTCCTCTTCTTCAGACTCCTCTCACTGCATTGCCTCTCTCTGCATTATTATAAGGTGTGTTAAGTAGTACTACTCTTATCAGTTTAAAACCTGTTACAGCACATATCAGGGGGCGTGTATAAGGCCTGGATTTTTAGAACCAGGAGATGGAAAAAGATGCTTTGTTGGTCGTATTACTTCAATTTTGGGATACGGCACGTGCAGTCAAAGGTGCCACCAGATAGGAGTGACGTGTTTGTAAGTACTACTCTTATCAGTTTAAAACCTGTTACAGCACATATCAGGGGGCGTGTATAAGGCCTGGATTTTTAGAACCAGGAGATGGAAAAAGATGCTTTGTTGGTCGTATCACTTCAATTTTGGGGCACTTTGTGACATTAGCTTCTTACGCTCAAACATGTCCTTTACAGGCACCTGACTATGGGCAGATGAGCAGGAACTGCTCAAGGCGAGAGACAGAGTGGCGGATGGTTGAGAGGGGGCAAGGAGGACAGCAGTGGTTGATGTGGCTTATGATGCTGCACCAGGAGGAGGATGGCGGCTTTGAGTTTGTGTGCTGCTTGTACTCATGTTTTGGTCTGGAGTCACCCAAACATTAGGTCTCAACCTGTAGAGGATAAGGGAACCAGGCTACTCTAGACCTCATTCATCATTACAGATTTTGACAGATCGGTACTATGCGTCCAAGCTACTGTGACAACAGATATGAGTGGCACTGTGCACTTGCAGAAGTTGGTAGAGTAGACGCTGTAGGTCTGACACACACGCTTGCAGACAACTAACTGCTATGCAATCTATTACAGTAGAAAAAATGTTTTTTGTTTTAAATGTACACTACTGTTACACCAGATATGAGTGGTGTGTTAAGTAGTACTACTCCTATCAGTTTTATCCCTGTTATGTGCCTTTTTTTTGGGTTTGGTTGTTGAAGCCACAGTGCAGCACCAGAGGCCAGAAAAATTAGGCATGTACACATGCCTGAAAAATTAGGTATTGTTGATCTTGCAGCGAGCAGAGAAGAAGGTAGGCCTGATTCAACGCCCCATCCCTGCATATCCACACTCAGAGATTGAGGGGGCGACCCTTACAAGGCCACGGGCCGGAGATATAAAGGGGGGCCATCCCAAATAAGCACACAAGCGGGGACAAAGGTAGTGAAGGGGACATAGAGGCCCATGGACTGACAATCGCCATCTTGGCAGGAAAAGGGCCCAGCAATTAAGCCAAACTGACCCAGCACAGGCAGCTACTTGAGTCAAACGCTGTACAATTACACCTTAATAAAGCTGAAACATGCAGCCGCAGGGATTCTAAACGGCCACACAGGGACAAGGAGGCTAACAGCCCCCACAGTCTCTGCACCACTCTTTTTAACAGATAACCCAAGGGGCTAACCAGTGACCTTGCCTACAAAAAAAAAGCAGAATTTTATTGGAGGAATTATTAGTGTGTTTACCCCCCCAAGAGAGGACATAATATACGGTATCTTTAGACTACCTGATGGCCAAACCTCCTTTAGCCCCAATGCTATCCAAGAAACATTTCAAAACTTCGATCAGACCATATATTCATCCCAATCCCGCTGCAGCGGATCTGACATAGAGTCCTTCCTACTACAGCAAGAAGTCCACAAAATACCTGTACCTCAATTGGACAGCTTGAACCTAGACATATCCCAAGAGGAAGTTAAATCTACAATCCAAGATCTTAAATTTGGTAAGTCCCCAGGGCCAGACGGTTTTACTCATCTGTACTATCAGAAATTTGAGCCCTTGCTTACCCCCGCACCTAACATCTTTGTTTAACGCTATACTAAATGGAGAACCTATGCCCCCTTAATTGAATCAGGCCGACCTCATAGTCTTTCCAAAAGAGGGTAGGGACCCGAATCTCAAACTGTATTACAAGGCAGCGCAGCTGGCTTTCATTCCTCTGGCGCATTCTCCAAAACACATCAGCCGCTCTGGGTATTTATGGAAAATGTAAGCATGTCACCTTATACATGGGATACAGTAATATGGATTCCAGACCTGTATACTTTTTTGAGAAACTTGAAAAACCCATTGATTAAGCACTCATTAAAAATATGGACGGAGATGAACTGGACACAAAAACTGGACACTCGGGTATCAGATCTTACCCCTATCGTACCCAATCCCCACTTTAAGATACATCTTCCGGAAAGCTCTCTCAGTTGGTGGAAGTCTCAGAACCTACTAAGGGTTGGTCCATGGTGGCATGACGACAAAATAATGACCTTTGAGTGGGTGAGAGATAGATACAATTTACCCCTGGCTGAACACTATAATTTTTGCAGGATACATCATTTTATATATACGATAAGTGGTAGGGGAACCCCCCAAAAAAACACCTGGCTACTCAAAAAAATTAGGGATTCCCCCTTTCAGCCTGGTATTATTAGCCTCATGTATGAACTATTTAATGAAAACTCATGGGCAAACAAACCAGACTATACCAAAGCCTGGGAGAGGGATTTGGGCACCGAGTTGGCAGATAGCACATGGGATAAAAGTTGGCAAGGCTTAAGTAGGGGATCTTTAAATTATAGTCTGCTTGAGACTTCAATAAAGGTCCTACACTGGACATATATTACTCCTTTTAAGCTAATAAATGGGATCCAAAATGGAGCAGCTCATGTTTTAGGAACAATGGTAATGAGGCTACATTTATTCATGTCTGGTGGGAGTGTTCGGCAGTCATAAGACTATGGGAAGAAACATGCTTACAAGCTTCTAAAATGTTTAAGATTGACCTAATAAAATATTTTTTGAAAGAAAAAATACACATAGCTAGTAGTTGGAAAACCCCAAATTAAAACTTTCAGGAATTAATAACAAAAATCAACTATTTACTGCTAAACGAGAGATTTAACCATGTAGTCTTGGATAGAATCACCCAGTTCCAGACAATTTGGGATCCCTGGATAACATACCCAATTAGTGCCCCCCTAATATAATAAAACATTTGTTAATGGTTGAAGCGACTCGGGGGGAAGGACCGGAGTGGGGGAGCCCTGGAGGAGACCCTTCAGAAGCAACCGGCGGCAAAATCATCCGAGGAAAGGAGAGGTTTTCTACTGAAGCCTGCCCTAGGGTAACCCAAGGGCGATTGAGCAGGGTAACAAAATGTCTTCATTGTAAATATGTATTTTTGCACAACTGTTGTGTTATGCAAGACTGTTCAATATGCTTTCTTTTCCATTACATGCCGTACGCCTTCTGGCATAAAAATTGAAATTCAATTTTAGATATTGTTGCAGCCACTGCTGTTGCAGCGCCCAGAAAAATTGACCTTTGTTCCCCAGGCAGAAAGTGCCATAAAACATTGCCTCTTCTTGAACCCTAGTTGGTGGCGGATAATTCACGCAAGTCATCCGGCATTCACAGATAACATACAGCAGCGTGTGGACCATTTATAGCCGAAGGCAGCTCATCTCATCAGGCCTTTTTCAGTCGAATGTATCGCCCAGTGTCAGTCCCTTCGGGATCCATCCCTCATTCATCTTTATAAAGGTGAGGCAATCTAGACTTTTTTGCCCTAGGCGACTTCTCTTCTCGGTGACAAAACCTCCTGCTGAACTGAAGGTCCTTTCTGACAGGACACTTGAAGCGGGGCAGGCCAGAAGTTCACTTGCAAATTAGGATAGCTCCGGCCACAGGTCTAGCCTGCATACCCAGTAGTCAAGGGGTTCTTCGCTCCTCAGAGTGTCGATATCTGCAGTTAAGGCAAGGTAGTCTGCTACCTGTCGGTCAAGTCGTTCTCTGAGGGTGGATCCCGAAGGGCTGATGCAATGCGTAGGACTGAAAAAGGTCTGCATGTCCTCCATCAACAACACGTCTTTTAAACGTCCTGTCCTCTCCGGCGTGGTCGTGGGAGGTGGATTACTTTCACCTCTTCCCCTGTTATATTGCCCTTGTGCTGTGACATCACCCTTATATGCTGTGTAAAGCATACTTGTTAATTTGTTTTGGACCTGCTGCATCCTTTCTGACTTGCGGTAATTTGATAACAAATCAGGCACTTTCTGCTTATACCGGGGGTTTAGTAGCGTGCACACCCAGTACAGGTCGTTCCCCTTCAGCCTTTTTATACGAGGGTCCTGCGACAGGCACGACAGCATGAAAGACCCCATTTGCACAAGGTTGGATGCCGAGCTAGTCATGTCCCGTTCCTCGTTCTCAGTGATCTCGCTGAAGATATGTTCTTCCCCCCAGCCACGTACAACACCACGGGTACCAGATAGGTGACAACGAGCACCCTGGGATGCCACATTCCTCCTCTAACTCCTCTTCCTCACAATCATCTTCCAGCGTTGCCGCAGGTCCAGCAAGCGATGCTGATAAGGCTGTTTCTGGTGGTGATGGTGACCACAACTCTTCCTCTTCCTCGTCACGCTCATCTACGGCCTGATCCAGCACTCTTCGCAGGGCACGCTCCAGGAATAAAACAAATGGTATGATGTCGCTGATGGTGCCTTCGGTGCAACTGACAAGGTTTGTCACCTCCTCAAAAGGACGCATGAGCCTACAGGCATTGCGCATGAGCGTCCAGTAACGTGGCAAAAAAATCCCCAGCTCCGCAGAGGCTGTCCTAGCACCCCGGTCATACAAATACTCGTTAATGGCTTTTTCTTGTTGGAGCAGGCGGTCGAACATTAGGAGTGTTGAATTCCAACGTGTGGGGCTGTCACAAATCAAGCGCCTCACTGGCATGTTGTTTCACCGCTGGATATCTGAAAAGTGCGCCATGGCCGTGTAGGAACGCCTGAAATGGCCACACACCTTTATGGCCTGCTTCAGGACGTCCTGTAAGCCTGGATACTTATGGACAAAGCGTTGTACGATCAGATTACACACATGTGCCATGCACGGCACATGCGTCAACTTGCCCAAATTCAATGCCACCAACAAATCTCTTCTGTTGTCACAAACCACTTTGCCAATCTCTAGTTGCTGCGGAGTCAGCCATTGATCCACCTGTGCGTTCAGGGCCGACAGGAGTGCTGGCCCGGTGTGACTCTCTGCTTTGAGGCAAGTCAACCCCAAGACGGCATGACACTGCCGTATCCGGGATGTGGAATAGTATCTGGGGAGCTGGGGGGGTGCCGTTGATGTGGAGCAAGACGCAGCAGCAGAAGAGGACTCAGCTGAGGAGGTTATGGAAGAGGATGGAGTAGGAGGAGTAGAGGAGGTGGCAGCAGGCCTGCCTGCAAGTCGTGGCGGTGTCACCAACTCCTCTGCAGAGCTACGCATTCCATGCTTGGCAGGCGTCAGCAGGTTTGCCCAATGCACAGTGTAGGTGATATACCTGCCCTGACCATGCTTTGCAGACCAGGTATCAGTGGTCAGATGGACCCTTGCCCCAACACTATGTGCCAGAGATGCCATTACTTCCTTTTGAACCAATTGAGTACAGGATGCGGATTGCCTTTTGGGCAAAGAAATTTCGGCCGGGTACCTTCCACTGCGGTATCACAATCGCTAAAAATTTTTTGAACTCCTCAGACTCCACCAGCTTGTATGGTAAAAGCTGGCGGGCCAAGAGTTCAGACAAGCCAGCTGTCAGACGCCGGGCAAGGGAGTGACTTTGTGGCATTGGCTTCTTACGCTCAAACATGCCCTTGACAGACACCTGACTGTGAGGAGATGAGCAGGAACAGCAAGAGGCGAGAGACGGAGTGGTGGAGAGTTGAGAGGGGGCAAGGAGGACAGCAGTGGTTGATGTGGATGAAGATGCTGGACCAGGAGGAGGATGGCGGCTTTGAGTTTGTGTGCTGCTTGTACTCATGTGTTGATCCCATTGGCGTTTGTGATGTGACATCATGTGCCTTCGCAAAGCAGTTGTACCTAGGTGGGTGTTGGATTTCCCACGACTCAGTTTCTTTTGGCACAGGTTGCAAATGGCATCGCTGTTGTCAGAGGCAGACACACAAAAAAAATGCCACACTGCTGAGCTCTGCGGTGACGGCATTCTGGTGGTGGCAACAGCATGCGTTGATTGGCGTGCTGTCTGGCTGACCTCGGGTGCTGATGCATGCTGTCTGACTGTGCCACTAGCTCGTTGTGATGACCTCCCTCTACTTCCAACTCGTCTCCTCCTCCTCTCTGTCTCCCCATCTGAACTTTCCCCCTGTTCTTCTTCTCTTCTAGCAGGCACCCACGTGACATCCACGGACGCATCGTCATCATCATCACCCGCCTCACTTGTATATGACAACTGAACAAAGGAAGCAGCAGCGGGTACATCATCATCATCATCATCACATCGTACGTACATGTGTGTAATGCTGCCTGACTGAGACATATCCCTGTTATCTACATTCTCTGGCAATAATGGTTGCGCATCACTCATTTCTTCAAACTGATGTGTAAATAACTCTTCTGACTGATCAATTGAATTGGCTGTGGTACTAGTGTTGGTGGTGGCGGCAGGCAGGTGAGTGGTAACTTGAGAGGTGCCCGAATCTAATCTGGAGGAGGATGGTGCGTCAATGTTCCAAGCGGAAGCTGTAGAAGATTGGGTGTCCTGTGTTAGCCAGTCAACTATGTCCTCTGAACTTTTCAAGTTCAGGGTAACTGGCCTCTGAACACTTGGCATTATTGTAGGGCCAAAGGGAATCACAGCACCACGACCACGACGGCCTCTGCGGGGTGTCCTGCCTCTGCCTGACATTATTTTTTAAATGTGGACTGTTGGTACCCCAACTAGACTGGATTGGTTGAACTTGGCACAGTACTTGTAAGCAGGACACACACTATGGGTAGCGGTCAAGCAAATGAACTTTGATTGACGGTCAGTTAAATGCACTTAGATTTAAGAAAAAAAAGTTTGGGTTTTTTAAATGTGGACTGTTGGTACCCCAACTAGACTGGATTGGTTGAACTTGGCACAGTACTTGTAAGCAGGACACACACTATGGGTAGCGGTCAAGCAAATGAACTTTGATTGACGGTTATGCAAATGCATTTAGATTTAAGAAAAAAAAAGTTTGTGTTTTTTAAATGTGGACTGTTGGTACCCCAACTAGACTGGATTGGTTGAACTTGGCACAGTACTTGTAAGCAGGACACACACTATGGGTAGCGGTCAAGCAAATGAACTTTGATTGACGGTTAAGCAAATGCACTTAGATTTATGAAAATAAAAGTTTGGGTTTTTTAAATGTGGACTGTTGGTACCCCAACTAGACTGGATTGGTTGAACTTGGCACAGTACTTGTAAGCAGGACACACACTATGGGTAGCGGTCAAGCAAATGAACTTTGATTGACGGTCAGTTAAATGCACTTAGATTTAAGAAAATAAAAGTTTGGGTTTTTTAAATGTGGACTGTTGGTACCCCAACTAGACTGGATTGGTTGAACTTGGCACAGTACTTGTAAGCAGGACACACACTATGGGTAGTGGTCAAGCAAATGAACTTTGATTGACGGTCAGGCAAATGCACTTAGATTTAAGAACAAAAAAGTTTGGGTTTTTTAAATGTGGACTGTTGGTACCCCAACTAGACTGGATTGGTTGAACTTGGCACAGTACTTGTAAGCAGGACACACACTATGGGTAGCGGTCAAGCAAATGAAATTTGTTTGACGGTCAGGCCAATGCACTTAGATTTAAGAAAAAAAAAATTTGGGTTTTTTAAATGTGGACTGTTGGTACCCCAACTAGACTGGATTGGTTGAACTTGGCACAGTACTTGAAAGCAGGACACACACTATGGGTAGCGGTCAAGCAAATGAACTTTGATTGACGGTCAGGCAAATGCACTTAGATTTAAGAAAAAAAAAGTTTGGGTTTTTTAAAAGTAGACAACTAGTAAACAATATTATATTGTATGTGTTGTGCACACACAGTATAAGCTGTGAGCCTGACACACACACTTACAAGCAGGGTCTAGCAGGGAGACAGGCAAATGAAGTTAGATTACACAGAAAAAAAAAGAAAAAAAAATGATGTTATAGCCCTAAAAAGGGCTTTTTGGGGTGCTGTGTTTACAGCAGAGATCTGATGAGTCCTTCAGCACTGCACTGGACACTGAATAAACTTGCCTAGCTATGGTTTTCCCTATTGATGTAGTATCACCTACACTCTACCTCCTCTCAGTAAGACTGCAAGTTAGTTCTGATTCCAAAATGGCTGCTGTCCATGAGGTTGAAGAGTGTGGAAGGGAGTGTATGCTGCTGATAGGCTGGAATGTGTCTGCTGACTTTGACATGCAGGGTCAAAGTTTGCTCAATGATAAAGTATTGGGGGGGTGTCGAATCTCGCATATGTTCGCTGTTCGCCGTGAACGCGAACATGCTATGTTCGCCGGGAACAATCCGCCGGCAAACTATTCGCGACATCTCTAATAGCAAACTAAATTAATCTTCTTCTTTAATATTTAAGAACCTTTAACAACCAATAAGCCTTACAAAGAAGCCTAAATAAGTATACCGAAAGTGCTGGACAGAAAATAGGATAATGCTAAAACTATTGCAATCATATACAAAATAATTTACAAAAAAATAATTACAGTATAAAAAAATAATGTATGGAATATAAAAATACATTTTAAGTATTTTGAAAAGGTTGCACAAAAAAATTAATAGCAGAAAAATTCACCATAACACATACAATACACAAAAATAATGTCATTTTTTAGTTAATACAAATACATTCAAATCAAATAACATTTTCATTTTTATTTTACAACAGATACTGCGTCAAGACCATCGGATCAGGAGTTTCAACTGAGGACCAGACCAGCAGACGAGGACTTTCAACAGACGACTACACCATCGGACGAGGACTTTCAACAGAGGACCAGACCATCGGACGAGGACTTTCAACAGAGGACTACACCATCGGACGAGGACTTTCAACAGAGGACTACACAATCGGACGAGGACTTTCAACAGAGGACCAGACCATTGGACGAGGACTTTCAACACAGGACCAACACAGGTTCTAATTGAAATCAAACTTCAACCAAGATACAGTATAACAAGTAAAAAAAGAGAAAAATAAATAAATATCTTTGTTCTGCATCGATGTCAACAGAAAATAAAATTTAAAAAAAACCACCAGTAACTATAACTGTAAAAAAAATATAACTAACACATTTTTCATCTATCTCTTATTTGTATTTTAGGGCATATAATCTTTAACAGTAAATACAAACTTCAATGTAGCCAGAAAAAAAAAATTGCATAGTCCAAAAAAGGCACAAAACAGAGACTCTATACAATATGTCATTCTACATTTCCAGTCATAGACCCTCATTGAATTGCCATTTGAAAAAATTGAATAGTGCTGTAAATAAGCACATAACATATTTTTTAAAATACGTTTTTACTTAGTGAAAACATTGCTTTTGGATATATGTACTAAATAAAAACTTCTTTAAAAAAATATCTTATGGCCTTATTTAGACCTCTATTCAATTGACCAAATTGAAATTGATTAAGTATAAAACGTAAACCACACTGTTGATAACTATTTTTGCTGAAAACCAACTTAACATCTCAAAATAAACTAATGATACATTATTTTATTTTTACAGATTAACATGGCTGATAACGAGAGTAAACAAAGAAAGAAAAGACGCCAAGCTAGAGAACGACGACAGAGAGCAGACAGCCAGCAGACACCGGAGAAGAAGGAAATTTGACGAGAAAAAGAATGCAAAAGAATTGCAAGCAAAAGACTGTCATCTGCACAAATTAAAGATATGCCAAAAAAAGCTACCAAGCAAATAAAACATCAGATGACATTTCACCTGAAAAAATACAAGACATACCAAAAAAAGCAACCAAAAAAACAAAGCATTTAGAACCTGTTCATGAAACATTACATGACATTTTACCTCAAACAATACAACATATACCAAGAAAAGCCACGAAAAAAACAAAGCATTTAGAACCTATTGTTGAAACATTATATGACATTTCACCTGATGAATATGAAAGTCAAAATCCTATATGCTTTGCAAATTGTCCTTTACTCAAGTCTCAAGCAGTAGAGGTTCATAGTTGTGGGGACATGACTACTCAATGTCAGTTTTGTGAGGCTTATTATTTTAAACAGGAGAGACCCAGAGTTGGCCAGTTTATTAGTTGCTGTCAAAAAGGCAAGTTCAAACTTCCAGAAAGGAAATCATTTCCTATCTATTTACAAAACATTATGACTGAACCTACTTTTCCAAACTACAAAAATTTTAAGACAAACATAAGATCCTACAATAGTGCCATATCCTTTGCATCTATGGGGGCAGCATTAGCTGCTAATGTACCAGGACATGTTCCTTACTGTTTTAAAGTCCAAGGACAAATTTATCATCGCACTTCACATTTACATCCAGAGGAAGGAAATCAAAGAAAATTCGCTCAACTATATGTCCTAGATACAATGGAAGCTGTTGACCAACGTATGCAGATGGAAGAAAATAAAAAATGCTTACACAGTGTTTTTATAGAGCTAAATAACATTATGGACAACAATCCCTACAGTAAAGCTTATAAAAAATTGGCAGAAGTAGAAAATGAACAACTACTTCATGCACAAAGACATCAATTACCAATGCCAAAGGTTAATATGGTGCTTAAAAAAGACAGAAATACTGATAAACGTCGTTATAACTTGCCAACATCAAATGAGGTTGCAATGGTGTTTCAGAATGATGAAGGAGAACCACCATTTCAAAGAGACATTAGAATATATCCCAGAAATGAGGAGCAACCCTTCATTAATATGAGTATCTTAAGTCCAAATTTAGATCCAATGACATATCCCATCTTTTTCCCACACGGAGAAGCAGGTTGGCAACCAAAATTAACACTTCCCAGTTACCCAAATGCTAAAGCCAAAATCCGAAATAATGTTTCTATGCTTGAATTTAAAGTAGCTCAAATTGCCATTCGCAATACATTTAATCCAATTTTATGTGGTGGAAAACTAACCCAACAATGGATTATTGATTCCTATTTGCAAGTTGAGGCCAATAATTTAAACTTTATAAAATATCAACAAGATAAACTACGTGTAGAACAATATTCTGGACTAATGGACTATGTTGCTGACGTGGCTACAAGCGGAGACATGACAGCTGGCAAAGCCATCATTTTACCATCTTCCTTTCAAGGATCTCCTCGAAATATGAGAGAAAGATACAATGATGCTATGGCTATTGTCACCAAATTTGGCAAACCCGATTTATTTCTGACATTTACATGTAATCCACAATGGCCAGAAATTACAAAAAATCTACTTCTTGGACAAAGTGCTTCAGATCAACCAGGTTTAGTAGCCAGAGTTTTTAAGATTAAATTAAATGAATTAATACGTGACTTCACTATAAATCAGGCAAATGTCTTGCTTATGTATATACCATTGAATTTAAAAAAAGAGGCCTTCCACATGCACATCTTCTAATAATACTTAAAGAAAAAGATAAATTAGATAGTTCGGACAAAGTGGATGCAGTCATTGTTGCTGAACTACCAGATCCAGAACTATATGGTAGACTATAGGAGATTGTTACTCATCGCATGATTCATGGACCCTGTGGTGACCTTAATCCACAATCACCATGTATGGAAAATAATAAATGTTTCAAAGAATTTCCAAAAGATTATAGAGACAAAACCTATGCCAATTGTGATGGATATCCACTTTATAAAAGAAGAGAAGGAGATAGTGCCATTATTTGTGGAAAAAAAGTGGACAATAGATATGTAGTACCCTACAATACTTGTTTACTCATGAAGTACAACGCCCACATCAACGTAGAAGCCTGCACTTCCATCAAATCCATTAAATATGTCTACAAATATATTTACTAAGGCTACGATGCAGCTACTGTAGTCGTCAAAAGTGCAGACAACCCTGAATGTAGTGAGTTAGTACATGATGAACTTGCATCTCATGTAAATGTTCGCTATGTCAGTGCGCCAGAAGCTATGTGGCGGCTTTTAAAATTTGAAATGCATGATAGATCACATGCAGTATATAGATTAGCAGTACATTTGCCACAACGACATTTAGTCTATTTCCATGCTGGAATGAAATGAATGCATTGGCCCAAAGTGAAGATCGTCACACTATACTAACTGCATGGTTTGTATTAAATTCCACTGATTCAGAAGCAACACAATACTTATACATTGAAATTCCATATCACTATGTTTTTGTGAATGGATTATGGAGACCAAGAAAAAGCAGAGGCAATAAAATAATTCCAAGAATTTACATAGTCAGTCCAAGAGATGTTGAACGTTTTTGCTTACGGATATTACTTTGAAATGTTCCTGGAGCACAAAGTTTTGAACACTTAAGAACTGTTAATGACATTGTATATGAATCTTTCCATTTAGCTGCAAGACATAGAAACTTACTATCTGATGATACAGAATGGGAAATATGTTTAGAAGAAGCAGCACAATGTCAAATGCCACGACAGATGAGAGAACAATTTGTTTTTATTTGTATCTTCTCAAATGCTCCAAATGCATTAGCTTTGTGGGAGACTTTTAAAAGTAATATGGCTGAAGACTTTATGCGACGATACAATGAACCCATTGCACACTTAAAAGCAATAATGGAAATCCAAGAAGTATTTTTAACTCATGGATTAAGTTGTGCAAGTTTTAATTTGCCTGATCCAGGTCTTATAGATGACATAAACTTTGAAGTCTATGACATTCAACTACAAGCAGAAAGAACAGAAGAAAGACTTGCAACTTTAAATACATTACAATTGCAAGCATTTCATGCCATTAAAAATGCAATAGATGATGACATGGTGACAGAGCGTTATTTCTATCTTGATGGACCTGGCGGATCAGGAAAAACCTATCTGTATAATTTATTAATGAGTTCAGTACGAGCACAAGGTCAAATAGCAATGGCGTTTGCCACTACTGGAATTGCTGCACTTTTGTTAGAAGGTGGAAGAACTGTTCATAGTGGATTTAAACTGCCAGTGCCTATTTTAGAAACTTCTGTGTCAGATATTCGCATGACATCATTACAAGCAAAGAAATTGAACAAATGTAAATTAATTATAATCGATGAGGCCACAATGATGTCATGCTATGCCCTCCAATGTATTGACCGTTTGCTTTGTGAAGTCATGGATAATACTTTTCCATTTGGTGGAAAGGTAATGTTATTAGGTGGCGATTTTAGACAAACATTACCTGTCGTTGTACATGGAAATCGAACTGACATTATCGAAACCTGTATAAAGTCAAGCACAGTATGGAAACATTTTACCCATCTTCAACTGCAACAAAATATGAGATCAGAAGGCCAAACTGATTTCAATGATTGGCTTATTAAAATTGGAGAAGGCAGAACAGAAAAAATACCACATTTACCTGACGACACTGTAGAGATCCCACCTCATATGATTGGTCAACAAGATATTATATCGGCTATATTTGAAGGGAGCATAAATAACGAAGAATATTCCAAGCTTGCCAACCAAGTCATACTAACATGAAAAATAAGGATGCATTAATCCTCAATAATGAAATCTTAAAAAAAATTAATGCACCACAAAGAAATTATCACAGTGCTGATTCTGTACTTGCTGATGACAATGAAAGTCAGGCTAACTTTTCTACTGAATTCATAAACTCACTAACTCCTTCTGGAATGCCACCACATATTTTGCAGCTAAAGAAAGGTGCAATTATCATGTTACTGCGAAATATGAACCCCAAAAAAGGTCAATGCAATGTGACAAGATTAATTGTTCAACAATTAAAGGACCATTTTATAGATGCTGAAATTTTAACTGCCACCCATAAAGGAGAGAGAGAGTTTTCATTCCAAGAATAGATTTAGCACCAAGTGAAAGTAGTCTCCCTTTTATACTTCAAAGAAGACAATTTCCCATTATTATGGCATTTGCCATGACCATTAATAGGTCAAACGTTCAAATCTGTGGGTATTTTCTTGGAATAACCAGTATTTGCACATGGTCAATTGTACGTTGCGTTGTCACGGTGCAAAAATCCACAGGCTATTAAAGTTTACATTGAAAAGAATGAAAGTCAAGGTGATTTATTAGAAGATGGACGTATTTTTACTAAAAACATTGTCTACTATGAAGTACTATAACTTTTCAGTAAAGAAATAAAACACAAGCAAAACAAATTTAAAAGCATTCAAAAATACTACACAATAAACAATTTCAGTCATAATTTATGGAAGGACTCTTTATGGATGTTTTGCCTCACAAAATACTTGCCTTGTATTATTTATACAAATTACGTTAAAATGTTAATTAACTATGTTACTGTTTCTAATGTTACAAGTTGGAAAACAATATTTTAAAGTTCTTTACTTCAACATATTACAAAGTTTATGTTAAGAGATCAACCACGTTTTAAGACAAAATGTAAATATTGTCTGTTATGTTAAGAATACTCCCTGTATTAAGGTTTATCGACAGTTCATGTAGTCAGGAAGGAATTTATTTCATTGGCTACATTTTAAAGAGCGTTTTTACTGTTTTCCTTACTCTGCATTCAATGTATATTGAAGTTAACAATTATTCGTAAGGAAATTGCATGTTAAAAAACCATTGCCTCAAGTTTACAATATTTAATACTTTAAACTTAAACTGTTTTTACATTCAAATGTTAATACTTTTAATACAAAATTAGGTTAAAATATTAATTCAGTATGTTACTGTTTATAATGTTTCAAGTTGTAAAAATGTTTTTTAAAGTTCAAAAGTTACACATATAAGAAACTTGAAGTTTAAAAACATATTATGTCAAGTTTCTTACTTAAATATATTACAAAGTTCATGTTAAAATTGGGTACGTTTCAAGGAGGGTTTTTTACTGTTTGTTTTCCTCGGGATTAAATGTATAATATTGAAATTAACAATTCTTCAGATAGAAATTGTGTGTTAAAAAAACATTACCTCAAGTTTACAATAATGATTCGTTTAAAGTTAAACTGTTTTTACATTAAACTGTTATTACTTTTAATACAAAATTATGTTAAAAAATGTATTCATTATGTTACTGTTTATAATGTTCAAAGTTATACAAATGTTTTGTCAAGTTCCAAAGTTCCACAAATAATAAAGTTAAAGTTTCAAAAAATATACTTTCAAGTTTCTTACTTACATATATTACAAAGCTCAGGTTAAAATTGTGTACGTTTTAACAAGCCTTTTTACTGTTTGCTTTCCTCGGCATTTCATGTATATTGAAGTTAACAATTCTTCACATACAAATTGCATATTAAGAAACCATTGCCTAAACTTTACAATAATTATTAATTTCAAGTTCCACTATTCTTACATTCAAATGTTAATACAAAATGCTTTGAGAATTATTGTTCACCAAGACAACATTTTACAAAACTAAACAAGTTTTAATATCACAATACAACTGTCACAAATATATATATTAATAACTAAACAACTTTCCAAACATACACATCTCATTGCCGTCATTTTTTGACAGGCAAGTCGCTAGTGGGGTTATAAGTTCCAGGGGGTAAGTAGTGGGTCCCAACTACCTCCACTACAACTGAGTACTTGTATGGTTACAGTGAGTTTATATTGATCCTGGTAGATGGCTGGATGTGTAGGTATTATAACAATCTTTACACATGTGTAGAATATATTGATATTGATGTGTGGCATAATGCATCATAACACATGTAAAATGAGCTGACGATCATAGTACCATTATCAATTGAGATAAATATATAGATGTAAGAATTTTGTGTGTTTCTATATATTTTATATGACATGTATTCATTTTATTTTTTTGTTTATTGAATAAAGGTTATATTTTAACTACATACTCAGTCTCCTCTTTATTATATATTAAGCCAAGGGAATAGTTAATGGCTTAATAATGCTCTTTTTTCTTTATAATATATTCTGGTTTTTTTATGCATTTCTTAGCAACTGTATTTACTTGTAATATTTTTACATCACTACAATATTATTAATCTTACAAGTATAATTAAATACTTTGTGATAACTCAGTATTAATTAAGTCATAATACTATAAGTCTGGATAAGACAAGGATTAAACCTTAGATGACCCTGAATATTTAGATATCAGGTATAAGAATCCCACTTGAAGATTACAAACAATTTATTTTTTTATTTTCAGTATCCTATAAACACCCAAATATAATTGAAAGTGAGGAACTACAATTATTGATACAGATTGGAAATAGAGCTGAGCATGGTCAAGTTTTAATAATGGGGGATTTTAAGTAACCTAAAATAAACTGGATAAATGAGACCAGCAGTTCGGCTAAGAGAGCAGGTTCTTGAATACACTCAGAGATCATTATTACGCTCAGGTTACACAAGAACCTACTAGAAATGAGGCTATCTTGGGTTTATTCAACCTTGGGAAACAGTGATCACAACACAGTATCATTTGAGATTGAAGAAAAAAAACAGAACTGTAAGGGGCCAACAAAAACTCTTAATTTTAAAAGGGCAGATTTTAAAGGTCTAAGGACAGCAATATAAAGTATAGGCTGGGACAAAGAACTGGTGGAAAAAAAAATACTGAACATAAATGGGCAATGTTCAAATCCTTACCAAATATAAATACTTATCACCATATAACATGTGGGAATAAAAGTAGAAGGAGTAAATAACATCCAATGTGACTTATCAATGATTTAAAGAAGATAATAAGTAAAAAACAGGCATTTAAATTATAGAAAACAGAGAATGCTTTACAAGGAAGTTATCAGGGCTTGCAAAAAAGCTATTAGACTGGCTAAATTAGAAAATGGAAAGTGAGTTGCAAAGGAGAGTAAGACTAACCCTAAAATATTTTAAAATACATTAATGGGAAGAAGGCCAGAAAGGAAGCTATCAGGACATTACAATGTGAAACAGGTTGTCTGATAATTAGTGACCAGGAAAAGGCAGATTAGCTAAATAGTTTTTTTCCCTTTGTTAAACACAAGGGAGGTACCAGCGGTTAAGACACTGCAACAAAATGGGGCAACACTACCATCAACAAATAATTGGTTAACACAGGAATAAATCCAAAGAGGTTGGACAAATAAATGTTAATAAATTCCCAGGTTCTAAAGGAATACATCCAAGGGTACTGAGGGAACTGGGCTCTGTAATATCCAAACTATTATATTGTTTGTAGGAGCTAAGTTATGAAGAAAGACAAATCAAATTACTAAACGTATTTTCTATAGAATAAAGGCATCTAAGAGGGGATATGATTACCTTATATAAATATATCCAGGGTCAGTAATAGGCTTTGTCAAGTGAACTTTTTGTGTCAAGAAGTTTTCAACTGACAAGAGGACATCCCTTGAGGTTAGAAGTAAAGATATTTCACCTTAAAAAAAGAAAAGGGTTCTTCACAGTAAGGTTGGTTAAACTGTGGATTTGATCGATAACTTTAAAAATGGATTGGATGTATTTTTAAATAAAAATTACATTCAGGGTTAGGGTTATCCTGGATACTTAGGCCCTCATTCAATTGCGATTTGGCCAATTGAATAGGGGTCTAAATAAGCACATAACATATTTTTTTTAAAGAAGTTTTTAGTTAGTAAATATCTATCCAAAAGCAAGATTTACGCTAACTAAAAACTTATTTTAAAAAAATATGCTATGTGCTTATTTAGAGCCCTATTCAATTGGCCAAATCGCAATTGAATGAGGCCCTTAGAGAGTATTGGTCCAGGGAGGAATCGAATCGCCAGTATCTGGGGTCAGGAAGAAATTTTATTTTTTTTCACTCTTGAGACAACTGGAAAAGTTTCATTGTTTTTTTTACCTTTGCCTTCCTCTAAATCAATTAACAATCAATCTGCATATTGCAGAGCAGAGGAGATCTAAAAAGGACGGACTAACATACTTTTTTCAACCTCAAGCTGCTGCTTTCACAAACATCCACTGTTTTTCATACAAAAAAAGCCTACTTATTAGTGCTTCTTATTTGGTTGATTGACATACAGGGCAGGTCAAAAAGTACAGGCTCTATCCATGATGTCACAGACTTCCCACGAACTTGAATGGGTCACACACCCATGCAACCTGATTGGTTGAAGTAATGAAGCAGGACCAAGCCCCCCTTGTCTCAACAGTGCATCTGGTTGTGGATTGTATGTTACACATATAAATAAGGATTTATTTGTATTTGATTTTTTCTGTAAAAATGCACATATTTCTACAATTCAAAAAGTATTTCAACTTGCTTTTAGGAGATCTTCACAAGGATGTGGTTCACATTTTTCTCTAATTAAGAGACCAATTACTGATCTTGTACAAGTCTTAGACCCATAAAAACAACACGCTGAGCTTCAAGAGTATAATTGTCTGGGTGCAAAAAGTTCCTAACCTAAGTGAAAGTATTTTTGCTAGTCCACAGATTAGAAAGCTACTGAATGATTATGACTTTGAAGAAAATTTGAAACTGAAGGAATGCGCTGCATGGAAATGATTCACGTCTGTGGTCAAGGGTTTTCTGGGCAATCAATAAGAGGTATATAACTATCAGCTCATTTAACAATTTCTTAAGAACTACAAAATTCTTAGATGCAGAATGTCTTTAAAGAGCCACTTTTTGCATTCACATCTTGACTTTTCTCCCGAGAACTTAGGAGCGGTCACTATAATTTGATCATAAAGCATATAACCATGCTTACTTTTAATATATTAACACAGGGTAAATCAAAACTCCCTGCAGGATACTAATGCAGGGCAAAACTGTACTCACTGCAATATATGATACTGGCTAAACGGTCTTGTTAGTGCTTTATTTTGCACCATATAGATCCCATGTATGTTGTCTCAATATGCTATGCATTCATTGCAGCTTTCATAAATTTCGGATAAGGACAGGTAAGGGACACATACACGCACACACAACCCACTGGTATTCAGACGCCTCCGTGCTCCCACCACATGGACGCACGTAGAGTCATCATTGATTGAGTTTTGATTTACCCTGTGTTAATATATTAAAAGTAAGCATGGTTATATGCTCTATAATCAAATTATATTGATCTACCTTGTAGAGAATATACCATAGTAAGCATAGATTTGTCTTACATAAATATATCACAGTGAATGTGGATTGATATATTGTAAGAAGTATGGATTTATCTTACAACAATATATTATAGCAAACTTGGATTGACCCTGCAGTAAGGAGGTAGAATTCTTAGTGAAATGGTTTTGTATATATCTGAATACTGGCACAAGAAAATGAGCCTCACTGGAAAATACTTACTAAAGGTAATTAATGTGTATCCCATGGGATATTGATATGATGTTAGCATAGCCCCGTTGTAAGCAAGGGACCTAAACCAAGATTAAAATTGTGATTAATTTAAAAACATAGGCCCTCATTCAATTGCAATTTTGCCAATTGAATAGGGGTCTAAATAAGCACATAACATATTTTTTTAAAGAAGTTTTTAGTTAGTAAAGATCTATCCAAAAGCAAGGTTTTCACTAACTAAAAACTTATTTAAAAAAAATATGTTATGTGCTTATTTAGAGCCCTATTCAATTGGCCAAATTGCAATTGAATGAGGGCCATATTATATAATAAACAGCGCAGCTTCATATAGAGATAGAATCAAGGACAGGTATGATCCCATAAAATATGATATTGTTTGGATGGATCATATCAAGAATTAATATAATGGGACACCTAATAAACATTACAATAATAGCTGATTGATCAAATACACACACATACTCTTATGGTAAGAGATTGTGTTGCCCCTCCGAAGTGGGTTATGGATAATTGTTAATTATCACTATGGCAACAATTCTCTTTACATCCAGCCATTTTTTAATCCTTAATTTTGATCCTGGATTTTTTATTATTCGTTTTTAACCGTCATTGTGACCTAGATTTATTAAAAATTATTACTTTTAAAGAGAGTTATTTTTCCCATTGAAACCTTACAAATATGTCTACTTGTAAAATGAACTTTACCTTTATGGAAAAATATTTTACTTTATCTCTTGACACGTAGCACTATACAAGTAAAAATGCATGTGTACATTTCAACTTTATAGTTGAAATACATATATAGATTGAAAGGAAAGTATGTTTTACTTTATTCTTGTTAATCTAGAATTTCAAAAATGTTTTTAAAATCTAATTATTCTGATAAATTCCATAATTTATAACATTTGAGAACAAATTCCTTTTTTTGTAAGCACCCAGTGAGAACCTATATTTGTAGAACTGAAAAGCATGTTCATTTTCCCTTAGCCAAAAGAGCCAAATACAGGACAACAAAATACAAACCTTTTGTTCAATAGGAATTCATGTTGAACTTTGCATTCATTCAAAAACAACACTGTATGGTAATCTCATAAAAGCAACCTCAATTACTTATAAAATTACATTTGACATGTCCTGTTCCTATACATCTACCAAAAAAAGACAAACGCATCTAAACAAAGACAATAGCAAGTACTGTAAAAAGTAAGCACTTGTAATTATGTTACACTTTGCTGCTTTAAAAAAAGGTAATTATTACCTATTATATATAACAAACAATTCAGATGTTTAGAAAAGCTGTTTTTTTAATTTTCCTTTCTCTTTAACTATTTGCTTTTTTCAGTGATTCATTTTGTTTTACTTCCATATCAATATGTTTTCAAATGACATAGTTAAAAGGGACAATAAAACTTAAACATAAAGATTTCTTTAAAGAAAAAAAAATGTGTTTGTTTTTTTTTTGATCCTGGAATTTACCTTTACGTAGAAATTTTATTTTTGTTTTTTTCCTACCACTAGTTTAAATTCACAGCTATAATCATGCCGAGGTAAAAGACCAAATGGCAGTAAGACGACAGCTCAGTTAAAGTCTGCTGTATTTTTTCTCTGTATTTTTTCTCTTCCTCTTACATTTCTTTTCTTTTTTAACACGCTAATGTCTTTTGTCATTAATAGACCACCGCACAATGAAAAAAAACACTGGTTGAAAACTTTATGTCTTACTTTACTTCTGGACCAGTGAGAGAGAATGGTGTTGTGTTGTGTCTATTTCAGTCTTATCCAATTATCTTGACTATGGCTTTTGGTATTTCCTTCATTCCTCACCACTTTCTTCACACTCCCTCTTGATTCAGTTCTGAAGAAGTAATGTAAAAAACACAGTCTTCAATAGTTCAGATTTTCTAAAAAAAAATGCTTTACGTCCATGGCTTACACACCTTCTAATATTGGGCCCTATTCTATTGTCCAATTCTCAAAGATTTGTTGTTGTTATTGTTTAGTCATTCAGTCATGTCTGACTCTCTGTGACTCTATGGACCACAACACTCCAGGTGCATCTCTCAGTCACTGCCCCTATGAGCCAAGTTCATGTTCATTGCTTCGGTGACCTCATCTATCCATCTCCGCATCTGTCATCACCTTCTTCTTGTTCCTTAAATATTTTCCAGCATCAGAGTCTTTTCTAGGGAATCCTGCCGTCTCATAATATGGCCAAAATATTTGAGCTTTAGCCTCATGATCAAACCTTCTAGAGAACAGTTGGTCTTGATTTACTGAAGTATTGATTTATTGGATCTTCTTGCAGTCCAAGGGATTACACACACTTAAAATCACTCTGAAAATTACCACAGATTCTATTAGCTACTCACAATCCATTTATGCGTTACCTGCCCACAATCACTACAGGCCAGTCAAAGCTGCAAAACCGGCTTTAGAACTCCATTGGTTTTAGCTCAGGTCGAATATTACAAGTTCTAAATAATTAAAGTTAAACAAAATCGATGTTCAATTAGACCCATATCTCTAGCTCGCAAATAAAGTCTATCCTGCAAATGAAAACAGTATCACATTTCTGTCAAAAATATTGTGAGACCTAAATTGGACTCGCAAGAGCTTTTTCAAACACTTATTAAAGATGTAACAGCTATTAAACCCACAATACTGTTCTTTTCTAGAATGGCAAAGCATAGAAATAGACTAGAATTAATTGTTCAACAGTCTCCAAGGAACAAATAGGTCAATTTATGTTTTTAATAATAATTTGTTGCTGCAAGTTGCGTAAAGCAATAAAGACACAGTACATGACTAAATTACAAGAAAAACATGTAACTGCTTTACAAATTATATGTAACACTCACAGAAGCTCACATGTGGTAATTAAATATATATTCGAGTGGGCGTCACAGTTGGTGGCAGTGGTGGGAGATCTCCAGCATATTTATCAGCAGCCAGGAAATATGGAAACTTATCCAAGAGGGAAATCAAGTACTTTTAGAGGCTTGGAGGAGATACAGAAGCCGTCAGGCGATTTGTCCAGAGCTACCAGACCAGCTCCCTGATTGCTTGCAGAGCATAGATTATTCAGGAGAAAATGCACCAGATCATAAGGCTGATGAAGCGAAAAGCACATCACATTGTCATGGAGGAGGACTTTGTAGCAGCTATTACGGATCAGTGGATGGCATTCCTGGGAATCCAGCAGGAAGGTGAGCTATCAACATGGCTGGTGGGACTGGTTTGGGACAAGATTGTTTTGGGGGAGTGGTATGATGATCTGATGGAGCCAGCTATCGCATTGCAACAGTCCTCCTGCTACAGAATGGAGTTAATGAAACAACTCCAGGGTGTACTGCAGGGTTATCCAGCATGTGTCATTGGGCCTACAGAATGTTGGATGATACTGTATAATCAGCGCTGCCACGAATTGGGACTAAAACCAGGGTCCCAGGAGGCTGCATTGATTAAACCCTTGATCCAGGAAGAGTTGTAGCTTGAAATCAGTTACATGAATCTGCTGGTGGAAGCAGTGCAGGCTAGGATCTGGCTCAACGGAAGGAAGGAGCCCTGCTAAGTGGATGGGGATGATGAAGACACATCCTGGCACCAGGAGACCCTGGAAGCATACAGCTGTTTTGATTATTGCTTGCCCTCAGAGAGCACTGACTGTGTGAAGTGCAGATCTGGAAGGGGGCACAGAGGACTGTTGGCAGAAGCCAGGCCAAGCAGAGATTCTGGATGGGATTAGCTATGCTCACTGGGAATAGACTGTGGGCCTAGCATGGGGATTTATCTGATAGCCAATGTCAGAAAGCAAGCCACAGTTCAAGGAACAGACTTGGCCAGCAGCCCTGTGACCATAGCAGACCAGGGGCCGCAGTCCTATCCAGGTGATGGGCACCCCATTGCTAAGGATAAGGCAATGGGGCAAAAAGAAAAGGACTGTCAGATTGTGGATGCAAGAAGAGTCTGGGAGGGAGCAGGCATACCCACCAGCCCATGGAGGAGAAAATGGACTGTAAACCATTAAAGGAGCTCCAGCTGATAAAAAAATGTTAGAGAGCTAGCCACAGAGCAGAGGGCAGGGGAGGTTTTAATCCCTGAGATCATGCCAAACAGAGACACGGCATATCAGTTAAAGAGGGACCACATTTCTTATTGTGTGCCCGAGCAAGGAGAGCTGGGGCACAGTGCCCTGACCGTGGTCCAAGGGCCAGCCATTAAATCAAGGGACAGTAGACAAGAGCTGTGAGATCCTGCCAGTGGACCCAGTGACCAAAGATCCCAGTGGAGATGAGCCCTATGCCCAGATGGTGGGATCCGAGGAAGGAGGATGTGAGGCCCTGATCCAGATGTCATCTCAGGAAGTGGCGCCTCTAGTCCAGACCCCCATGTTCCTCCATGGAGGTATTATTTTATGGGGCTTCCAAGGAAAATGTTTCCCCTCAGACATTGGGAAGAGGAGGGCACTGGACCTGGCTTTTTGGAGGGGGGCTAGCCATGTCACCTTAGGAACTGTCACCTGGACTGGGTACCACCCTGGGAACTTTTGGACTGGGTGAACTAAAAGGCCCAAGGACTGTTTTAGATGCCGCAAGTCAGCTGTTTGTACTGGCGAGGGTGGCATTGGCAAAAAACTTCCACAGATTTTTACACACATGGGTGGGCCAGTTTTTGTGGATTTGGAAAGAGGGTGCCCCATTGTGTGGCTCATCATCTACCCCCACTGTGTTGTCTCCCCTGCAGCTGCCCAAGGAAATTGTTTTCCCCAATGGATGGGGAGGGAGGGGGCATTTGGCAATTGCGCTATGGAGGCTATGCCCAAAATTGTGTGCCCATTGGAATTGGAAGAATATGGGGACTGTGGGGCAATTACTACTCTATCACTCGCACAAGTGAGATCAGTGTAACTAGAAATTTGTCCGGCCGGACGAATTCCTAGGCCACACTAGAATGGAGGAAACTAGCTGTTATGATCACTGGACTGTTTGGGGTTAATCAGTTATTATATGTTTGTTTAGAAGGTGCTAGCTACTTGCTTAACAGTTATATCATGGGTGTAATGCATACATGTAGTTATATTATGGATGTAATAAGTGCATATAGTACTGTCATTGATTAACATTAAAATAATGTATCTATGTTAGAAGCAGAATAGTAGGCTATGTTTAGATAATATAAAGTTAATGCAGTCATATCTGGGATATACAGTACAAAGGGTTACATGATTCTAAAGAAGATTCTAAAGAATTGATATGGCTTTGAGAGGCAGCCATGCATAGATCCCTGAATTGATTCTGGAAGGGGGAAGTTTATTTTTATAACCCTGTAAGTTGAGATCTAGCAACTATGAGATGGGGGTGTATCATGGGATCGACATCTGCCAGGTGGTGAGAGTGTAACAAGCTATTGCCCACAAGAGGAGTGGCTTGGTATGTGTGGGAAAGTTTTGTTGGGTTTTTGATATATCTGTAAAATGCAAGCAAGAATAAAGAGTCACATTGCACTAGTCAATGGTACATGGTGTGTGATTCTTAGATCCTAAAGAAGGGGTCTGCTGGTGCCTAACTCTTCAGAAATGATGCTGTCATCTGAATTGTCTGATGTTGCTGAGATCTGAATAAAAATTTGCGACCCATAGAGAGAGAGAATTGGGGTGAGCATAGTCCACAAATCGGGCGGTGTAACATATATGTGAAAGGGGGAGCTACGTTGGGGGAACCAGCGAGAAACTACACATGCATATGAACCTCCAACGAAGCTCAAAAAGCACCATGAAGACAGTTACTGTACTCCGGTTGGACACCATTTCACCCAGGAGAATCTCTCCATC